>CAKNEV010000020.1:0-162386 GCA_930272055.1 Rhizopogon roseolus
ACATATTTCATTAGCGCATTAGTGGCTTTCGCCGACGTGAGGATGAAGCTAATAGAGGATGCTTTGCGTCTGAGGGCGTGCTGAAGGGCGTGGCGTTCCCTCGCATATTGCGGACAGTCGAAGAGGTAGTGGTATATCGTCTCTTCCCTACCTGGACAAGCTGGGCAGTACGGCGAGTCGCTCTTTCCTATGCGGTGGAGGTGTTGGTTGAGGGGGGCATGTCGCGAACGGAGTTGAGTATAAATGCTAGTTTGGTACTTCGGGAGAGAGTCGGCTCCATATTCTCTTGTTAACTTCCATCCAGCACCCACCTCCGCACGTGAAATGCTGGTTGTGGTTTATCTTCTCGTGAACGTACAATCCTTGGTCGATTTCCTCTGACGTAATAATACGACAGGCTGTACGCTGAACTCGCTTCTGGCTTCTTCCTATCTATCTCTTATACATCTGAATACACCGACGGTGGTCACTAACTCTGGGAATCTCTTCCACCTCTTTCTCACATCTTCTCATTGATATACTTTATGAACCCCCGCTGCTCGCGATCTCGTACACGACTTGTGTTTGCGAACCCCGCATTCACGCCGTCTGTACCGCCGGTCCGCCGCGCGTGTTTGTCGTTTCAGCGATCGATCCCACGTCGAAGTCGCTCATGCCTCACCACTCTGTTCGTCATGGTGTCATATACTGAGTATCATTTCGTCCCTTCTAAAAACCATAGCCATGCGTCATACCTATCTTCGTTGCATTGCAAACTACAGCAACGAAGTCTACTTTTGCACAATTGATAGGGGGGCATCATGCTGTCTGCCCTTCCGAAACAAAACTACGGCAACTCGAATCGCACCACGATCACCAACGACGAGAGTTGCTTCTTCGCATCATCGACCCCTTTGCACATTAAACAACCCCTTCGCATGATTAGTATGGTGTCTATATTACATAATTTTGACTATCTGTCAATGTGTTTCTAAGCGGCCGAGGTACGAGGTGGCATAGAATTTAGACTTTGTGGCACGTTAGTGCGACATGTGACTCTCTTGTCTCCGTACCGCGCTGCACAGTGCTCGGCCCACTCTCCAGCAGGTTCCAGCCAGCCTGCTGCCTTCTGCTTTTCTTTTCTTCTACTGCAGCGCACTCGACTGCAAGTGACGCCCGACGACGCTACTCATTCTTTGATTTCACAGTGCGTTTTTCCAACTCGGTGGGCTTTGAGGGCTCAGATCCTTGCATACATCAATGTGCAATGAAGCAAAGTCCAGTGGGGGAGCTGGCCATGGATAGAGAGCAGTTGAGGGGCTGCTCTCACTCACTACTCATGCAGGAAGTTCGTCGTCGCGAACTCTCGCCAGGTTTTCTCACCCAATACTGGGCAACGAACCAGGTAAGGGAAAGAAACACCCATCCACTAGCCATCGCGGCAATTTGTTGTGGTATATCCACTATCTCCCCTCATGTGGAGGCCCACTTTCTCTTGTGGATGGCGCCGCTGCCCTACACCTTTACTCGCGTGGATGATGCATCCCTGCATCTTACTTTCCCACTTCCCAATTGGTCCTGTAGCCTCACCTCGATGCGTCGCCTGCGACTCCTAATTTTTGGGGATCCGAGGTTCACTACGCTGCGTCGTTTCTTCACTCCTAATACCTTGGGATTCGCAGTTCACCTCAGATCACCTCACACAGGCTAGAACCACTCTCAGGCCGGTTCGTCCTTCGGGGCGTTCGCCCAAACCTCAATAACATTGCACTTTGTGCATACATTCTCCCCATTTCCTCTCATTAAGTATGTCGTCACGAGAGTAAACACAAAGTCTCCAATCAAAGGCCAAGTCGAGCCCGAGCCATCTTCTCTGTTGGAGGGCGGAGGCACGACTTCTGTCTCGACTACACATTTAGTTGACTCGGAATAGTTCAAATCTTAATGTTTGAAGTGAAACTACTTGGCGCATGCGCGACATAGCAAGACTGATCGGAATCGGGAACATACCCCCCATCATGTTCCATCTATGATCCGAAGTTGGAATCATCTTTCTCGTGGCCATCCTAACAACAAATTACTGACCGTCATATATCTATTATATCTATTAGGACAGCCACTGGAGGCCACCGCCATCCCGCTTTTATGTCGACTTGCTCAGGACCTTGACGAAGGTGTAAACGACAAAGAACTCATAGTGATATTGACTCCATCTCTGCAGGTCGCATCCATCTTCCGGGCGCTTAGGCTGTTGCCCGTCTCGCAAAATATTCTACCACCCGGGTGCTCATAATGCGCAGGCGGTACCACGATGAATCATTTGGCTTCCGGAAACCACGCGAATTCACTATTGCAGACTGTGCGTGCGCCGTCTGTCTGTATAATGAGCACTGAACAGATCTTGAATGCTAATCCTTGAACAGATACCTTTGAGCAGCTAGACAACCGCGCGGCTAATGCTCCACTGCTCAGGTACGCTGATGCCGTTCGCACGCATGGTCACAGGGTCGTGTCTATCGACCCTCTTGACCTCCTCCGTTGCGAGCGGGTCGCCACACTCGATCCCGTGCGGTATGGCTTGGACGACCCCAGCCGTGCTTTCGATGTAGACGGCATCCTCTGTACCGGTAAAGGCAAGGAGAATGGACTCTCCATTTCCTATCACAGCCTAACAGAACTTTAGTTCGAATATGGAGCATCATAGGAACGATCTGACTTGTTGCCCATCTGGGAGGCGCAGGTATGTCTACATTTCTTCGTTGATACTTACATTGTGAGAGCTGAATAATTTGTTTTATGCTTTGGTTTGGTGACTTCTTTAACGGCGCACAAGTCATCATTGACACGTTCATTGCAAGTTCAGAGAGTAGGTCTCTGTAATTACTGCTTTCTGTTATTAGCTTATCTCTACTTAGCTAAATGGCTGAAACAGAGTGGCATCGTTCTGCTGCTCCCTCGTGGTCTAGATGGTGCGGGTCCTGGACATTCCAGTTCCCGTCTAGAGCGGATGTTGCAGGTTCCCAATTTCGCAAGGAACGTCTGAGAATATTGGTTTAGCTCACCAACGATTCGTGCACTGCCCAAGAGAAACCGAACATTAATATGCACGTAGTATTCCCGACCGTCCGACGACGCCTGCACAATATTTCCACCTGTTATGCCGCCAGATCAGACGAAACTACGGAAAACTACTCATCCTCGCTGCTCCTAAGGAACTACTTCGAATTGTTGTATGTGCGTTCTTCCTGTATCCACATTAACCTCTTCCAGCGCACAAAGCTGCATCGTCAAAGCTGACTGAAATGAGCCCAGGAACGTCATTCCAGCCTGTCCTCCATGACCCGAAGACCTTCACAGACCCAAAAGCAGTCCAGCGTATCGTACTACTTAGTGGTAAGATCTACTACGACCTCGCAGAAGAGCGCGCCACACGCGACCTCGAATCGCGCGTCGCCCTTGTGCGTATCGAAGAGCTCGCGCCGTTCCCGTTCGCCGCGCTCAGCAAAACACTTACATCTTACGCTAATTCCAACAAGCACCTTGAGGTGCTCTGGGTAAAGGAGGGGCAGAGGAACCAGGGCGCGTGGGAGCATGTGCAGGGGCGCGTTGAGGAGGTTTCGAATGGGTTGGGCGTGGATGGTGACATAGCGTATAGGGAGGAGGACGCGGCGCCTGCGATGGGGATCGGGAAGGTGTATGGGGTACACCAGAGAGTTGTTGTTGAGGGTGCTTTTGAGGTATTGTAAATGCTAGGCCCACCGCCTTCTTTGGAGGATGATATTGAGATTTTTCAATTCTGATCATGGACACGGGACGTAAATCCTCAAGTCACTCGAGAAGGCTATGATTATCATATATACTCAAGGGGTTGATAACTTATGCACAGGAAAATCTGGAGATGATGGAATCTCGTGAGGCATTCGTGCGCGGCCCCCGGGGCAAGCGGCAAATCGTCGAGGATCCGAGACACTAGCAGGTTTGTTTATCATCTTTGATGCTGAGCGTGATCATGAGAGAACTCCATCCGAAGCGGAGGGATCTGGCTAGAAGGATATAATTCTACTCGTAGTCGTTAGAGCATTCGAAGTTAAGGAAAAATCGAGCAAACTCACATCTCAGTCTCATATAGCAAGGACTGAGATGTTCGTATGACGATGTTCTTTATAGTAAGAAAATAATCTCGGTAAGTAAATTGACGTCGTGAAGCCTAAGGTAAGAAAAATGTAATGTTGCAATATGAACGAGTATCTGCCGACTTCACCTGTCATTGGTCAAGCGCTAGTGCTTGTTAACAGTCACGCTCGATGTCATATGCTTTCCAGAATCTTCTCTAACCTGGTCGGCCAACTTTAACGCAGCTTCTCGAGGCACGCCACAGCGTGTAGTAAGAACTGTCACGATGTCCTTCTTTTTCATGGAAGAATCACCCAGAAGTAATTCCTTCAGACTCTGCACAAATCTCTTGAGCCACCCATCCCCCGCTTTCCATCCTCCTTCCGGCCTATCGTAAGTGTGCTTTTTGACAAGACTACGGATCAATTGTTGCGATTCTTCATACAACTTCCGGTGCCTCCCGTCCAGATTGTTGGCTGCTGTAATGCATGCATGGTCATCGACAACAATATGGTGTTTGTCCAAGGTGCTGCTGTTCCTGATCCACCAATCCTCCATTCTGTCCTCTCTTTCAAGACCGGTGAGAACAAGGACAATGGGAACCTTCTTATCGCAAAGCCATTCGTAGAAGAGCCGGTAATTGTTCTGTATGGTTGCAGAGACTCTACCTGCCCGCACGCAGAACAGAAGTAGATCCATGCCGCCTCTCCTGTCTAGCTCCGTAATCAGGTTGCGTGCGTTCAGAATGGTCTTGAGATACTCCTCCATTCCGAGTTCTGGTTCCTCGAGTCCAATGGTGTCAAACACATTATAATTGTGTTTATCGAAACGGATGGGGAACTCGTTCCAATGCATGGTACAACGCCCCATGTCAGGAGACGTGAATGCTTTCTGCTCTCCTGCCATGAGGTTGACGACGGAGCTTTTGCCCACCCCGGTCTCCCCAAAGAGGACAATATTTTTAGGCTCCATACTGCGTATCATCGTGAGCAACTATGACACAAGATGTATATGGGGAATACCTTGCGAATTCAGTAGCAGTATTGTGGAAATTGATGCCTGGTGTCTTCCCGATGGCTAAGGAGTGCAGTTTTTAAAGGAGGTGCGAGGAATGACCGTACAAGTTGCCACAGGCCACGTTCTTTGCAAGGTGGTGTTCATCAAATCGAGGCAAACTCATGTTCAGGGCATGGGTCGATTTCTAATTTGTAGCCATGTTTTGGAAGAGTATAATGGTATATCGAAAACTTTGGGCAGAGGGTATCATAGCCATTGTTCGCCAGACCTCAAAATTGGCGAGAGTTGAGTGCTGAAAACATGACTTATTAACATTGCAATAATAAAGCACTATGACGTCTTTACAATTACGTAATCACCACTGGACTGGTGATTCTTCATTTTTTGAAATAGACGATGAAAAGCGAGTGGCTTCAGCAAGGACACTTGTGGATGCTCGCCAGCTAGCACCAATGAACTCGTTGCAATCTCTTGATGCCACCTCACTAAACTCTGCCCATGAAAGTTTTCATTTTAACAATCCGCAAGACTTGAATTTATGTCGCTTGTAGTTTCGCTATTCGAGATATTCCTACGCAAGAGAATAACTTACTCGTATGGGTAATACAATCCACGCAGTACTAATACACGGATGAGCCGGCATCATGGCCAATCAACATCGTGGCCAATTATCCCTCATTACCGCCAACGGGTACTCCCGGTGAAGGCTGGTTTGCCACGCCTTCATCGTCCTGCGGAATACCCTGGAAGTTCATATAATCTCTCTGTCCCCCCCCAGTATCGCGCTGTTGTCCACCTTCCTGCCTGGGACTCTCGCGGTACATCTGTTCTTTTGCGCGCTGTTCGCCAGTCATTTGTTGAGGCGGTTGTTCACTCCTTTGCTGGGAGCGATCATCTGTAGCACGTTCTTGAACATCCTGCTCGTAGTCTTTCCCTTCTTGCCGACTCGTCACGCCTGGATCTCTCTGCACCTGCTTCTCCTGCTCGTGCACCACGCCTGTCCCCACAGCGGCCTCATGACCTTCATGAGTTGATCGATGAGATGTTTAACTCAAAAGGTAACTTTCCAAAGTTACTAACCTGTGGTCTGAGGACCAGTGTACGCACCGCTCTTTCCTTCAGCGGTACTTGCCCCATAGCCAGCTCCTTGTTGGCCCTGACTTGTTACCCCAGCACCAGCAGTTTGTGCGCCAGTTTCTCTACCAGCTTCCGCACCGGTTCCAGTTCCCGCTCCGGCAGTAGATTGTGGCATCCCAGCAGGTTGAGGATGGCCCTTCAATTTTTCCATGCCCCTTGCGACTTCCTCGCGGCCCTTCGTAGCTATATCATCGTGTCTCTTTTCACCGGTTTCTGACCCCGCCGCGCGATCTGCTGCACCTAGTGCTGCGCCTCGAATATTCTCGCCGAACCCTGGTGAAGAGAATCATAAATCTCCCGCGTAATCGCTATGCTGAGCGGACTTGCCATGGATTACTTCGGCTGCACCTCTGCGAGATATGTTCAAGATATACGAAGCATGAGTATAACGAAGAAGGCGTACTTAAACTTACTCCCTATTCCTCCACCTCCAGTTCCAGTTCCAGTTCCAGTTCCCGGGCCGCTTGTAGTGTCTGTGTTCGTGGTCATGCTCAAAGAGATCGTGTAGAAATGAATGCGGGCGAGCATCTTTTAAGTGTCTCAGACATTATGATGTAAGTTATGCGTTCATCGATCTATGTTGGGCGGACGGAGCATGAACCCGAGAGGATGATGCAAGGGGACCCCAACTGCTCCAAGAATTTGCTTCCGTCTCGCAATCACAATATCTAAGTGTTGTTGCTGGAAGCCGAAAGCCCGTGCGAAACATAGTGATCATGGCATCGTCGCGATGATATGTATGCTGTGGGTGGAAATGTCATCATCATGCATTCTGAGTGTGTATATTCATAGGTCCCGAGGTTGAGTGATTAGCGCAAGTAGCCACGATCGCTTATGCTCATAGAAGCTTCTTCAAGTTCGCAGTCCGTGAAAAAGAACGAGTCAGATTTCATTTAAACCTGGCTAAGTTCAGCCGTACCGTGCAATTGCCGATTCAGCCGCGACGCCATTTAAGCAGATAGTGACTTGTGGTCGTCAAGTCAGCTGTCAGGTTACAACTGAATGAAGGTGTTGATGGCCGAGATAGAGGAACGTTGAATAATAATTCAGCGAAGGCGCTACCTGGACATTTCCGACGCTTTGACTTGGCATGCATAAGTGATTGATTTTGACGTCTGGTGCCATGCGCTCAACGCTGTATGGGGCGTCGGGGTCTTGTGAACGGACATAATGATGGTGTTAAGCGATTGGTTGATCGATCAAATCACCCGATTGGAAGTATATGATCGGAGTCACGCTGATCGTCTTGATAGATGGGAACGTTTCTCGTCTCCGTATTTTCACATCGTCTCCTAGACGTCGAGACCAAGCTCGAGAGGGACGCGGAGATGATCCACAGAGATGCCTGTGTGGTCGTTGTAAGCGTGAACATTCCAAACTGATTCGTTTGACGTTTCTCATAGCGGTGTCATCAGCAAGTAACTGTGATGATCATGATCATCGACGCATGCGGAGTGGAGAACATTAATATGGTTACTCCACACTTTGCCATCAAAACATATAGTACCCTTCAGTGATCCCATTTTCTTGATGTGGGAGCTGAGAATGGCAAACTTAATCTAAAACATCACATAAAACATGTATCCTCTTCAACAATCATCGTCATTACCATGACAGGTATAGGTCTACAGCTATGCTCTACGGTACAACAAGGGTGCAATATCAATGAACGACGGCCAAGAAAAATCGAACGGAGATCCGGCGAAAGTGATACACTAACTCTACAATGATGGATGGCAAAGCGAAACTACGAAGTCAAAGAATGTAAGGTATGAGGTATAAGTAAAACAATAAGAAGACAGCGATACGTGGGTTTTCTGGTAATATGGGAGCGTTACATACAGCGTCCATCAATATTAAGTTCCAGTCGTCATCGATATGTTTTTTTTTTTGAAATATGTCCGTGTCGTGAGTGGTTGGTGAGTTTTAATGCATAATGATAGTATCAACACCGCGTGGTCGTCGCCGCCTTTCTGCAACTCCCGGTGGTGCAAGAATAGCGGCCGCCATTCATTGTAGGTTTAGCACCCATATAGTTGGCCCGAGCTTTGTGCTAGAGAGCCCCATGAACGTGGTGCGCCCTGTTAGGAAGTCTACCCGCTTCAAGCCTTTGCTCTGCTCCTCAGCGTACTCCTCAGAAGAGGAGGCACGTAAGCATCTTCTCTGGTAACTCTCTGCAATTTTGTCTCGCTGCAATTGGCTGGGAACCGCCTTATACTCCTCACGCGTCCCCGGTATGCGGAGGAAGCGGTAGAGCTGATAAAGGACATCCTCCACGGTGATGTAGGAATGCGTTGTAGCGCGGATGTCACAGCGCCACGGGAGGAGGTTGCTTTGAAGGGAAAGGGTATTGATAGGCGGGTTGGTAGCAGGCTCTGCGCGGTGGTAAGAGTCAAGGGGGATGGGGGAGGCTTGGGCATTAGCACAGGCCGCATTAGGCGTGTGGGAGACGTCGTAGTTAATGGGGAACATGTAAGGGTGGTAGGCAAGAAGAGGGTGAATGGCCACGGGCCCCAAGTGCAGCGGCAACTGTGGCGGCGTACGTGGACCCGTTGAAGATGGCAGCGACGAGTCGGTGAGCGTCGGTGACGGGGTAGTTGGGGGAGAATAGAAGATGTTCTCCTCGTTGAAATGGACGTGCTTGCCAGGCATTGTGATAGTCTCTGTGTCGAAGAGAGGTGATGGGGATCTGCTAACCAAGTCTATGGTCGAGGAAGGGATAAATAGGCTGTAGTCGTTCTGAGAGTCAACTGTGTGACTAGACTGAAGTGTGTGAATATTGGATGATGTGAGAGCGGAGGGGGCACCGAATACAGGGGAGGTAACGGGTGCGGGGTAGTTAGCGAAGTAGAAATGATCCATGGCGGGCAGTATTTATATGTTAGCTACAGTCTACTGAGCGGGGGCGCGGTTCTTGGTTAAAGCATCGCCGCAGCCGCAGGAGAGAAAGAAATGACTTGACACGCTCTAATTGAGTCGAAATAACCTCGAAATGGATAAAATAGAGAAGATATCCAGGGACAGCGAATGTTGAGGGCTTGGGAGGGAAACTGGACTGGTTCAAGAGCACTGGCTTGAATTTTGACAGGTCAGGCGGTGCTTTTCCCAGTGTATTACTTATTACGGCACCCGACAACCTAATCGGCTCAATGGTCGCATTCTATTTTCCTCCGTCGACATGGTGTTCTACAGCAAGTCGTAATATGTAATAACAATTGTTGTTTCATAGGGATTACAACGCAAGCCATTGCGATGACTTTACTCGGAGCAGGGTTCCTGTTGAAATATGAACTTTTGTCGCAGGGCAAAGGCTTCACTGCCTTGGCGCGCAACCGACAGTATATATTTATTGGTGAGTGCTTATGACTCGAGATAATGATAACTTATTGAGTACTCGGGGGACGCACATCATACACCCCGACATATAGTGTCCAAATCAACCATTGGAGCAGGCGATCCCCCAGGCTCTCAGGCTATCCTGGATTCCTACAGGAACGCCGAAACAATCAAGAGTTTTTTTTGGTTCTCGCCTCATTTTTGATATTTGCACTTCCGCCTCCCTTTAGAGGTGACATGGCGCTGTCTCAATGCCCAGCTTTGCCGTCGTGTTCCGCAGTTCCCAGAGCTCTAAGCGCTCCTATGACAAGCTAATTCCTATGCATGCCGTACATTTTAATCAGTCACCCGATGTGATCATAGGGCGTACTTTTTGGCACCAAATCACTGATAAGGAAATAGTGCTTGGATATGATAATCACCTCCCGGACCTTCGATACGATGGACAAGTCCTAGGAATGCCCGCGGCATCCTCCAATCTGACGTCTTGCCCGAGGAGAACCCATACTTCCACTGGGGCATCGTTGAGGCCATTCCTCGTGTTCCGTTTTGTCTCAGAGGCAGTCGCGCTCTTGGCGATTCTATGGTTTAATTCCTATGCATTCCCGTCGGGTTAGGCGCCTATCCTGCTTCCACTAACGTAATTATTCTCCCTCTCGCAAGCGCGCATATAACACAGCCGAATTCCACGTCAGCATCTTTCGTGGCGCCACGAATACCCCGTCGAGAGACTACCTTTGTTACTATCACACCGCCCGCCTTCGAAAGAAAGTATTCCGTAGACGCCAACATCTCTTTTGGTGATTCAGGTCGGGATTTCACTGTGCCGAGAGATATCGCGAGGCACACGCAGCGCAGAAGCTTCTTAAGCGGATTCAATGCGATTATTCATTCCCGGGACATAAGACTCTCCAGGGGGCGCTAGATTTCCATTGAATGGTCATCTGTGTCCGCTCATACACTGTCATTCTAGGAAAGTGCACCGGTTCGTCGGCTATGTTTAACAACTCGCATGCACAGATCTGGGCATGTTTCATTGGGACCCTTCACCCCTATTCATTTCCCGGTAACTCGTATTGTTCCCTATTGACGTTGGTTATAGCGCGACAGCTTCTCCTGCGACTATCAATATTTCCAGCTTTGGTATATCTATTTTGACATACGGGATTGAGTAGTCCGCTGCGGTTAGCGCGCTACCCTGCTTTTCAGCGTTTATTATCGTTCGGCCTAAATCTGGTTGATATTGACTTTGGGAACAATGGTCCAGCCCATATATACATAGTAGTAGTAGTTCGCCGTCGTATCCCGCTTGCTGTATTTGTCAAAATCGGCCTTGCGACCGTGTGGTCTAGCTCTGCTTCTTTCTCCGTGATTCCAGGACTCTGTGTCAGTCCAATGTGAATATTTAACTGGATCAAGTGACAAGATTCTGGGATTGGCAATCCACACAGGTAAAATGACTTCTTGCCGCTCATCGTTCTCTCCGATAGTCCGACATAGAATTTCATTTCCCTCAAACCATAGCGCCAGACTGCGCTAGACCCACACTCTATATTCACGCGCCGATCCACAAATTTATTAATAACTCGTTCACCTATATCATATTTGTACCGCCTCAAGATGACAATCACATCCTGTAGCTCCGTGCCTCGACGGACTTTGCGGATAAACAACAAGAGCATGAGGCACGATAATTAACAACAGTGCCTCGTGTTTATGCATTCAAATTGTTTATCACCACTCATTGCTGTGGCTTCGTGAATGTTCCACGTCAGAAAATATGTTGTGGAGCGCACTTGCACAGCTCCTGATCCAAGACTGACGCATAGCCTCACATTACACCCATTGAACAATTATTAGTGAGGCTTCGATGACATTACTGACGCTCACTACTTCAGAATCACAAAATAACTTAAACTTTGAATTCTCGCCTCGTGTTTTTAGTGGCAGATTGAGAATGATTTGCATGGCGTTCTCGTGGGTGATCGCGATAAGGAAGATCTTCCTGCAACGAGGCTACCATTCACCTCGCCGAAAAATAGGGGGCTTGTGCTGGTCCATTGGTGATGGTCCAAACTCATCGCTCAGACTCGACTGATGATACAAGTAAATAGACGAAGAATAAATAATAATAACAACTACATATGCGGAAGGAGAACAGAAATTTGTCAGGATCGCATCAAAAATATTGTATGTGTTATGCTTGATTATCAGAACTCTAAAAAAATGTAACAGTAGGCGATCATGATCCACCGAAGTTATATGCATTGCAAGGGTCCTCTCGACCCTCGGGCTCACAGGAAGTCCGAAATCTTATCTGTACTAAATAATATCATATTGTGGAGCACCAAAAAGGACTCTCCGCTGTGCATGAACCTGAATTGGTGAGCTTGCTTCTGTTGTGGAATCGGACGTTGGATTAACCGACTCGTTTTATAACTGAATCCCTTATCGTCCTGTTAGATAGGGTAGTGTACCCCAGCGAACAGAACGTTCCATCTTAAAGAGACGAGCCAAGATAGACTGCAAGATCAGAGGTGAACTGCATAAGTGGCTGCGTATAGAACGTTCTTGATATTTGGCCCAACTCGTATGAAGTGAGGTTTAGGGTAAGCGTTGGCCGTGCTACGGGATGACCAAATCACACGGGGAAGACGGCGAGGAAGTGGTGATTGTGATAATATCATAGCAGAAAGATCAGTCTGCATATGGATGGGGAATAATGCATCAGAACGCACCTGGACAGCCGTGATGGATCATGCTCCTATAGGCTACCAACCAAATCCAGCAAGGCATTTGTGGTCTACCGCGCGCGCCAACAACGGTTCGAATGCCAGCCGATTCGAGGCTTTTGCGGCCAGCCCCGAAGAGGCGCTGGAACAGCCGCCACCGCTGTTTCTCAAAACTGCGCAGAACCCTATGAATCCCAGAGATTCTAATAATCAGAGAGAGCCGGAACTTGCTTCACCCGAGCTCCGAGGACAATGTCTTATTTTTGAATCTCGACAGGATGGTGCTGCGAGGTTCCTGAGACTATGATGCTCGGTTGCGTTCATGATGCTCTGCTCAACTGCATTGTGATGCGGTAAGTCAACTAGTCACCGGCCATAGGAAGTTACGATCGATTGGGTAGAATTGATCCGAAAAATGATGGTTTCAGATCCGACATGCCCTAGACTCACCGAGTATGTGGGAAGTTCCATGGGAGCCCCGTCTGCGGTACCTGAAGACGAAAATGAATTGCGTATAATAAATGAAACTAATCATATCATATTCGTCCCGAACCTCGTTTGAATAGGACCTTCGCCCAGGAACTGATGATCAGCGCTCAGCGCTAGCCATTGGGCTTCGCTCAGATGATAGATATGCACGGATGTGAACTGTGCCTTGTGGTTCAGGAGTGGGAAAGTGAATATCTTATGTCCCCTACTATAACCAAAGGCAGCGTTTCTGACCCCAAAAAACTGTGCAAGTGTAATATCCGCGTCGTCCAATCAAATCAGGTCCAGGTCACGGTCGTGACAGGCTGAGCTTGTCGAAACGTGACAGTCAAGTCTAGCGTTGAACGAAGAGAACGCTTCGAAATTGTCGGTCGATAAAATGGCAGAGGACGATGACAATACAGGGATCAGTTGCTCTTCGATCGGCGCATCAGACGAGGACAGTATATTGAGGGCTTGAACGCCGATTTGAAAAGTCTGATGTAGATGGTTAGCGCCATGCGACACGGTCGTATGTTGGGGATATTTACGCTGGTTGGTTGACCGTTCTGGATGATGATGTAAACATGTAAGTCACAAACGGCGAGAACGGGTGTTCCAGGACGTAATTCGGAGTACGTTCGGTCCATGGATACGAGGCCTCCCCCATTTTCTTTAGCGTCATATATATTTAATTGACGGAGCTGATTTTGTTTCAGTTGGAAGTAGTCCCCGTGGAAGTCAGGCTGGATGCGCGAATCATGGAACGCTCCTGTGAGAATTTCGTAGATGTTAGTGATGGAGGTGGCGTATCTATTGGGATGATCATACCTACCCGGTTCAATAGTGGTCGTTGCAGTGCTTGATGCAATGCGGTTTGTTATGGAGGCCATTGATGACGACGATTGTGTTTGAGATGCAGCAACCTACATGATGAGTGATCCTCTGTCGTAAATCATTGGAAGACAGCTCCATCGGAATACCATGAGCAATTGCTAATGATTGAATAGCGGACTTTTCCATACATTCATAAGAATCAAAAAAATGCTGGACATCACTATGATCGTACTGTTGAGGGATAAAATCTGCATGACTAGTGACAGGGGTGTGAGGTGCTTCGCCATCAGAAGGACCCGCTTGGGTAGCATTTTTATTATTCTCTACACCGACAACAAATGTATCATCACAGACAACATTTACAACATCGTCTACAGAAACGAAACAGAATTAATAACAATAATTTGAATCAACCAATTGCTAAGAAACTCACCTTGCAAATGAAGCGCCCAATTATGGCCCGAGGAAGCCGGTCAAGCTTTGCTTCAGATGGACGCAAAAATTGTGGGGCGAGATATGCCGGATATTGACAGCAGCAAACCAATCATGCCTAAGCACGACGTCTCATTCATTCAAATACCCAACAGAAAATGGCTGTCGAGAGTGATACCAACCATCCACGGTGGGAATGCGCACAAGTCCAGAAGTTGACTCAATGACCACCCCATCGACGATGACCACAGAACGCGGGAGATTGAAATGATGCAAGAAAGAGCAAGAAACTGACGATTGTGCAAGAGAATCATCGATGCGCACAATCGCTGGAACTTCTGAAAAAAAAAAACATGGATTGGTGTTGATATGTGGATCGCCGAGCAAGCACGCCTGCAGCCTGGCAGGGAATTATCCGAGTCGCTAAAGGCAAACAGGATGGTGCGAATCGATTTCTATTTAGGGATTTGGCATGATTTTCCTGCAAAAAAGTGAAATTGACGTGGAAGAGTGACACAAAACCGGCTACGGAAGTAGCCGGAATATACCGGTAATCGCACCGGTAAACTTCAATCGCCGAAAACCCAAAATTGAACGCATCATGATATGTAGCTTTGGCTGAACTCGGACGACGTCGTGGTTCAACTTCGCATAGTATAACAAACCCGCCAGCTTCCGTGCAGCCAAGTGAGGCATATCCCAAGTTGGATACCTCGATGCATCTAGTAATATTACTCCATCATGAGCTGCAGCCCCTCATGGTTATGCTTCTTATGCGTGACGGCAGCCAACTCATATAGAAAGGAACGAGGAACAAGTCTCTTCAATCTATTAGTAGGACCTGCCTACAGTGACTAGGTATATGCTTACTGAAAGTACTGACTTGGAATTATGAATCATGTAGGCCAAAATAAACACCGTTTGCCCAGATGTCGGCCAACAAGCAGGTCTGCAATGAATGCTAGTGGACGACGGTATGTTTAAATCACTTTGCAGTGGTACCCGGCACGTCTTTTCATACTAAGTTCATAGCAATGCGCAGCTGCACTTCACGCGTAACCAGCTCTGACGGCCAAATACTTGCGTATTGACGAATGTAGTGATGTGCGTTGTAATGACGAAGCCATAACCCCCTTCTGCAGCAGGTCTGCCGGACGGCTGCAAGTTGCGCCGTCACTCATCGTGGCTACGATGCGTCTTGACGATTCATGTAAGTCTTGGTTTAAATTGCTCTCAATGACTCGTGGTTAATGTCAGCTAATGCATCGCAACAGCACCGCGATATTGTGTTTTGGATTCAGCATTCTCAGGGCCGCTACCTCAAATGACTGGTATGGAATGGGAGCGGTAAGGTACCTACATGAAAATAGTACTGACTTTTTGTGGTACCAATGATATCGATCCGACGATCATCCTCGTTCACAATCAAAGACAGAAAGGTGTAATGCGAAGTCCGCGTTCGGTACGGAAATCGTTGCGCAATACGAGTTCGAAGGGGAAAAGGTCGATCATGAGAGGATGAGTAAAGGGGGATTAATTCACTAAGGCTACGAAAGTCACAGACATGCTTATATATCTACGAAGGATGGTCAAAGCAAAGAAAGGGAGTGGCAGGTCAAAGCGATACAAAGGGAATCCGTCATCAGGGGAGTACAAGTCCTTACAAAGGGGATTTGTTCTGGTACTTCAGCGGATCAACAAGCTACTCGCTGGCATCAGTGAACTCAATTATCCGCGCACTCTTGAGAGGTCAGTGCTTTGTCTTATAAGTCTGTAAAACATTAACGATGTAGTTCGGGAAAATATTATCTCGCGATATACACAAACCACGGAGGTATGTCAAACAGGAGTAAAAATTAATATTGTTGGTTGTATCGGAAAGTTCCGGACACCGCTGCGAAACCCAACGCACGCCACCCCGTATTCCATTCCAGCAGTGTGGTCCTTATCCTGGCACCCACGGTTTTAAAGGTGCGATGATTTCCCGACATTTCCAGTCATATTATACTCAACCTCTTCTTTTTAGAACGCGACCACAGGAATGACCATGAGCTGGGTCAAGTAACTGTCCATATATGTGCAGTTGTAACGATGGTCATGTGTGCACCCAGAAGTGTCAAGCCCAGTCAAACATCGATAGCGTAGCGGATAAAGAGAGAGAGAGAAATGGCTGGTGCTCACGAAGTCAGAAGTTTCTCACATTGCCTTTGACTTTGCTAAACACTTCGTCTGAACACTTTGGAATTGTCTCCGTCATGGATTGCCGCTGCGGTTCGATGTCTTATTTCCTTTATATGATGATTCTTAGTTGGAACTTGGCAGCAACTATCATGAAAACCAATACACATACTGTCAACAGTGCCATTATTGCCTTGTGAGTCATAATTTGTTGCAGCTGCTACGACACATCTGAACCCGGGCGAATTTATTGTAGCTTCTATTTGCGAGCCCTGTATACAACGGCCTACATCAGTCAGAAGATCAAAGCTCCTGGTCCATTGCGAACCGTAATCTGGGTTGTTATGTGCAGTATGTGCTCCGTAACTTGGATTGCACTTGATTCCATGCAGTTCCTGATAGCTGTTCCATTGCGTTCATTCTGTCAGGCTGCAGAAGCGGCAGCACAGTAATGAGCGATCTTGTGTGTCCTATTTTGCTAGGGCCTATATCATCCGGCAACAGAAACTGTTCGGAAATTTTTGCGCGCCCCGTGTATGGTAAGCCTGCTGCGAAATGGGCTTTGTAATGCGTGTATCAACTACTACTTGTCGCCATATCCTATGGGTGAATAACTATTGACTCGTGGGAGGAGATACTGACTGTGCCACTCGGGATGTATCAAAGTGGGCTTTTATATTCTCGGGTGGTTTTGCCTGGATCAATACATATGAATCTGTAGGACATCTGTGGCCTTGAGCTCGTAGATTCCGCTCTTCTGTTTCGACAAAGGTCCATCAGAAGGATGCCCAGTTTATTGTATCACCGAGGATGCTCTAAATCGAATATCAACATTACTGTCGGAGATACTCAGTTTAGAGCATACTCAAACTGTGTTCAAGTCTTCCAATCAAAGTTCACTCCAATGCTGTTGAGTTTTTCCAATCCCAGATCTGCAGCGACCTCGTTTCTTAGTGCGAATAGCTGCATAATTAACCAGCGGGAATCCTTGACCTTTATAATCTGTTAGTAAGGGACTGTTCGATTGCGTGCAGCAACAGCGTCAGGGGTTTAGAACATGCTTACATAAGTACTATAAGGTAGGCGGACTTCAAATTTAACATTCTTTTCTTCAACCAGCTCGAAGGCCACGAATGCTCATTCCGTACAGGTTGCTTCATGCATCCACATTCATGAGCGGGCTAAGGTCTGAGTATTTCAATCCCCCTCGATCGGCTCTAGCGGGGCCCGGCTGTAAACAGCTGCGCGACGTACCAGAAAAGCAGCTTCATTTTCATATCCCCAAGATCTTGCTACGGCAGAGGAGGGCGAGATTGAAAGCTTTGAAAGCGTTGCGGGGATCGGACAAACCCACATTTCCGTCGATTAGCAATCAGTTGTCGCTACCGCGCATGCGCTTGCGAAAAAAGCGCCCGGGATGTTTATGATATCCTGCGGTCTGCCCGAGCTGCGCTGTCATGTGATCGCTTTGGCGGCCACTCAAACTGCCACAGTCTTCAAGGTTGGTTTCCAAGGTGCACCGGACACCATATTGAGCCGACCCCACTCTGATGGACGGGTGGCTTGCGAAAGCTCATGGTCCATGAAGATGTGCTACTTACGGCTGGAGACAACGTCTCTTTGCGTATGAGGTGATGGCTGATTGTATGTGATGGTACCGGTTTGTCCTTGAGTTCACTTCGTGGCTCGCGTATCCTTCGTGGATCGTGAAACTCGATTCAGACTACTCTCGGGCTGGTTCTTTCAAATTTTTTGCCCCTTGGTCTCCTTTGTGGAGTTGCCATTTTCCGTGATGTTTAGTTGATGTGTCCATTGGATGCGGCATTCTTTGGTTTGCCTGAGGATCTCAAGGATATGATAGTCACTAATACT
Organism: Rhizopogon roseolus; assembly: GCA_930272055.1. Classification (NCBI taxonomy): domain Eukaryota; kingdom Fungi; phylum Basidiomycota; class Agaricomycetes; order Boletales; family Rhizopogonaceae; genus Rhizopogon; species Rhizopogon roseolus. The sequence continues at coordinate 18,102 of CAKNEV010000020.1, forward strand.
CTATAGCATATATATAAATCTAAGTAACTGTGTACCCACGTTGTCTTCTGCGTCAGAATAATGGTGTGAACAACCAGCAACAACCCGGTTAAGGACTACGCCACAAAACAAGATCCGACTGTGAAGACGAAAGTGCATGATGCTTTCTCGGATCTCGAATGCCATTGCTAATACCGCGATTTTCTTCGCTCTCTTGATGACATGATTGCCTCGGATCGGTCTGGGCTTCAACAATGTTCAAGGGTAAATACAACACGACATATACAACTGCGGACTATCGTACAAACATCACGAACGAACAACATACATATATGAGACAAGACGGGATTGCATAATACAGAACAGCGAGGCTGAGATCAGCTCGTATAAATAGCAGAAGAGCGGGGGGATCAAAAACGTAAAATGTAAAACAGATGCATAGAGCGATACATACCAAGCTGTACCACTTGTGGTACATTTCAACTTCGGTTTCTCGTTATCATCAAAGTCTATGAAGGAGAGAGGATAGCGCATGGAAGGTATAAGTTCAGCCCTTTCGGGATCAAACTTCAGAATCCGAAACCATTGTAATAGCCGCTTTCGAATGAGCTGTAAAGCTGGGATGGATGGCCAACACACATGGTATCGTCAAAAGGCGACCATTCGTATATGGCTGGTGTGCTGGTGTGTTGGTTAACAAAAACATGCGGTACAAGAGCTTCCGGCGAGGTATCAAAGGATGCGTATTGCCCATCAGCCCACCCCTTGAGTGCAGAGTAAGGGGAGTGGGACTTGGTATCGTATGGGACCGGGTAGTCAAGGCCGGCGGATATATTCTCAGGCTTTGTTGCAGTAAGTGCTGCCAGCGTCGGCGAAGGGAAGGTATAATTCCCAAAGCTCATGTCGACCGGCGATACGGAGGGACTGCTTCCATATGACGGACTTGAGCAGTCCGGTGATAATGCGGTAGGCGATAGAGTCCCGAGAAGATTGTACGGCTTTCAAAGATACGAAATTAACAGAGTATGAAAGGGGGTATGAATAGAACTCACGTCATTCCAACGCGCAGAAGATCCGTCTCCTAGTCCTGATGGTAGAATAAGGGGCGATAAATGGCCCATAGAATCGTTGTACACAGTAACCGAATGGTCCTCGTATTGGTCTGATGGAAAGGTAAAGGGACTGCAAAGGCTGGGAGGAGAACTCGCAGCGTCAGATGTCATGTCAGAGAAGTTGCTGGCGATAGAGTTGTGTCGAATATGGTCGGAAACATCTGCATGCACCGCAGGTGCGGAGAGAGAACGTTTAAACATCGCAGTAAGAGGTACTTTAAATCGATCGTCGGGTGGAGTCTTGCAGCGAGGTTGACCGGGAGGATGATCGTGGCCATCGACGTTTACCTCTGTACTGTGATTTGGATGGCAATGGTCCTCCGAGCGCTGGACCGACTCTATCTGAGCGTGATAACCATCCATTGTGCTTGGTAAGGCTCCCGCCCACCTCCCTTCATGTCCGCCCTCGAAATTACCTTCACCCTCCCAATTAACGACTTTACCAGCCCCGACTTCCCTGCCAATCCCCTTCTCCCAGTTTCTGAGCGCACTTTCCAGTTCAGCTCCCGTCTTGCCTTCAACCAGAAGATCCGCAATCATAGAACATCTTTCATCTTTACTCTTGTTTTTCTTCTTCGATTCAGCATCTCCACGGCTCTTCTTTGTGCCTTGGTTGCTTCGTCGTTTATTCGCTGTTCCAGGACCATCCTTGACCTTGAGCTTCGCAAGTGCGTTAGCCCCAGGCCTGAAACGCCAATCTGGATAGCGCTTTCTATGTTCCGCCTGAGCAACGAGGGCCTTAGCCTCCCATATCTCTCGTTCCTCCCGGGGAAGGGTTTTCCAGTATTTGCCTGCATGCGATTAAATCAGGATTGGATAGATTAAGTGAAAGAGAACGAACCGATTATCTTCGACAGTGTGCTGTGATTGCCCTCGACCTTCTCCGGAACTTGCTGACTCCGGATGAATGACGATCTGAAGAGGATGAAGGCGTTGGGTGGGCGTGGGATGTACGAAGCGTCTCGTTTCTTGCCATGAGAGACACGATCAGCTATCTGGTTCGTTGCGGGATATTCAGACTCTGCAAATTCAACAGGAGATGTAGGCGCTGGGTTGTCCCATGTATTCTCGCCTGGAGCAGTTGGATCAGTGCTCAGGGCAGTAATGGGAGTCATATCAGTGAAAAATGTATATGTCATCGATGTATTTGGATTGTCGACGAGCGGGGGCATCCCATCTACATCCATTGCGATGAGCAACATAACTTCAAAAATATTTGTTGAATGAGAAACACACCATCATCGTCGACATCGTTCGCGTAAAGATCGTGCTCACGAATTGCAGGCATATGGTGACTAGAGCTTATGAAGATACAGTGAAAATAATGGGGGACCACGGCGGACCTAGAGCGTCTAGTTGATAGCTGCAAGCACGCTGTCAGAGTTATTTATTCCGGGATTGGCAGGAGATGAGAAGATGGGCGGTTGTTCTTGTTCTTGTTCCCACCCGTTTCTCCAACGGCTGTCCTAATAAACAACTCGCTAACCCTCGACGCCGCATTTTGACGCTATGAAACACTGCTGCTGCCACAAAACACGCAATCAGCATAAGACATAAGCACTGACGAGAATGTTCAGATTTATTATCTGAAAAAACTCAGGTCTCGGAGATGCAAACGAGATTAGAACGTTATTTGGGTCCAAACTTTCCGTATGTACACCGGCTAACCTAGATCCTTGCTGGCCATGTGATGTCAGTCCCTTATACTGGGCAGCCAATGCGGTCGCCTCATTGCATCCAACTGTCAAGCATATTTCATCTTCGTCTCTAGGGTCCACTCGCACTGTCACCCCACCTGCATCATTCGAAACTACATCCTAGCGGCCCGGGAGATCCTCGTATACGCTGGTGGACTCTACCTCGCAACCTACTGCAGTTGCTCCCTGCAAAACCTCTCGCTGGGCTCAACCAGTTTTCCTCCACATTGACTTCGACACGAAATTTACGGAAATGCACTGACTGCATGTCAAAAAAATACACCGCTGCCTAAAATATCCTTATTTGCTATTCTCGCAACCTTCTTACTGCTGTTATGTGATGTCAGTCTCCCATTTACGAGAATTTGGCTAGTGCGCCTCCACTTGCCATATCGATAACCCCTTCGCAGACGTAAAATATGTCATGAAGTCTATGACCAGTTGGTCCTACTCGGGCTCGGGCTCTTAAGTGAGGAACGTGCTAGTGGAAGCGCCAGCCTTAGGCTAGACGTTTCACTTTGGTTCCTCACGGATCCAGCGCACGCCACAGATTTCCTCAGCCAATAGTTAATGGCATACGTTCCCATTATTCCTTTCGTTGGTCTGCCTCAGGCATGACAGATGCGTTTATCCAGAATACTTTCGGCATTTTCTCTTGCGCGCAAACGGTGATGTCGCAATAGATGCAGGAAACTTCGATTGCTCTGGCGCCTACATGCCGTATGTGAATAGTGACTCATACCGCCGATCGCCGATGTGGGATTCAAATCAATTATCCCGCCTCGTCCTCGCGAAGCTCGTTCGGGTGACGCAGCTGTAATCGTAGTCAAACCCTGACTTAGCAAACTTCATTCACTCAATGAAACCGTATTCGCCGAGTGGTTGATCTGATAGTCGTCACAACTTCCCCAACTTTTGTTGTAGTCGGTCATGACATCTCGAAACGGAAGTTCCTTTATATTCCAAATTCCAAATTCCTGCTCGAATTTGAGATAAGAGTTCACGGTTGGATGTATTATTGCATCCGAAAAAACTCGCAGCCCACTTTGATCTTTTTGCTACTAGCGCCTTCTGTCTTGTGGTGAAATATGTTGTCATGCGCCAACTTGCTGGTCTTACATGGCCTCTGAAAGAGGCTCCCGTACCGTGCCACCGACTTGGCACGTTCTGCAGAACCGAAATACTGTCACGTGTATCTGTCGCGTAGAAGATACTCGTTTCACTTGTGAAGGGTCCTACTAAAGCATGCAATCTCCCGAAAAGGGTGTTTTACATACCAGTATATCGAAGCTAATCGTATCACGTACATTGACATACACCTATCACATACCACTTACTTGTCCTCATCTACTGTGTTCACTAGGTCGGGATATTTCCACCCCCGGAATCCACCTTCTAGAACATAAGCTTTCGATTCCGTGTTGCCTTTCCCATTGAGATAGTCTTGATACCTGGACTTTCTTTAGCGAAATGGACCCTGTAGACACAATAACGCTCACCACGCAGCACACCGAGGCCCCCTTCCGTTGCTGCTGCCACAGTAAAAGATCACCCGTTTTGTTTTGTTGTACTGATCATAAAATTGAGCAAGTCGACTGGAGAATGTGTCCGCCCGCCATTGAACGCTTCTGACAACGTGACCACGCTGTAACCATTTCACATCAGTAGAACCATTATACGCAACATCTTCGACTCACGGCGTGATCTTCATGTCGAACATCAATAAGCGCATAGTCTGAACAATCGGGGTCGCGAAGCAGCCTTGCGACCTCATCGGAAGTCAATGTATCCTTTGGATATCTATCCCACCATCGCTTGATTGCTTCATGCGAATTCTTTGCGGCTGGAGTTTCCGAATAAAATTTCTTCGCATAAATCTGGTATGATGCTTTGATAGATCAGTTTTAATACTTGTTCTCTAGGAATCTCTCCATACCGGCCCATTCGTTGAGGCTCTTAATGTTAGTTTGAGTGAGAGGTGTAACGGGTGCACAGCAGCCAATGGGACCAGTAGCTGTTTTATAGATATCAAGATCGCCGCCAGTTTTAACAAACAAAGCATCTTATTGTGACAGATCAACCAAAAGCAACCACCCTATACACAACACTCACCCAGGAACCCAGCATCCTTCATGAGAGCTCTATACTGCTCCAACTGACAAGCCCCTGATATGCACCCGATGTAACCGGCAAGGTCGGACCGGATTGCGTCTGGAAATGGTTTTCTTCCGATGATCTGTGAGGGGAAAATCAGGATCACCAGCACAACAAAATCAGCGAGGTGCTCACATCGTCAATCACAATGAACCCTCCGGTTTTGAGAACTCTGTGAATCTCCTTCAGAAGGGCTGCCTTGCCTGCGCCAGGGAGTAAATTGATGACACAGTTTGACAAGATGCAATCCACTGAGGCGGATTCCACAGGTAGGGGTTGTGTCAGCTGGGCCTCTATAAAGACTACTTGAGGCGGCTTATACCCTTGTTTGAAAGCGTTCTTGCGCGCTAGCGTAACCATATCCTGTTCTAATGATTATTATGCCATGGTTCAACTCAAGGAAACCTACAGCTGACATATCCAAACCGATGACCTGCCCCTTGGGCCCGACTTTCTGGGCTGCAAGGAGAGCATCGATACCAGCCCCAGAGCCCAAGTCAAGAACGGTTTCTCCCTGCAAACATCAGTAAAATATAAATGGACTTGACCTTGAAACATGCCTCTATAATGGCGGCCACTGCCACTGGGTTTCCACAGCTTAGTCCCATGTGCGACTCTGCCGGGATTGATTCCAGTTGTTCTGCAGTGTATCCGAATGCCTCTGCAACTGCTTCAGCATCTAATAGCAACCGTTTCCTCCAGTGAGAACCCTCAGTTAGACCCCGCAGTGGTGTAGTGCTTACATTCTGGGTGTGCGCCTTCCCTCGCAATAGAGCTGTAAGCATCACATACGGCATTGACAATCCCTTCGTCCGTAGTTGGTACTGCAGGCATATCTGTGTGCAATGAAGCGGGTGATCGATTGCGATCATCATCCTCCGTTACATAAACTTAAAGCAGCTGGGACCCCACCGGAGTTCGGACAATAATCAAAATCAAAATCAAAATGAGGGAGCTAATTTTGGACATTCGACACCCACCTTTCTGATATGACGTTCATTCAACAGTCAACACACGATGACCGAGCTACCCTCTTCACATCCAATCATGGGCTCCAGCGGCTGAAAAGAAATGCCCTATACACATTTTGAATCACCGGCCCTCACCTCTGTTGCCTATTACGAAGGAATGACTGTTTTCGACTGGTCTGCCTAGGGGACAGTAGTATCGTTGGGAAGCTGTGTGCTTTTCGGCGAGATTGTTCATGTTATGGACGACAGTGATGATGAACTAGTTCTTTGGTATGTGCTGTTACGGGTACTTACGGGAGTCACCAAAAAGGCATCCGAATCATTCTGATAGACGGCAATATCTTTTCCATTGTGAAGGTGATAACATTGGGTTACTGTTAACAATGCGGTGAGGATATCCCTGCAGTTCGCGCGTAAATAAATCTCCGTGAACTTCTTTGTCGCCGCTTGTCACGTCCACGTCAGAAACTTCATGTCTCACTGCCGTTCAGTTTTTGTCAATCAGTGATGCTGTGTACAACTCTCTGTCTCAGGGACAAAAAGCTCGTGGTCCCATAACTGACCTACATCACAAAGAGAAAACATGGCTGTCTGATATGTTAAAAGTCGTGAAGTCATGGCAGACGGACTTGTTGTTATTAGCGTTCTCCAGTAAATATGCACGAGCACCTCATCCAATACCAAGCTATGTCCTCCTCTGCACCCGGCGTTCGTCGCTCTTTGCATCAGAAAATTGTTATCACGTTTTTCTTGGACAACACTGTTGTAATATTAATTACCATACCACTGCACCATACCAGTCAGCACTCAAGATGAACACAAAGCGCTGACATGATTTTTTGCTATTTGAGCAGGACTGCCATGTCCTCACCCTGATCTCTGCCAATACCACTGGTTCAGTAAGTTCTTCGAACAGCGGCATGAGTCGATGATCAATAGTATCGGAGCGAGATATGCAGCAATGATGCAGTATCTGGAGACTGGAGCGGCATTCCTTGATCATCAACACTCACTGCCAAGTCATGTGGGATCGTTCCTGCAAGCACGAGCATTACAAGGCTGGTATACGATCGACTTCCACCCAAATAGCTGAGAGATCATATTCGTGAACCAGTTATGATGTAACTTCCATCATCCGATTTTCTGAGCAACGGTGAGTAATTACCAAGCTGCTGATGGAACTGAACATGAGCCAAGGACGTATGCCCCTGCATACACATACAGAGCGATAGACAACTTGAACGCAGATCAATGGACCGACGGAGGCTCTCTCTTCAGAAGAGATAGTGACGAGCTTGTTGGTCTTTGGAATTCCATACAAATTGGCATCGAGGATTGGAAAAAAATGGGTCCACTTATGCACACTGCAAACTCCTTGTCATGATAAGGAATGTATGACAAAGAGATGCTCATTGGGGAGAAACTGACTGACAGAGACAATGGCATACAACGCCGCAGAAGAGTCCATGACGAAATACGGCCGACTCTGGGAGGTTTGCTTTTCGGTCAGGATTAAGTATATTTAATTAATTATATAATACTTGTTATACATGTCCTAAATTTGAAACAAAAACTTAGAATGGTTTGAATGCCGCACAACCGAGGTGCGCGTCAGTGTAAAGGCGCCACGCCCACACAGCTCAGTAAGCATCACGCGTCCATCGCCACCCAGGCATTCTACGTTCACGTCTTCAAACGTCCTATCACTGTCTAGATGAACATTCGAAGAGCAGAGGTACGTTTGGTCTCCCCGTATTCATTCCACGGATGGAGTCTTACAATCGACACTCAACACTCTTTATGGCTCATAATATGCGGCGCTCAGCCGAAAGATCTCACAAACATACAGCAATGTAACTTGCACAACCTCCCTGAGAACTACCACATGAAATTTTGTGCGTGTCCTTTGGTTTCGTGGAAATGCCATTCCCATCGCCATTACTGTAATTGTAGGGGCCTATTCCTCCATTATGTGGCCAGAAATTTCGTTTCTTGCAGAAGACAGTAGCGGGCGTGTAGTGGGTTATGTATTATCTTCGATGTGGGTGAAAGCCAAACGTGTTTGTGACTAGCTCAATAATCCAGTACAGAGAGCCAGACGAAGAATTCCCTTGGCTGCAAGTTGGTCACGTTAACTCTCTATCCGTACTCCGAACATATCGTAGGCTAGGTCTCGCGAAGAGATTAATGATACTCTCGAGTCGGTTCACTTGCACTATCTGACTTGGTGTAATCATTAATACGAAAACCACCCACAGAGAAAGCCATGACTGACTCGTATGACGTAGAGTACATCCAGCTCCACGTGCGCAAATCCAATCGAGCTGCTTTTACTCTGTATAGTGAAAAACTTGGCTTTGAAATCCATCGGAAGGAGGTTGGTTACTGTAAGTTGTTCATTTCAGTCTTCCGGCTATCACTGAGCACGTAATTAGACGGGGACGGTGAAGATGCATACTCGATGAGGATCAATGTCAAACAACGGAACTTGTGCGTTCAAGTACTCTTGTCCTGCATGATGTACTAACAATACTAACACGAAATAGGGTCCATCGATTAGGCCGCAAGGTCCATCGATTGTTGTACACTCGGCAACGGGCATTCATAAACTGGACTTTGAGATGCTCGAAACGAGCTAATTTAATCAGATAAAATGAAGATACTGACTAGCTTGTTATCCATGGGATATCCTATACCTGCGTCTAGTTACCCAACTGGAGGACGCCCATTGGAGAGACCTTTGTATTCTTGGTACACACTTCGTCCTTATATCCACTTAATGCTATTTCGCAAGGTTATATCTATCCCTTCGACATGAAATGGCGTGGCGTCTACAGTTGAATCGGAATATCAACTATGCACCCCACACCCCAGCCTACAATTCATGTAATGAGATACGGAACGAGGACTGGGTAGATTCAATCGAGTCAAGCAAATGTAACGGAGTATGTACTTGCATAACTCAGTCTATCTGTAATCCCTCCTGGATTCTACGCCGAACAGTAGAATGAATGATGAAGTCACGCTTCCTTCTGATTCCTGAAAGCATCAACCGAACTGAAGAGCGATATGAACAGTCCTTCACCTGATTGCGATAACACTTACTACGAAGTCCATACCTCCCAAATTTGAGGCTGCACTTTACATAATTCTTGCGGCTTGGTCTGCAGCTACTACTATCTTTGATCCAGAATTGCAAAATGCCTCATAGCATACACAACAAACATTTCAAGCCTCTAGCCCCTGGGTTTAAGATCGTGTACCTTAGATTCATACTACTGTGTCTGTTTTTACAAAAGAAAATGAGAAGAACACACTCTCGAATCTGTCAATCCAAGTCACCATTTTTCATCTATAATGGTCGATTGAGGCAAAGGTGTAGATCATAGCGAAAAGGAAAATCATTATTCTTTTTCCAATATCCTTCAGACTAATCTTAACCTCCTGCATATTTTTCTGGAAAGACAATGCAATCACGACAGTCAAAGGATGCTCCAGCATAACAGCTTTGAGCAGGGTACAAATTTTGTGTGTTCGGCAACTTGAAGCAACGTTGCATACCGCGGCCACATTCATGCGAAAATTTACAAGTACACTGATCTTCCTTGTACAAACAGCACGAGTCAACACGAGTACGTCTGATCGAATATTCCAACATACTATACTCTATAATAGAATCATCGATATATTCTCGTTGCGTTGTCTCTTGCTGAGCGGTTTTCATCAGAATTCAAATTTGCACTGTGAGTCTTGACGCGGAATGACAGCCTGAGAACATTGCAACTCTCTCCTGTTTCTGACTTTTGCACCAGCATCCCTTTGGCATCATTTCATTGCTTTTGTTCTTCTATCAATGGGATCTCATTCGCAACGCCCTGTGCTACACTGCCATGTACTTTTTTGTTGAATGAGTGTAGAGTAATAAACGAGTTCTTAAAACTTGAAACCACCCGCCAATCCCATAACATTGGTCGGGTCCACAGCAGCTTTGATGGCATGCAGCCTTGCCACATTGTCACCATAAATACCGCTCAAGGGCGTATCAAAGATGGCATAATTGGGGTATGAGGATGCATTAGCGATATCCTGGCCACCAGCAATGGCCAACTGGCGAAGATGGGCTGCACTATCACGAACGGCTTGCTGCATAATTATGTCCGAATCGTCTCCCAACCATGCAAAGTAGATGTTCAGCGGAAGTAGCGCTCGATCGCGAAGAGGCGGGTATGCTGATGGAGTGGAGCTGTGATCAAATAAAGATGGGAGGAATGGTTCTACAGCATATGAGATTAACCATGCATCGTCATGAAGGAGCGACTTTCCCCAAAACTAGATCAAGTAGCGCGAATTAGGATGACATTCATTGCCGTGCTGCCCGTGCATGACTCACTGCTGACTCATTCGCAATAGATTCGAGTAATGGCACGGGGTAGTTGAGGAAAGACACGGTGTTGAATATGCGCCTAATCCATCTCAGCGAACAGTTAAGCAAACATGCTCAGGAACTCACCGTGAGTTATTAGTGGAATCAGACTGGAAAGACTGCACCAGTGATAGGAAGGAACGTGTGGTAACATCCTTGGTTATATAAGGGATAGCCAAAAATTCATCAAGTATGCCCTCGGGCGGGGAGGGTCCGTCGTAGAAAATGAGTTCTGATATGAGAGTCTGAAGTCATAAATGCTGAGACTGGTAAAAGATACAGCGTACACATGTACGCACTTCGCCTAGAGCGTAATTGTAAGTCGTGATGATTTGTGCTTTCGGATCCGTGCTATTCGCGGCGAAGTTCGCTGTCGCTTGATTAACGAGGTTCAACTCATCTGCACTGTAGTCGATAAAACCACCCTAACGCGGGCATATAGTCAGCGGCTGATTCCACCACAACATATAATTCCCTTACCCAAACTTGCGATTGAGGGAAGGTCGTTAGTGTAAAACTAGTAACTATGCCCTGATAGAAGTAAGTATGGAATGAAATAGGTCTGGTGTGTTCGCATTACGAAATTATTGTATCCACCCTAAAATATATGAATTAGCAAGTCTTCAAATTTATCAACTGAGATTACCTTCAAGCCAAAGAATACATCTGGGTTGGAGGCTGCGGTAACATCCTGAACAGTGCCATTTGGCATCACCAACTCAAAGGACTGCACAGTGTCAATCGCCAAACCGTACTGGTTGGATAGCCATGAGTATCCTGGATATATTGAGTACGGGTTGAATCGAGAAATCGGCGACTCTTACCTCCTCCGAGAATGAAACCAGCAACACCGATACCTGTCACCCGACCACCAAGAACGTTAACACCATGCGGCTCCAAGGCAGCGTATACGGCGTCCCAGATCAGACCTGCACCGATCGTGGCGGTCTGCGACGTTGGGTCATATGTAACATTAGAAAAGCGAGACATAGCAATTTGTATGCCCGGTGTCGACGAGAAACCAGGATTGGACGTATGTCCGCCACCTTTCACCTATAGCGATGTCAATAAACACAAGGAAGCAGCGTATGTGCCAACATACTGCGAAAGGAGTATTGGTCTTCCCTAGAATTTGGAGCTTGCAAACGGGCACTTCAAAATGAAATATCATATAACACAAGCACACAACTTACCGCTATGCCGACGTCTGAGGACGATCCTGGCTCAAATGAACATGCGGAAATCTGCGAGCTAGATGATGCCCAATGGCTGATATCTTCGATATATTCAGAAGAGCCTGTAGAGCACCAATATGTTCGGATATGCATAGCTTTGATGACGAAAACTCACCTTCATGATACACCATCGACGCGGAGGATACACATGTCGCAATTTCTTTGCATACTTCAATCGAGAGTATATCGCCAAGCGAGTTGTCTGTGATCGACGACCAGCACATAGGCCACACACCGGCAGCCAACAAGATCGTAAAAGATGCCCAAGGAAGCGACGCCATATTTCACACTTGTTGGGTAGCGGGACACCCATCGTTTTTAAAGGCGAGGTAATGTTTCGGTTCATTGACGTTTGTTGAAAGTTATGCGCAGATAGAGTGAATTGCTCCTTCAGGAACTCCACGATTGCTCTATGCCGTTCTACGATGGTTGCAACGGTAACTTTAATATCGTTGACCATGTGTAAACTCTGTGACAGCCACGGTCTCTTTTTAGCTCGCCGCAAAGGCAATTGTCACGTCGCGGTCAACGTAGGACCTCTGAGTCTCGTATCAGTTTCGATGAGGATCGGATCCTGATATTGGTGATTGTGGGCTTGTATCTACATCGTAGTATATGACTCGGATTTTTTACCATGAATAAACTAGCGTGCGAAATGAATGCAATCACGAATAGAATGATCCGAACAACTAATGCCAACTAATCACCCACATCGAATGCACGGACTGGTGGTAACCAATAGTACTCTAGAGCGTGAAATTGTTGCCATTTTCACAAAAGAAAATGAGAGGAATACACTGCGCCTCAAATCTATCAATCCAAGTCACTATTTTTCATCTACAGTAGAAATGGTCATAATGCATAGTGCATAGTGATCGAGAGAGTCATGTTTGCTCATATACTCCACTATGCATTATGAACAGAACATGATGCACGACATTTCTACCGTGGTGCGTGAATTTATATGTCGAAAGTCGGTTTGTTATCGAATTCTTTTCATTTTGTCATTATGCATTATTCACGACTCTATTACATAATGAGGCACGACTGAAGGATTAGAGTAGCGTCTCCGAGCGAACAAGAGTTGCGGCATCTACGCTCTTTGCCGCGACAATCGTTCGCTATCACTCTCTCAATCGTGCTCATCGTTCATTTCAGAGACAAACGTTAGGATTGCGGCAGAGGCAGAACAAGCTAAGGCGGCTCAAGAACAGGAAGCCCAACACTTGCTCGACACTGAGAGAAAAAAGAGCTCCTTGAAGCCGAGGGAAAGAAGCCTGAGCTAAGATGAACACTTTTGATGACACCCTTTCAAGCAAATATGTTGAGTTATATTATTTCTCCCCCGAAGGCTGCAAAGACGCCTCATGCAACACCCGCTCTGTAGCAGCGGAGGCCTTCGGATTAACCAACATAGATGGTGCAATGCCCCTCGAAACTCCCACATTTCCATGTGGATGCCCACCGCATGTGGATGCCTACTGCATGTAGATGCCCACCGCATGTGGATGTCTACTGCATGTGGATGCCCACCGCTCGTGGATGCCCACCGGACGTGGATGCCTGCTGCATGTGGATGCCCACCGGACGTGGATGTCCTCTCTCCTCAGCTTCTTTGACCTTCCTCGGTCTTCCATGTATGGCTCTTTCCAGCTCGCCACCAAGTTGTTTTCAGACCCGGGATTCCCACTACCATGTTTTCTCTTGCTGCCGCTAACCGGAGGGCTTTGAAGGTCCAGATCCTTGTGCGCATCTGCACACAATGAAGACAAGTCCAGCGGGGAAGCTGGGCCATGGGTATAGAGCGCCTGGTGTCACCAGGCACCACTCTGTCATACTCATGTAGGAAGTTTGCTGCCGCAAACTCTCGTCGGCACTCTCACCCCGTGGTGCAGAGAGTCTGATAAGGGGTGGTTTTTCCACCCAGCTGCCGCCACCACTACATGCCGCCCATACCTACTAGTCTTGGCTTGCATGGATGCATGTCCTTCCTGGCCAGTTGCTACCGTTTCCCGCCTCCCGCTTCCTGCTTCCCACTCCCTGCTTCCCACTGCTGCTTCCCACCTCCCGCTTCCCACTACCTGCTTCCCGTTTTCTGCTTCCCGTTTGCTGCTTTCTGCTTCCCGCTTTCGCTTTCTGCTCCCCACTTGCTGCTTGCTACTCTCGGCTTCCCACTCCCTGTTTTCGGCTTCCCGCTGCCTCACCTCGACATGTCACTGGGCTTGCTCCCCAGCTCCTACCTTTTTAGGGGATCCAAGGTGCATCGGGGTCGTTATCGAGGCCTGGACCCCTTCAAGGGCTCTGCCCAAAGAGCTACTTGCATCTTACCAATGCAAACATTCTCTCATCGAATGCGGCGCAATAGCCCCTCGCAAAGTCACCTTTTATCATGTTCGCTGACCAGGCATCTACCGATGGATCATTGCCTCAAAATCACGGATTTATCCAAGCAATCCCCATGACCCACGAACAGTTCCTGCACCATACCATGCCACCTGTTCGTTAAGCTACCCCAGTAAGTCCTTCCGCCTAATTATAGGGTATGCACAGTTCGCTAGATGCGTTGTCGGACTCCTAATAACTACGGGAATCGCAGCTCACCTTCTCTCTTGGGCAGATCCCCCCTGCGGGACCAGGAAGCACTGCGTGCTTTCGCCCGAACACCCTTAGCATTCTCATCTAGTATATTCCCCTGATCTGATTTGATTTAGTATCGAGCAGTTACTATCCGCTCGCCATTTCCCTACTAAGCAACGGCGTGAACCTCGTAGAGACCATTTCTACTGTATAATTTCTGTCAAGGCCAGGTGTAGATCATAGCGAAAAAAAATCAGTATTTTTTCCCCGGATTAATCTTAACCTCCTGCACATTTTTTTTTTTGGAAAATGACAGCTTTGAGTGAAGTTCAAATTTTGAGTGCAAGCGATCACAGTGCGGCCACATTTGTACGAAACTTTACAAGAAGCACTTCAAAGTGCACTGTTCAGTACCACAGCCTTTTTACCCTATACCACCTTACAACACGAGTATGTCTGATCGAATATTCCAAAATACTATAGCCTACATTATAATAAACAGAACTCTTGTTGAGCGGCTTTCATCGGAATTCGTTGTGATGCGGAAATGACACTGCGCAGCTGCGAAACGTATCCTGAGAAAAATTGCAAAACTCTCCTGTTTCTGACTTTTGCACCGGCATCCCTTCGGCAGTGTAAGGACTTGTACTCCCCTGACGACGGATTCCCTTTGTATCGCTTTGACTTGCCACTCCCTTTCTTTGCTTTGACCATCCTTCGTAGATATATAAGCATGTCTGTGACTTTCGTAGCTTTAGTGAATCAATCCCCCTTCACTCATCCTCTCATGATCAACTAATTCCCCTTCGAACTCGTATTGCGCAACGATTTCCGTACCGAACGCGGACTTCGCATTACAGCAGCATAATTTCAGTTGCTTTTGTTCTTCTATCAATGGGATCTCATGCGCAACGCCCTGCGCTACACTGCCATACACTTTTGTTTTGTGTGAGTGTAGAGTATTAAACGAGTTCTTAACATGACCCCGTGGGATTTTGCAACTCTACACCAAAGATAGTACTGCCAGTCACTGGGTACACACGGCGCCAGTTCAGATCGGTAGCTGCTAGGAATGCTCATGCATAGAATTAAAGAAAGACAGGAGGTAATACAAATAATATTAGGAAGTACATAGACCTTTCAGCGAAGGTTTAGAACTTGAAACCACCCGCCAATCCCATAACATTGGTCGGGTCTACAACAGCTTTGATGGCCTGCAGCCTTGCCACGTTGTCCCCATAAATGCTGCTCAGGGGAATGTCAAAGATGGCATAATTGCCGTATGAGGATGCATTAGCGATATCCTGGCCACCAGCAATGGCCAACTGGCGAAGATGCGCTGCACTATCACGAACGGCTTGTTGCATAATTGCGTCCGAATCATCTCCCACCCATGCAAAGTAGATGTTCAGCGGAAGTAGTCCTCGATCGCGAAGAGGCGGGTATGCTGATGGAGTGGAGCTGTGGTCAAATATAGATGGGAGGAATGGTTCTACATGATATGAAATGAACCATGCATCGTCATGAAGGAGCGACTTTCCCCAAAACTAGAGCAAGTAGCGAGGATTAGGATGGCATTCATTGTCGTGCATGACTCACTACTGACTCATTCACGATAGATTCGAGTAATGACACGGGGTAGTTGAGGACAGACACGGTATTGAATATGCCCCTAATCTATCTCAGCGGACAAGTCAATCAAACATGCTCAAGGACTCACCGTGAGTTCTTAGTGGAATCAGAGTGGAAAGACTGCACTAGAGAGAGGAAGGAACGTGTGGTAACATCCTTGGTCACATGAGGGATAGTCAAAAATTCATCAAGCATGCCCTCGGGCGGGGAGGGTCCGTCGTAGAAAATGAGTTCTGATATGAGTGTCTAAGTCGTAAATGCTCAGATTGGCAAGGGACACAGCGTACACATGTACGCACTTTGTCTAGAATGCAATTGTAAGTCGTGATGATTTGTGCTTTCGGATCTATGTTATTCGCGGCGAAGTTCGCTGTTGCTTGATTAACGAGGTTCAACTCATTTGCACTATATGTGACAAGCCCACCCTAACGGGGGTATATGGTCAGCGGCTGAGTCCACAACGACATATAATTCTCTTACCCAAACTTGCGATTGAGGGAAGGTCGTCAGTGTAAAACTGGTAACTATACCCTGACATAAGTAAGTATGGAATAACATAGGTCTGGTGTGTTCGCCTTACAAAATTATTGAATCCACCCTACAATATATGAATTAGCATGTCTTCAAGTTATTTATCAACTGAGATTACCTTCAAACCAAAGAATACATCTGGGTTGGAGGCTGCGGTAACATCCTGAACAGTGCCATTTGGCATCACTAACTCAAAGGACTGCACGGTGTCAATCGTCAAACCGTACTGGTTAGATAGCCATGAATATCCTAGATATCTTGAGTACACGTTGAATTGAGAAATTGACAAGTCCTACCTCCTCCGAGAATGAAACCAGCAACGCCGACACCTGTCACCCGACCACCAAGAACGTTAACACCATGCGGCTCCAAAGCAGCATATACGGCGTCCCAAGTCAGACCTGCACCGATGGTGGCAGTCTGCGACGTTGCATCATATGTAACATTGGAAAAGCGAGACATAGCAATTTGTACGCCCGGCGTCGACGAGAAACCAGGGTTGGATGTATGTCCGCCACCTTTCACCTATAGTGATGTCAATGAAACACAATGAAATAGAGTATCTGTCAGCATACTGCGAAAGGAGTACTGGTCTTCCCTAGAATTTGGAGCTTGGAAACGCACACTTCAAAACGAAATATCATATAGCACAAGCACACAACTTACCGCTATGCCGACGTCTGAGGATGATCCCGGCTCAAATGAACATCTAGAAATCTGCGAGCTAGATGATGCCCAGTGACTGATATCTTTGATATATTCAAAAGAGCCTGCAAAACACCAGTATGTTCGGATATGCATGGTTTTAATGACGAAGACCCACCTTCATCATACACCATCGACGCTGAGGATACAGATGCCGCAATTTCTTTGCATGCTTCAATTGAGAGTATACCACCGTGCGAGTTATCTGTGATCGACGACCAGCATGTAGACCACACACCGGCAACCAACAAGATCGCAAAAGATAACCAAGCAAGAGGCGCCATACTTCACATTCGTTAGGTAGTGGGACACTCATCGTCTTTAAAGGCGGGGTAAGACTCCGGTTCATTAATAGGAATCTGAATCTGTTGACGTAAGTTACGCGCCGCGGCGCAGATATAGTGAATTGCTCTAAGCCGTTCTTGATAATTGTCTTCGCTCTATATGTATTAGTAAGGTACGTGATATCGTTGGAGAAACCATGCACCAGTTTCACCACCACACTGAAAGTTGTCGATATTGTCGACAATTTCCAGATTGAGCTACTGCTTCCACAACGCTGGGCAGGTTGAACAGGAAGATCGTTCCGATTATTCGAGGTTCGAGTTAGTTGAATCAACGCGCCGAGGCCGAGCCCTGACTACCTTCTGTGCCATAGAACCATCGGGAGTGGGTTCGTCAACTTCCGCTCATCGGAGCTACTCAAACACTATTGCAAGGTAATAGCACACATTTGGCGGTTTGTGAGCCACTGGCAGGGCAGGCTAACCTCATATAAACTATGCGACAGCCACGGTCTCTTTTTGGCTCGCCACAAAGGCACCTGTCACGTAGCTATCAACGTTAGGACCTCCGAGTCTCGTAGTATCATTTTCGATGAGGATCGGATCCTGATATTGATGATTGTGTGCTTGTGTCTATATCGTAGTACATGACGCGGATTTTTTAGCGTCAGACCTGAAAATTAACCATGAATAGACTAGGGTGCAATTCAGTGCGAAATGACTGCAATCACGAATAGAATGATCCGTACAACTTGAACTAATCACCCACGTCGACTCTCCTTCCAGCATACTAATTCATTACGTTGATCCTCTCAGGCTGGAGCGTGAAATTATCGCTGTCGAAGAATGAGAGCATACCATTAGCGACATGACGTGGAAGTAATCCTTCACATCGCAGACTGTACTTCTGCTGGTTATTGAGTTATAAATATATTAGGTAACAAAACTCGAATTGGAGGACAGCTCCATGAATAGCTTAATACATACTTTCATCCATAACACATAGCCATGTCCGGTGCCCATCTCAAAGCCAATGGCAGCGGTGAGTATTTGAGGGCTGATCAAATATTGCGATTAAATATACTTATGGTGCTTATGTAATTAGGAATAACCGTAATTCTGCTTCTTTCTGGGACCGTATATTCAAACTAGAGGAAGGGCCGCACTTCATGTCTATTGGTTTTGCGAGCATCGTACTAAATTTGTCTGTTACTTCCCACGGCCGCATAACCTTATCCTTCAGCCACAATTCTCGACTGGGACCTTGTAAACAAGGTAACTACGTGCTGTCACATCTTGCTTCCTCGGAGCAACAAAGGGCGCACGAGACTGTAAACAAGTTCATTACATGACACAAGTGGCCTGTGGGCCTGTTGAAGTGTAGAGTATTGAACGAGTTCTTAACACGACCTCTGAGATTTTGCAACTCTGCGCCAAAGATAGTAACACAGCCAGTAGGTACACACAGCGCCAGTTCAGATCTGTAGCGGGAACGTTCGTACATAGAATTAAAGAAAGACAAGAGGTAATACAAATAATATTAGGAAGTACATAGACCTTTCAGCGAAGGTTTAGAACTTGAAACCACCCGCCAATCCCATAACATTGGTCGGGTCTACAGCAGCTTTGATGGCCTGCAGCCTTGCCACATTATCCCCATAAATGCTGCTCAGGGGAGTGTCAAAGATGGCATAATTGCCGTATGAGGATGCATTAGCGATATCCTGGCCACCAGCAATGGCCAACTGGCGAAGATGGGCTGCGCTATCACGAATGGCTTGCTGCATAATTATGTCCGAATCGTCTCCCAACCATGCAAAGTAGATGTTAAGCGGAAGTAGCGCTCGATGGCGAAGAGGCGGGTATGCTGATGGAGTGCTGCTGTGGTCAAATATGGATGGGAGGAATGGTTCTACATCATATGAGATGAACCATGCATCGTCATGAAGGAGTTCCTTTCCCCAAAACTAGAGCAAATAGCGAGGATTAGGACAGCATTCATTGTCGTTCATTTAAGTGCATGACTCACCACTGACTCATTCACAATAGATTCGAGTAATGACACGGGGTAGTTGAGGACAGACACGGTATTGAAGATGCCCCTAATTTATCTCAGCGGACGATTTAATCGAACGTGCTCAAGGACTCACCGTGAGTTCTTACTAGAATCAGAGTGGAAAGACTGCACTAGAGAGAGGAAGGACCGTGTGGTAACATCCTTGGTCACATGAGGGATAGTTAAAAATTCATCAAGTATGCCCTCGGGCGGGGTGGGCCCGTTGTAGAAAAGGAGTACTGATATGAGTGTCTAAAGTCATAAACGTTTAGATTGTAAAAGACACAGCGTATAAATCTACGCACTTCGCTTAGAATGCAATTGTAAGTCGTGATGATTTGTGCTTTCGGATCCATGTTATTCGCGGCGAATTCCGCTGTCGCTTGATTAACGAGGTTCAACTCATTTGCAGTGTACATGATAAGCCCACCCTAACGTGAGTATATGGTCAGCGGCTGAGTCCACACCAACATATAATCCTCTTACCCAAACTTGCGATTGAGGGAAGGTCGTCAGTGTAAAACTAGTAACTATGCCCTGATAGAAGTAAGTATGAAATAAATAGGTCTGGCGTGTTCGCCTTACGAAATTATTGAATCCACCCTAAAATATATGAATTAGCAAGTCTTCAAGCTATTTATCAACTGAGATTACCCTCAAACCAAAGAATACATCTGGGTTGGAGGCTGCGGTAACATCCTGAACAGTGCCATTCGGCATCACTAACTCAAAGGACTGCACAGTGTCAATCGCCAAACCGTGCTGGTTGGAGAGCCATGAATATCCTATATATATTGAGTACGCGTTGAATCGAGAAATTGGCAAGCCTTACCTCCTCCGAGAATGAAACCAGCAACACCGACACCTGTCACCCGACCACCAAGAACGTTAACACCATGCGGCTCTAAGGCAGCGTATACGGCGTCCCAGGTTAGACCTGCACCGATTGTGGCAGTCTGCGATATCGCGTGATATGTAACATTAGAAAAGCGAGACATAGCAATTTGTACGCCCGGCGTCGACGAGAAACCAGGGTTGGACGTATGTCCGCCACCTTTCACCTATAGCAATGTCAATAAAAACAAGGAAACAGAGTATATATTGACGTACTGCGAAAGGAGTACTAGTCTCCCCAAGAATTTGGAGCTTGCAAACGTGAACTTCAAAACGAAACATCGTATAGTAGAAACCCATAACTTACCGCTATGCCGACGTCTGAGGACGATCCTGGCTCAAATGAACATCCAGAAATCTGCGAGCTAGATGATGCCCAGTGACTGATATCTTTGATATATTCAAAAGAGTCTGTAGAGCACCAGTATGTTCGGATATGCATAGCTTTGATGACGAAGACTCACCTTCATGATACACCATCGACGCTGAGGATACAGATGCTGCAATTTCTTTGCATGCTTCAATCGAGAGTATACCACCGTGCGAGTTATCTGTGATCGACGACCAAAACATAGACCACCCACCGGCAGCCAATAAGATCACAAAAGATAACCAAAAAAGAGGACCCATATTTCACACTTGATGGGTAGTGGAACACTCATCGTTTTTAAAGTCGAAGATTTCGGTTCATTGATAGGAACCTGAATGGCGTTGACATAAGTGATGTTATGCAGAGATAGCAGTGTCCAGGAACTCCAGGGTTGCTCTAAGGTGTTTTTGATAATCTCTTGGACAGAGGCACAATATGTAGTACGTTGACCGATCTCGCAAACTTGTTGTCTCCGCTCTTTATATATTAGTAAGTTACGTGATATGGTTCTAGAAACGGCCCACCATGCACCAGTCTCAGGTCGAGCTACTGATTCTACAACGCTGGCCGGGTTGAACAGGAAGATCGTTTTGATTATTCGAGGTTTAAGTCAGTTGAATCAACGTGGCGATGGAATCAGGAGTGAGTTCGTCAGCTTCGTCCATCGGAGTTGCTCAAACTCTATTGCACAATGATGGCACCCATTTGGTGGTTTGTGGGCCACTGGCAGGGCAGGCTAAGCTCATATGTAAACCATGCGACAGCACGGTCTCTTTTTAGCCCGCCGCAAAGGCACCCGTCACGTAGCTGTCAACATAGGACCTCCGGGTCTCGCAATATCGGTTTCGATTAGTATCAGTTTCGATGAGGATCGCGTCCTGATGTTGGCGATTGTGGGCTTATGTCTACATCGTAGTATATGCCTCGGATTTTTTAGACCTAAAAATTAATCACGAATGGACTAGTGTGCGGAATGAATGCAATCACGAATAGGATGATCCGTACAACTAATACCAACTAATCATCCACGTCGACCCTACATTTAGCATACTAATTCACTATGCTGGTCCTTTGGAGGGTGAAATTGTCGCCATCGAAGAAAGACCCTAAAACGAGAACATACCATTAGAGGCAATGCGTGGAAGTAATCCTTCATATCGCTGATTGTATCTCGCTAATTGTTGAGAGGTATATATACATGAAATAACAAAACTCGGGGAGTTGGAGAACAGCTCCATGAATAACTTAATACTTACTTTCACCCGTAAGACGTAGCCATTTCCGGTACCCATCTCAAGACCAATGACAGCTGCAAATGATGGTGGACAGGTGAGTATTTGAGGGTCGAACGGTAGAAAGGACTCGTGGTGCTTAACTAAGAATGGAAGAGGGGTTCCATGCTGTTCCGGATGCAGCACTTTTTGGGGTCTACTCTGCTTCTTCTGGGACCGTGTCTTCAACTAAGTGCTGTCACAACTTGCTTCCTCAGAGCAACAAAGGGCGCACGAGACTGTAAACAAGTTCATTAATTATGCCTGCCTGACACAAGCGGCCTGGTGATTTGTTGAAGTACAGTTCACGTTCGGGATGAATTTGAAGAAGCAGCTTCAGGCAGATGATAATCACTTTGACGGTGACCGGTGGTGGCTTGAGACGTGGCACAACATCTGAGCTAGAGGAAATATGACTGCGATCAAGACCAGCATTGCGCGTTGTAATACCGGCCGGGCACTATTATGAATTACCAGTGTACTAGACTGTCACGTCTGTCGGACTTAAAAACGAGGGCGGGGTCCTCAGGGCCAAGGCCATAATATGGTTACTTATGGGGTCCCTACAGCGCCCTGAGGCTGTCCGACCGGCGACACGCCGACACATCGCTCGCAAACCTTTACAAACCATTGGCAAATTAACATTAAGCAGTTGATCACAAGGCTCCATTTGATCATCAGATCTCAGAGGCCATAGATGCCATCCTGCGATGGTGATGATCTGGAGCTCCCCACGATTGATTATTCTTTACTACACATTGTAGCGCCTGCTGAGCGTTGATGATGGGAAATAATTCTTTTTTCGGCTCATTTCTGGCGGCTGATCATCGAACATCGTTGTTCCAGAGCAAGCGCTGACACACTACAAGAAATCCATTATATCACCTAAGATCGTTATTTTCTGTCTGTCAACTCCCTTCTGCATACACCCCCCAAGGACGAACGCTTTGTAAGTAGAAATTTCCAGCTTCAGTGTAACGGCAACTGACTGAGTCATGGTTTGCGAACAGCCTTCATAAGCACCATTGGCCAGACAAAGTCTCGCAGTTTCCGTAGTCTTCTGGCAAGCGAGCCTTGTTAAGCTGTGTTGCGGCTGCTACAAAAAATCATAGTCAGGGTATCCAGAAGCAGCACCCTCTGACAGTTACCCGTCTAAAGGCAGTCATAACATAGGTATGCATGCTGTGCTTATGGTACGGTGCCGGAGCTGACCATCGTCATCTGATAAATAGCAGGTCTCATCACAACTTTGACTTCCCACATTTTCATTTTCAACGATGTCTGGGCCATACGTCTACACACCAGCGACCTACGAGCCGCCTCCGTACTATATCCACCCGCACACACCCCAACGATCACCCTTTATCCCCCCTGCTAATCTATTCCCGTCTTCCCCCTATACCCCTCCAGCACCTTATGTCGATCTCCCTGGAACTTCGCATGCTCCTTACTATCCTGACTATCCCGATGGATATCGTCGTCAACGCCGCCCGTCTTGGCATGCAGGGATGGGTGGAGCGCCTCCAAGTCCCTCCTTTTTGGGAGTCCCATTATCACCACACCATAATCGACGGCACTCATTTGGCCATAGCAGTCGCCCCGCTTGGCAGTATAGCTCCTCGTCGCAACAGTGCCAGATTCATCCGCTTCTTAATGGAGAAACATATGGATCCGATCTCTACTTCGACATTTCCAATCCAGCCTTTGCCCCATTGCGCAGAGCCGGTCCAAATCAGATGGTCATGTTGTCCGTTGAGGAGCTGCGGGAACCT
Organism: Rhizopogon roseolus; assembly: GCA_930272055.1. Lineage (NCBI taxonomy): Eukaryota > Fungi > Basidiomycota > Agaricomycetes > Boletales > Rhizopogonaceae > Rhizopogon > Rhizopogon roseolus. Next base: position 41,765 of record CAKNEV010000020.1, read on the forward strand.
GCTACGTTCCCCACTATTACCACCATGCGTATCACGCATGATGCCATTCCTTATTGGCCTATTGACTTCGAGTACGTTCACGGAGAGTACGACGCCATGAACCCACTTCCTATAACCGTTGGCGACGTCTTGTGGATGATTCATTCATCCCTCCACCGCCAGATTTCTCATCAGGACTGGGCGAGGCTCGGTCCGAGTGAGGTAACTGCGATCGCGCGAGCATATACCCGCAGATACAGGAGCATCCCCTCCTCAGCTGAGATCGAAGCGAGTCTGGGAGTCAAACGTGTGGATTACTTGATGGACAGACACGTCTTCAGGGGCCTTGTCAGAACTTCGGACGGAGATGGTTTCTACCACTGGAAGTTGTTGACGTGATGATTGTCTGCCATTTCCGAATCACGAATCAGTCATGAACGGTCTTGATTATGTATCGACTTGGTTTATTGTTATGGTGTAACTAACTCGTAAAAATCCCGGATACCTGTGTTGTAACGTCTATGTATATGGACTTAACGTTTCCAGTCATACGAACAGAATACCCCTATGCTTACATACTCACCATACGCCGATTTTTACTATGGCTATATAAGTTGGTCTAAATTCAGTTTGGGCTTGTGCTGTTTCATTTAAGAGCGCTATATTAGCCAGTCGTTGAAGCAACGTTGGACAACCAGAACTCTTTCGTATGAGATGAAAACCCCTGAGAATTCCACCGTACCTTTTGTGAACTTGTGAATGATGCATGAGGGCGCCATGTGTCCCATCAAAACTTACTGTTGGGTGTGATAACTATAACTCCGGCCGCGCGCGGAAAATGAAAACGAGTGGTACAGTAGAAGTCCATCTCATATGTTATCTATCTCCCTTTGCTAGACTGTGTGAACTTAACGGCAACACATATACCACCGAAGCGCTAGAAAAATAACAATGATCATGGGAGGGTCATCCGTCCGTCGATGGCGAGCAATCCTGTTGGATGCTATTACTGGCCATCCCGTACTAATGATATCCGTGTGCTAGAGACAACAACTCTTAGGTTTCATCATCGAGGCTATTCCGTCACTTGAGAAACAGCGGTTCATCGCATCACTATCCACCAATGACGGTGATTGATATGATTGCCTTTGAGCGCCAGGTTTCACGAAAATTTTTGTCCAGTAAAGTCTCGTACCATACTTGTCGGGTCACTGAAAAAGACTTAGGGCGATGATGAGCAACGTTAGGAGATAAGCATTAGATAGACATCCTAAATCCGAGCATCTTCAATCTTAATCTGCTGATTGGAGGAAACACATGCCGAATAGGAGCACTTATGTGAGCTTGTAATTACCGCGCCTGTCCTCATTGATAGTAGCATGATAAATCATATGAAGAGCTAGAAGAATAGAATGAAAGGCAGCTGCCCGTAGAGTCTTCTTAAGTTCCACACGTTTCCATGGTGGCTGCGTCATAGGCCATGCAAAGGGTAAGAACTTGTCTCATCCAAGGCGACGGCGTGTCTACTCCAGGGGAGTTGGACTATTGAAATTAATCGAGTACCTTGACATCATCGATATCATACACGAGAACACGTGAGTGCAGAGGCATTGACTATTCTGGAAGCAAATGAAATGTAAATTCTGTATTGTGCATCGAAACATACGGATCTCACCTGGCGCGCAATGATCAAATCAACAGTAGTGATGACGAAAATCATGCTTCGCAGCATCTACGCCTTGTCCAAATCCGTGCTCTGAAATATATTTAGAAGGCTCTCGTACATCCGAGATACAGCTTATCGAGATATCAGGTATGTCGTGCTCCAGCGGCGAAACCGTACAAACCCACAAGAGGCAATCGCAGCTGAACAGCAACACTCACCAAATTCCCAAATATTGTTGCTGACTCCTTTTTCACGGATATGTTCCTGCGCTTTCCTTTTCGCAACATAGCCCTTGAATCCAATTTCCGAGACAGCGGGATTACCCGCGCGGTCCAAGGCGAAGAAGTTATAAGCTTCGTCCCAGCCCTGATCGAAGCCGGTATTAAAGCGCCAATGCTCGAAATGACCGGGATATTGCGCCCAGTAAGATGCGTGCTGACCTTGATAAAAATAAGTCTCCGAGCAACTACCTCAAAGTCGCTGAACTTACCTGAGGCTATGTTTCTAGCTGAAAATTTTCTGGTGCTTATGTCTGGGCTGATCCTAACAAAATCCTTTACTGGAATCATGCCAACAGTATTGGGAAATATGCCACTTTCAACTGCTTCTCGGAAAGACCATCCTTGATCACCATGACGTTCTTTTTTGTATGTCCAAAAGAATGATCCAGCGCAGTGAAGCTCAAAAAGGTCAAGCTGAGCCTGGACGTAGGATGCTCGGATCAGGTGTTCATCAGTAGCGCCTTGCAAAGAGCCCGGATTCAAAGCTGCAGACCATTCTCCCACTATCAACCCACTTCCTGCAGCTGCTAGCTTTTCCGAAATGCGGGAAAACATCTGTGGAAAGGTGGCGTTCGGATCAGAGATTGAGGCGATATGCTGCGTTGCTGATGTTGAGATGTCGTTCCTGGTAAAGCACCGGTACAGGTGATGGTCGACACATGTCAATGCCCAAGTGGGCGTTAAGTTTGCGACGAAGTCGGCATATTGATCAGTCATCCAACAGTCCGATACATAGATCGGGAATCCAGGGTCGAGGCTTCTTATCTCTTGGATTGCCTCTCTGTACCAGCGGTGAAGCGCTTCGTGCGAGGCGGCGTGTGGTTCATTGAGAAGCTCTATGCCGGCTATATTGTTAATCACGGGTTCCTGTTTTCGCAGTGCAACGAGTTGCGTTACTAGTATGCGGAAAATGCGGATGGTCAGCTGCATGTTAAATTTGCTGTTGAAAAATGAAACTATAGGGGACGATGTTCCGGAATGTGAATCTTGGTTCTGTTTACCAGGAGCTGCGTGAAGGTCTGAAATACACGAGTGAGAAATACGAAGCTACTCAATGATGGACGCACCAAATAGCACCCCAATTCCAAAACTCTGCGCGGTCATCACCGCAGCGACAATTCTACTCCAGGCTCCTTCAAAAACGTGTTGAAGACCATCGAAGTCGGTTTGAGTGAGGATAGATGGGTCAAGTGCACACATATGATAGTATCCGATCTGTTCAAGCATCATGGGGCGACACTGCTGTACTGTTGCAAAATGGAGCGCACTGGAATCCTCACAGTGTTAATTCCCCTTGCCGCAAGCCATTCGAAGTCGCTGGCGGTGATCCAGGAATCCCAGTGATGCTCGAGGATCTGCTTGGCATTCGAGCCCTTGGCGACATCCAAATCACTTTGTCCACTGCCGATGGCCGATTTGAATGGTGACTCTGATATCCAGCGCTCCAAAACAAACCACGAGCCTAGGCCACACTTGAACCGCCTTCGAAAACGCATTCAGTGAGTGCTTACCAAGGTTGACTCCGCGTTGCTTGCGATATCGATAGATGCGTTGTTGTGCGGTTTCTTCTGGTACTTCATGAAGACCCAGTCCAGGCCCTGGCCCTGGGTTAGTCCCGGTACCGCGTCTCTCGTGTCTCAACCTAGAAATGAAGCTCCGCATGTTCTGTAGTGCAGACGCCTGTGCAACACAAGTATTTTGGATGCGCGCGCTGGTTGCAGGCTAACATTCGATGGTGGTCGATGCCCAACGTCGCAGAATGTGTTGCACGTGTTCCTCAACCGCTGTTTGGCAAAGGCTTCTGATTCAAACAAAGCGTTCAGATCTCGATCATCAGCTTGAACCCCCATTGTCGGTACGACACATAGCAACAAATGGGCAACATTACAGGCGGCCGCTATCACACTTTGTTGGCGATATTCTACAATATATTCTGCACGCTGCAATCCCTGACAAAGTGGTTCTTTTGACCCATACCGTGACATTGATCAGGGTATGTTCAAATTATTGTTTTAAAATTTTTGCTCATCAAAACCCAAACAGCCGATTCTGAACCCTGTTACTGAAACAGTCGGATTCCATATACGTATCAATATCACAATTCGCTCTCCTAATCCCCATAGATATTATGCAGCGTGCCTTTGGCTTCTGCACAGGATATTCATGCCTCCATGCAGCACAAGTATGGCTTCGAATTCTGTGGCCTTTGCGCACATCGAGCATGCGGTTTACAATTTTTAAGAAAAACTTTAATTTGATTTGAAGGGACCAGATCGCTTCACAAGAAACGCGATTGCCGGATCGACCAACTCAAAATGAATCATCTCGCTAACAAAGCGTGCGTCACTTCATTTTCTCTTTAGCGGTGAGGTCCGCGTCCCTCTTTTCTTTCTCGTTACTCCTTTACTCAAGCGGCGCGAGGTCTAGGCTCAAATTTTAGTTGGCAAATTGTCTCGGGTACGCTTCATGGCGGGTTTAAGTAAGACTTTGCGCGCCGCTTGTCTTTACTAGGGTGACCACGCCTTCCGAAGTGCCCGAGCATGCTGCCTGTCATGCTCTTTCGGCGGGAAACATCGCAAAGTACTACACCGGAGATGACAAATTCTATGGTCGTAATGCCTATTCTATCAGGCTCTTCTAGTAACTTGGCACTATTTTCCCTGCTATGAAAGTGTCTGTTCCGCAAGTGTGTTATCTATGAAAGCTAGAAATGGCCGATGCGATAAAGAGTGGCGCCGCGCTTACGCCCATAAGAAGGAAAAAACGCGTTTTACATGTGTTCGTGTGTGAAGTCAATATAGCGCAGTAGCAGATCCAACAAACGATCTCTTGATACGAATCTTGGTCGTATTTGCAATCGAATGAGCTTGTACCCATTCAGCCATATCACCACGGGTGGTTCTTACCCGTTCCTACTCTCTCCGATCTTACTCAATCTTCTCACCAGAACGCGATCTTTCCTGTCCAGGTGTTTCTCTCCGTTGTATCGGTTTGCGCTTCACAGTAAAACGTGATGAATGATCTATCTGCGTAGGCTAGCAACACGAATTTGGACCAGATCTTTTCTTGCAATCTCCTCGCGGCACTCAATGTCATCTCAGTCATCCAATAAGCAAGGCACTGTTTTTTTCCGCACGACTTTTCTGGGGGGTCCTCTTACTTCAATTGTATTCGTCAATATATGTTCAGAACTCAAAGTCGATCCGATCCAGGCATCACGGCTATCATGCACCTTTATAAGGACCCGATCATCCACTCCTCTGTTCGAGTGCATCCCTCCCCTTGGTCAAGAACCTTGAGCACACGACTCATCTCACTTGCCGAACACCTTCACGAATACATTTCATCATGACCTCCTACTTCCGTTATATCTTCGGTGGAAGCCAACCCAAAAATCTCGACCCACCTCCAATGTCGCATTCACGGTCGCGGTCAGCTAATCCCACTCCAAACTATTTCTATGCGCCGCCGGCTGCTTCACCTTCAAGCTCACGTCTTAAGACAAAACGAAGCAATAGCTTCTCTGCTCGACCAACCCCACCCCGATATGATTCGTTTGGAGCCGTTGGGGGAGAAATGAAGCATGGAACTCCGTCGAAAGCTAAGCTTTACAGGCGTGCTAGCCACAAGTCTTCGGAACATCGTATGTCTTCTCTGTCGGTTGGCGGGCGCATTTAATATTGATGCACATTTCAAGTCGGGCATCATCCCGTGCATACTCCTCGTGGGCCTCCCATTTCATTCGGTGAGAGACGGCCTTCTCTGCGACACACTTGGCAGCATAGTATCTCATCTGCAACTGAATCTGGCCACTCCTGTAAGTCATCTAATAATAGGCGTGTGACCACCTTCTGACGGCCCGACAGATACTGCAAATGGAATGGATTACGGTGCACGGGCACCATTGCATATGCACCCGCTGTTCGCAGCGACTCGACTTCACTCAGCGCCAATAAATTACGACATCACGTTTGCTCCTTCGTCACGAACAGTCCTTGACCGCGCTACCCACTCACCTGTACCAGCGCATACATTATCTCAACCAGCGACAGACCCACCAACGCCAATATCATCCCGTATTGTACTCCGCTCACATAAATTTCCATGGCCCGTCATTGTGGGTCCCAACTCAAGCTCCGGCTCCGCCTTCGGTTCCCCTGCTAAAAGTGGACGCTCCCCAAACATAACCAATCTCGACCTTCTCCACGCGCTGCATTCGACTCTTGCTACGAGAGTTACGCCACAGGAGTGGGATGCCCTCGGCCATGGCAGCCGTGCCCAGCGGAAGGTCACACGGGCATATGAGAAGAGATGTACCAAGATGGGAGGCGGTTGGGAAGGTGGAGTTCGGCGAATAGATTGGCTGCACGGAAAAACCCGATTGATCGGAATTGAAGTGGAGAAGTATGGCAGCGGTGTCGGTTCCGGAAAGCTCATCTTCGGCAAGGCTTGACGCCTTATGATAACCATATTTTTACGACCGAGAACGACACGAATACACGGACGCTCTTTCATTTCTATATACCTACACAAGCTAACACACGACGTATAGACGCCGTTATACCTCTGCGGAGTTCATGATTATGGTTATGCATTGGATTTATTATGATCTCTTTATGTTTTTGTACACGAGCCGCAATAGGTTATGCATAGTACAATTCGAAATCACAGGTGGTTTGGGTAAATGGTCTGGCCAGCTAAAAATACGTGAACGGCAAAACAGCTGAAAATAATACTGCAGACAGTCGTATTAGGATCAGCTGACTCCGGGAAGTCGTAGGTACCAGGTACAGCAATGGGACCCCTAACTTCCTTGTTGTACGATTTCCATCCGGCCTGGTTGTTTTTGGATGCGCAACAACGAAAGAAAATGCGGTTCACTGACGGCTCAGTCCTGGTGAAGAATTAATGAGCCCATGAAAACTTTATATAGAACTGACGGACCGCTCAATGAAGTTTGCGCTGTATCCCCGAAGGTACACTGCGCGCGTTGAGAAACCAGACATCCAATAAATCTTGCCGGAGCCCGTGCACCCGGTTATCTAGCGCTTTGTGAGGACTATAAGAATTTGAATTTGTAGGCACTCAGACAGATTGCGACTGAATATAAGAACCGCTGCTGACCCGCGGGATAGCCGCACCGGTAAGTTTTGGCAGTCAAACTAGCCGGTGCAGTGCGATGCCCGGGCACTCTCTTCGCGTCTGATACGAGTTTTAGATACGATGAGCGTACTGGCAAGGACGAAATATATATATACAAAAAGACACGCACCTTCCTCTTTCTGAAGAAAAAATTGGTTACGACGGTTATATGCACGTTGATCAAGGTAGAAGAAGAACCACTGGGCCTGTGCATTGGCTCCGCATTTACTCGAGCAGCTGGAGAGGGTTTGACTTGGCGAGGAGCTAGTGGCCTTCGCCGGTAATGAATTCTTCTTGAGGTGAGTTTTGGCAGTCCAACTAGCCGGTGTGAGTTTTATATACGATGAGTGTACTGGCAAAGACGAAAAAAATGAAATGACACGCATCTCCCTGTTTTCAGAAAAAATTGGTTACGGTGGTTATATGCATGTTAATTAAGGTAGAAGAAGAACCACTAGGCTTGGGCGTTGGGTCCACGTTTACTCGAGCAACTGAAGAGGGTTTGACTTGACGAGGAGCTTGGGCCAAGTGACCTGATTTTCTCCGGATGAGGCTATTTTTTTTGCAGATTATGTTTTGCGGTATTCAACGAGCTTTGTGAACATGCATGCTGCTCCTCAGGAAAATGTCTCGTTGCGTCTTTGATCTGCGGGCATCGTTGGCGGTGACATCGTTTGCTCGCAAGCCGCCAGGAACTGCCAGCGCGACATTTAAATAAATAGATTAGATGATAAGAGCACCCATGTGCCTTTTGGGGTTATTCTTGGAGAGGTCGCCGGTGGTGTATGCTTGACACTTGTAATGTTGAAGCTTGGAAAGCATGGTATGACGCGTCGAACAAATAACACGTTGAATCACGTGAAGTGATTTTCCTTCTTCGGGCGCTGTTTGACAGGAGCCCATTTGAATCCAGCACCGAGCGGACAATGTACACGACTTCATGTTTGCTGACAGTACTAGTAATCACCGCCTCTTGTCTTACTGTGTCTCACGCGACGCATACTGTTACTTTCTGAAATCCGGAGACTGGGCTTCTGTGATTTCTGCCGTCATCAAGATTCATGCAACGATATGCATATTCTACAAGCAAACGGGAATGTACGAATCTCACCTTATGTGCTATTATCTGCACACAATCAGTCTAACAGGACGGATGAATCACAATATATAGGAAGAGAGATATGGTGACTCTTCTCCTCTCTTGTCAACAAACTCCGAGTCATCATCGCGTCACGCTCGATCTCGCAGACTGTTCTCTCTTTGATCTGGGCCCTCCCGCATTCGGCATCTTTAGCGTCGGAATATGGGGGCTCAAGATTCTTTCCGTGACTTGAGGTTTACTATCGCCACCTCCCTCTGTCTTATCTCATCTCGCGACACCTGCTGTCTATTTCTCATGATTAGGCTTCCTGCCGTTCAACCCCCCATAACATCTTCAATGAGGTTCAGAAGTCTCATGGCGTCCTCCACCATATGCGTGTCACTGCAAGTTGGCGTCGGGTCTACCGCTCAGTTACTCTACTTCAACCATGATGCATGAGTCGTCGGCCCCTTCATGCATTGTTATCCTCATCCTCGAGCAGCAACACGGACAGCGCCTTCTGCGGCGCTCGTCAGCACTCAGGTAGACAATTGATATAAATCGTTTTTCAACTACAGGGCACTTCATGCATCGGCAAACGAAGTACCATGTTAGTACTCACTCAGGCCATACTCGACGGAGTATTGGAGGGAGCGTGCATCGTCCTCACACCGGCACGTATGGTCCGACTTCACCGGGAAGAAATTCCTCTTCTAGCCTTCCCTCGCATAGTTCGAATAATTGATTTAGCCTTCCAATTTAATCGCCTGACAGGCCAGCGTCAGTTGAAAGCCACTAATCTAAGCTGACGTCAACAGAATAACTATGCTCCGGCAATCACGCTATGTGGGACGCCGATCTCATAAAGATGCACTTGCGTCAGCGAATCATTTTTAGGGTCATACTACTGTCATACTCGAGAAGCGTGCAGCTTTCACTTGCGTGAGCGGCCCTCTTTTTTTTGGGGGGACAATGCAGACGGCATGCTCGGTGCGGGCATGTGGCTTGTACCAGCAGGCTATTACTTGAGCGGCTCGGAGTTACAACATCGCATGCCGGCAGGAGTCAGTGGGCCAGAAGGAGGTATGGTGACTACATAATTTCCCAAACCGTGATAGAGATGGACGAATTCAATCATATCATTGATAATACTTTATCGAACGACTGAAACTTAAAAATAGGGTCCGAATACAATTCATTTTGTTGAGTATTGAATATGCAGTAAAATACAGTGTCTTGGCATATGGAGTAGATTGGTTTATTCAAACAATTCCTAAATCATACATGATACAGAACAGAATGCAGCAAGATAGCAATACACAAGTGAATATCGATGTGCAGGTATGAGTGGCGGCAGCATAGTAATACAAGCGAAGTACTGGCAGTGAAGGTGTCCAAATGAAATCCGTTGAAGTCATAAGAAGTTTGTCTTCCTTCTATGATACGGATTGAGGCGAGTTCGAGATACAGAGGTCCATGTGTTGAAGGATGCAGAAATAGAGTCAATGCGACCCGCGCATAACTAGATGGGTCACAAATCAAACTCTCTTGGAGAAGTGAAGATCCCAGCTATCCGAGCCGTCTCGCGCTCTGCTGAGACCAGCGAAGAAAATTTTCGGGCCCAAGAAGTCGATGCGCTTCACGCCCTGCGCATGTTCGCGCGGATCAGCATGGGACCTGGCCCTGAAAGAATTGATAGCGACTGCATGAGAAGGGCCGCGCATCTCGTGTGACGCGACTCTCCGGTTGAGCACTTCGCGTATTTTGAGGAGGACATCATTCACAGTGATGCCACGGGGGTTCATAACCTCTATTGACCAAGCGGGAAGCTCAAAAATAGCAATGGTCATATGGGAGACGGGGGGATGAACCGCGGATTCCTGGAGCCTAGTTGGCGGACAGTCTGGTCGTAGTTGCACGTATGCTAAGTCTCGTGTGACGTTAAACATTAAATTGGGGCCATGGCTCAAGAGCGGGTGTAAGATCATCAATGAAGAGTGGGGTGTGGAAGGACGTTGAACTAATAACAGGCAATATATGTGAGAACTATGTAGGGAGTGAACAAAAAAGAAGTCTACATACACGACATAGGGGATTGTGGTGTTGCTGCATAAGGTTGTGGGAGAGACACCGTATGGAGGTGCGGAGCGTTGGTTATCGCTACCGGAAGCGACACAGTATGGAGGTGCGAGGCGTTTGGGATCGGCACTGGGGATGATAAATGGCCATAGAAGGCCTGGGCGTTGTGTTCAGTCCATGACTTGTAGCTGTGAGAAGAGTCAGACGAGCCCATCCGGTAGTGCATCGTGGTTAGTGGAGTCAAGAAGATTGGATAAGTGAGGAGGAACAAATGGTGGGATGCGCAGGACGCTGAGTGACTCGACTGCCATGTCGCGCGTATCTTTTATATCCCGCCAGTGAACGTCGGGAAGTTACTTGTGGGTTTAATGAGCCCGTTTTCGGTAGCATTGGAAAGCGCTGTGCAAGGGGGACAGAGAACGTCGTCGTATCATATGGTGAGAATGGTAAAGAAGACAGGATAGACGCTGAATCATTGATAGGCTGGGCTGGGCGGTGTTGCCTAATTTGGCTATGGGGCGCGATTATGACAGCGCAGCTAAGCCAAATAAGGTATGCGTCGGGAGAAGTTATGGTACGCTGATGCGGCGGTCCCACGAGAAGCAGCTTGATGTGAGCTTATCATCGTTATCGATGGCATCGACCACTGTACCCGCATCGGATCTTGAGAGCCATGAAGATCCTAGAAGACCGTAAGCGCCAGTACAATACATTATATGATATCCCAACTAAAGTATGACATAGTGAGGATAAACCAGTGCGAACCCGATTTCAACACCTCTTGCAATGCTAGTTTGAACACAATCGGAACGCAGCTTTCGCCAGACGCCCGCGCATCTCCCAATGTCTGATCTCAAAGAATTGAGGTAGTTTGGGCTCGAGCCAAGCCACGCTTCCAGCGTAATGATCAGACAACTACGTGGTTCATAGCCTTTCAAAGAATAATCAGAGCTCTATCTTTCCATAGCGAACTTCCATTTGTCTTCTCCAAAATGGCAGTGCTCAAACTTTCTCCAGGGATGTATGACGCAAGGCATGTCAGTGCAAATCATTAGCACCCGAGGACTGCACAGCCCGGTTTGTCATGTCCTGACTCTAAATCAGGGAGATGCCTTTTATAAGGAAACTAAGCTGTGATTCCACAGCCTCGAGCTGGCGTGGATGGTCAGAAAGCAAACACTCAACTCTTCATTCCACCGAACAAGAAATTTCTCCTGAAGATATCCGTGCAATCCGTTTCTTTCCCTTTGTCGACGCGTACAAGTTTTCTGCGAACTTATGATCGTCCGCAGAAGGACGAACTAAAGATTCGGGTGATTAAAACTGTAAATCTAACTCGGCACCTTACCGGTTTTAGAGTGTACTACATGGTCCTGTGTGCTTATCCAACAGCTCCACTGCGCGTTCACGTCTAATACATCCTTGCCTTCATCTCCGGGGCTCACGAATGTCCCATCACGCACGCACTTCCTCATTCACCGCCGTACTCGGGCAAGATAATTGCCATAGGCAACCCCCCCAATCCAGAGGCAGGACGAGCGGTTCCCGAAGCTGCCTGGAATATTGCGTGCCCAGAATGGACGTATAAGTGTCATCTCAAGCGTCATGCAGAGCAAGAAACCGAGTCAATACGGTTACCTGGTTGTTGGTAATCACTGTCTTCATACGGCTTCAAGTTGTCTAGCTATGAATCAGTGATCACGTCCCGTGTCCCCAAGCTGCTCGTTGTTCTCCGCTTCACTGGTTGTCATGCGAAGATCAACGATGATGAATGATTCGGAGCAACGCTGCCAGCCTGCCTTGCAGACCATTGAGTTGTAAAAACGGCCAATTGGGGCGATGGATTAAAAAATGAGCGTGCCTTGTCATTGTTGTTCAGAGTGGCTTTCGGTGTTGATCATGCACAGTCCCAGGCCTCCATACACGATGGTGTATACTAGCGGGGCTCGGTGAGCTTTGGTGAGAACAATACTATATTAACAACACCTAGCAGAGCTAGGACACGACAAGAAGAGTGACGACAAATGATACGCACTTCAGTAAGGTCTGATGAGAACAATATTTACTGAGGTGTCTAAGGAACGAAAGGCAACGTAGGTATCAACGAGAGTGCTTAGGTAACAAGATGGAGGATCGAGAAGCATGAGCTGGAGAAGACGAGAAGCGGAGCGGTCATATGGTATCGAAGGTGTTCTGATAATGAGGTAGACAAGAGAAGTAATAGGATTAACATAGCGAAGCTAACAGATGGTAGCAGAATTTTGGAATGGGAATTACTTTACTATTCATTAAAGCCACTCCACAGGAGTGGCGCGTGCCACATCGCTCGTCCTCGCACCTCGTTTTTCGTCGTCTAATGTTTATTTCCGCAAAGCTTGGCATCTGCACAGAAGGTAAGTTTAGGTACTCTACTTTATATTTTGGCTCACTGGCTGTCTCAGTCTGCCGTTCCTGGCAGTCACCAATAATATTGTAGACTGTCAATCTAACCTAATGAGGATGCTCTCCAGCTTTGGCGAGAGATAAGGTTTAAGTTCCTGCCGCGGCCCGACATGGTCAAGTTTATACCATCTTCGAAATATTTTATTCCGTACTTAAGAGTCACGGTAAATACCTCTCTTATAGGTTTCAATACTAGCCGCTACTAGGGCCAGCCGCCTTAATGCATTTCCTCGAGGTGTGTTCTGAATCTTATGATATTAATATTCAATCTGTTCCCTAAGTTGAAATCTCTGCAACCCTTAAAATTGAACTCACAATACAGCTACCTGGTCATGCGACCACCTACATAAATCGTGATATCACCCCCCTCCCACCGTCCCGCAGAACATGGTCAAAGAAAACGTTTGTGTTCTTCTGGTTTGCGACTGGTAAGGAAGCTTCGTTATTATGGTAACATCAAAGCGCATCTTGAACCCAACGTTGACTACAGCAATTAACATCGCGGAATGGTCAGGAGCATCCGCATCTCGTGAGTTGAACACAAATCTCCTGCCAAGATCGAAGAAGCCTGTGGTCAAAGTTGTTCACTTCAATATTTAGTCGCTCTGGGCCTCACAGTTTCGCAAGCGATCATCGGTGAGACAGTTAATACTACATGTATCCGAGTTGCCGATCTTACTACGCTTCGTCTTGCAGTGAATCTGACAAGCACGGTAATGTAGGTTGACGTCGACTTATAGTTCTCTGCGCTTCATCCACTGGTATTATTTTAGTATCACTGCTGCCCTCGTAATTAGTGGTTATGGAGGAGGCCAATGGCATATTCCTTTCGTAAGTGCTATCTGTCATTCTCAATCTCCTGATGATTATTTGGAGTAGGCAGTTATAAATCGTGCATCTTGGGGACTGTAACTTCAGCTCTTTTTATTGAGATCATCACTGACTTGTGTATCAGGCGGGGCTCGTGGTTTCCGCTTCTCAATCGCGTTCTATTATCCTGCTGTTGGTATGGGGTTCAAGGATGGTTTGGTGGTCAAATGACAAAGGTGATGATTGGTGCGATATGGCGTGAGTCAAGCAATATGATTCATCAACTAGTTCCTTTGACAATCTCAGCGAGTTTCTATGACCTGCCGAACACGTTCGGACCTGATGCTGCAATGGAAACCAATGACTTCGGTAGGGATATCGATATCCTCAAGGATGATGGCTGATCTCCGTGCTGTTTTCAGTTGCATTCGTTATATTTTGGGTTGCATGCCTCCCATTGTTATTCTTGAAACCCGAGTCGTGCGTTCTTTACTTTTCTATCACGCAGCTCCAAATTATGCTTCTTTTCTTCTACTAATAGATATCGAATACCAGCAATCATCTCTGCGGTGATTGTGTTGGTCGCTGCTCTTGCAGTATTCATATGGGCAATTGCTAAGCAAGGAAATGGCGGCCCACTATTCTCCAATCCTGAGTGAGTTACCGCTGTCCTGCTTGTTTTTGCGTTGTTGAAGTCCATTGTTATGTTCTCAGAGCTGTATATGGAATCGGCAACCTTCAAGGATCCCAGCTAGCTTGGGTCATGGTGAGATGTATAAATAGCGGCATTGGAGGTTGGGCCGGCGGTGTCAGTACCTCTCAAATCAATCAGATGTATGAAGCTGATTTAATGCATCGCCAGATCTTGTATCAGAGTGGTGCGTATTTCCTTTGAAATCACGAACCTTTAACATAACGGTCGTCATCAGATTTTTCACGATATGCAGTAAGCCCGGGAGACCAAGTGTATGGGCAGATTTTTATTATACCTCTGTGTCTTCTTGGATCCAACATCCTTGGAATTATCACGACGTCTTGCGCACGGGGCTTCTATCCAAGCGAACCACTGTTATGGCGAGACTGCATTTCTGTAATGTATAATGGCAGATAATAACCCTAAACACGCAGGAAACTTTATGACTTGCTGCAGGCAATCCAACGCAACGAAGGTCCCGCAGCGCGTGCCGCGGTATTATTTGCTGCCTTCGCATTTTTCCTATCGCAGCTGAGCGTGACCGTATGTTTCCGATAAGGCTATTTTTTTATCCGCCTGACGCATGGCAGGTCGTCGCATGTGGTGTAGTAGGCGGGATGGATCTCGCAGCTTTGTGCCCTAAGTAAGTCTGTCATGTTCATCCCGAGTCCCTGCTCAGTACCAGCGGAGTTGACAGATACATCAACATCCGTCGTGGCTCATTGATCATCGCCGTCATTGGCATATGCATCAATCCTTGGAAGATCATGAATGTAAGTCTCATCAATACCCGTCGACGAAGCGATTGGCTTGAATTAGTCAGACTGCCAATTCTTTCATTTCCGCCATTTCTGGATACGCTGTCTTTCTGGGGCCTTTGACGGGCATCATGTTTGTAAGTTTATATCTCTTGTACCAGCATTCATGCCTGAACGGCGGTTTTCTCATCCAGGCGGATTATCACCTCTTACGCCGCCGCCGCATCAAACTCTCGCACCTCTTTCTTCCACAAATCGGGAGCGACTATTGGTGCGCAGTGTCTTCTATCCGTCTTCGAGCTCTAAGACCTAGTTATATGCAGGTTTTGGCACGGCTTGAACTGGAGGGCTCCAGTTGTTTGGGTTCTGGTACGATTTCTTCTTTCCAGAGTTCAGCTACTCCGTCTCACATTATATCTCAGGGCGTTTGGGCAAGCCTACCTGGGTTTTGCGCGTCTGTGACGCCAACGAGCGTGGTCGTTAGCGATGCTTGGGAGTATGCGTTCCTCTATGTCAACAAGATCGCAGCTGAACACCAAAACAATCCAGACACGTCTACTACCTCTCATGGCCCTTATCGGTATGCATAAGCATGTTGGCATGGGTGGTACTCAACACCCTCTCACCGGCCCCTGGTATAGGTGAGGCGGATGACAGCGATGTCTTTGGAACCTTGGAGCAATTACGAAACTCCACGAACGGTGAAGAAGAGGGGGAGGAGCAAATGAAGGATTGATAAAAATCCTCCACGTATATTGCGAGATTTATGCGTCATGATACAAAACAAGGAGACGTAGATATTACGCATCCTCTGAATCTCCAAGCGTCATCTCGTCGAAGTCCTCTAGTAGCTCCTCCAACTTCACGTCGGGGAAATCAGCTTCCTCCTCTACATTTTCTTCGTCTCCATTCGCCGCAGTATTCTGACTCGTGTTCTCCTCGTCAACGTCCATTCCATACTGCCCCCCTTTCTTCCGTACTCCATCTGTAGCATCACGCATTTTGGCATCTTTAGCCGCGTAGAGATTGACCGTCGCACGTAACTCGGGATCTTCTTCGAGTTCCTGCAAAAATAACTCATAATCCTCCTCCACCTTTTTCTGATCTCGTCCGCCCATACGTCCAACAACACCCCGCCCGCTCCCAGTTTCGCCTTCCTCCCCTGCCTCCTTCGCAATACTCCGCAGCTTCCAATTCCTTGTCTTGTTCTTCTTTCTGCGGTTCGGGTACGATTTTTTCACGAGTATGATATCCGGAATGCGAGATGAAGGGAGGGATGAAAAGTCGTCGGAGTTGAAGTTGGCATTGCTGAGATGATACCCCATCGTGGTATCGCCTGGCTGCAAGATAGCGCCTAGATGTGTCCGCGTATGGAATATCTGGGTGGACATAGTGGAGCTCTCGTAATCCAAGATCATGTCTTGATCACCATGAGCTCCGGATGATTTGAATGCACCCGACATGGCTACCTGCACGTCGGCGGAGACCCATTTGCCACGGACGATCCCCGAGGGCTCGACATCCAGAACCGTAAACTCGACTAGATCCGTCACGGTCGCCAGAGAGTTGAACGGTGCCCTCCAATAAACCTGCGCTGGGATCTCACAAGTTTGTAGTGTTGCAGGGTCTAAGAGTTGGAAAGAATTGCCGACCCGAGTACAAAGGGTAAGTGGGCTTATATTGCTCAACTGTCGGGCCTGTTTTAGAGGGATGCAGACAAGGTCGTCCTTGCAAACAGGGACAATCTCGACTGAGTAAGTGAATTTAAAATTGGCAGTGCCCGAATGAGTGTCTGTGGAAAGTAGCTGCTCGGAACCCTTCGATCTGCGAGTGATGAGCGAGAATATACGAGCAGTCATAAATGAGCTTACCGCACTGGGACGACCCCTGCTAAGAATTCCACCATCTTGATTGCATGACTTCGTTGACTATAGAAGAAATCGAGTCCATCTCGGGCCTCCTTGACGGAGATCGTGTCCTTCTGGGCTCCATGCTTCACAATCAGCTGCTCCAGGTACAAGAACGTCCGTTTATGTGAGACTTTCTGTCGCACTTGCACAAGTGCTTTCCACGTATTTTTCGCCGCAAGCTTAGCGCAGTCAGGGCATTGCGTGTGCTGGACAAGATATTCGATCTCAAAGATCTGCTCTAGTATCGTCGATGTCAGAACCTGAATGGACGTGAGCAACGTAAGCATAAGTCGATCCCAAGCATGACGCGCCGCCCACCTCTTTCTGAATCGTTAATGAAACTCGTAATCGCTTCGAGTGCGGTTCCGTCCATATGAAGTGAGCTTCCGTTAACCGGACTTTATTCAGGCCCTTGAGCCTCTTCAGACAGATCGCCAGTAATTCTTGGGACTCTGGTCGAACAAGGGTCCATGATTGAGGAGGTGATAGAAACCGCTCGCAATTTCTACAAAACGAGACAGAGGCTGATGGCGATCAGCACCTTCACGCTGCTCAAATGGGTATGGAACAACGCACTCTGTTTTGGGATGCCCTCCGTGATATCCACGCTATACGCAGAACGCGCTCAAATCTCGTTCTTGCATAATTTAAAGGATACTCACGTATTCCGGAGACATGCAACGCATAAATTAGCAGAATTTGGCTCAATCGGAGTTCCTGATCGTGGAGGTCAGCAAAGCAAAAAGCCTCGAGATCGGAGTTACTTGCCGCAATCAGCACAGAGAATGCGATGAACAGCAGGTCCTGGCACAAATTCCATCTTCACGAGATGGTGTGCACTGTAGTATAGAATGCAGATATGACTGAGCAGTGAAGGCCAAATTTCGTGATCGCTTAGTCACCGAATTCGCATACCCCTGAGGCCTGAGTCATCACAGTTGTTCCCAAAAACTAGTTGACAACATTTAGCTATCTCTACACCCATGTGTACAAGACGTAAAAAGAAAAGGAAAAGGAAAAGGTTCAAACTGAAATCGATCAACCAGGTGTAACTACAAAGACGCGTGACCACGGGGTTCATATGGTAGCAAGAGAGCAATAAAACCAGAGACAATGAAAATGGCTCCCGAAATCCAAATTGGCACAGACGTCGTGAGGTTTGCGTACAGCGCAATGATTGGAGCCTGTGGTGGTGAGCGGATTCGGGATGTGCACAATGAACTTAAATTTCGGCCGACAACGGATGGACTCACCATAACGCCAAATATCCTGTTTGCAGTGGCCACGAGCGCGTTTCCAGTTCCACGGTCTTTCGTAGGAAACAGTTCGGGTGAAATGGCGTACAAGACGCCATACATAACGTTGCTCGTGTAGCTGTATCCACAGTTCCAGGCAAGTAGCGCATTGGAAGTGCGCGCGGTTGTGGATGCCAGGATAAATACACCCGTCAATACTTAGTGACAGTCTAAATCAGCTAACGAAGTGCACGACCCGGCAGCGGGTGGTCCTACCGGTAAATATCGCCAAGGTGCCTCGCCTACCGAGGAACGGAAGCTCCACAAAATAACCTGCCATCAATGCTCCGGGGACGCCTATTATACTCAATATCACTTGCTAGGTAGGACGTGAGACTATTGAACTGGGAAAAGTAAATGTACATACGTTGCGATATGTAATATACGTGGAGCTGTCGCCAAAGTCCGCCCCTCGGGTTGCCAAGCTAGCGAGACGTTGGCAGAATGCTACGTCTACTAAAACGTACTCACTAGTATGTCACGAAACTGTTGTACCTGAGCAGCAAAGTCTGAGTAAGGGCATTTACTACAATGGAGACACCTACAACGGAAACGCGAGGCCAATGAAGGCTGAAGAACACAAAGGGTAAGTCGATACTTTGCAAAATGATCTCGTAACGCCGACTTACCCCAAAGAATGATCAAAATAGTGGTCGACCAAGCCATCTTTCGAGTGGCGAATAATGATCGAACATGAGTACTGCTAAACATCCTCATATTTCTGCGTACAGCAGCTAAAACAGATGTGTCCATTGTCACGTCATCATCGACAGCAGTGTCAGCCAGTTTTCCAGCCCCCCGGAGGTCTTCGAGGGTGAGGTTGCTCGTTTTACCATTGTATGATGCGACTTTGTGGACAATCTCGACTGCCTGTTCATCTCGACCTCGTCCCATGAGGTATTTTGGACTCTCGTATAAGTTGAAAACAAAGAAGCGGATAACCCAAAGGAGCATCATGAGCCCGCCCATTGTGAACAAGAAGTATCGCCAGCCTTGGTTGGAGGATCTCGGGCAGGGAGAAGGTGGGACAGTTGTGGGACAAGAGTAATTCGCAATCAGAGGCCATGCCACCTAAATTCAAGTCAGCGAGCACCATAAGCAGAGATTGAATAGATAAATCACCAAACTGCCCAACAGTTGACCAATGGCCCACCAAATGGAGAGCACCGTTAACAGATATTGGTGAGAAGCGGGGATAAACTCTAAAATGATGCATCAGTATCGTTCATTCTGAGTGCAAGACTTATTAATGGTCACCTAGGAATACTGCAGAGTCGACAGGCAAATTACCGCCCACACCCACTGACCAGACAGCGGTGAGGGAACAGAGCGCAACGTAGTTCTGCGAGCCTCCAGCTGCGATAGCAAAGAGGCCGGTCATGCCCAAAGTAATGTTGAAGGCCCATCTACGCGCATCCTGTTAAGACAGCACAACATGACTCTTATTCAAGTGTTACATACCTCCGACCCCAAACGTCTGAAGAAACTCCCCAAAACGCCGCTCCTACCAATAAGCCAAGGTTTTGAGCAAGTTTCAGCCATGGCCCGAGTACATTAAACTCGTTCACTACTGGCGTCAATATGAGGCCAGTAACAATCTTTAAGGACAGTAAGGCGGTGAAGTACGCGAGAAACGAACAACCCTCGTACTGGCCATAGATTATCGCTGTACGATGAAGTTCAATGATCTCGTCGACAGTGATACATAATTCATTTGCTAACTCACGATAGCCAACCAAAACCTGCTACCAGGAATAAAAACCACTTCACTCCTATTAACAGGAGAAGGTGCGGACAACAAGGTATGAGCTACTCACCTGATACTTGCCCATTCCGATTTCCTGCAAAGCATCATTAAGAATTCTAGCCTTGGCCTTGTATATAGGGTCCAATGAACTGTCGTCCGTGAAGATATCCCGAGTCTCAGCCTGCACATCAACCCCTTTGTGTTCTTTTTCAGACTGAGATGACTGTCCGACGGACATGGCGGAGACTTGGAGGAAGTGGGCGCTTCTACGGACACTTTGGATATAGACTAGACCGGAGCGCTGGCTGAACAAATATAAGTACTGATGATATGGCAAATTTACGTGACTATCTGTATCCACCAACCCCAGAACGCTATCGCAATCGCCAAGTCGAGCCAAATGGCCGCCGCCAATCAGAAGCAGTCCCAATGAGATATGCCATCTCGCGATGAAAGCGACAAAAATCACACCATCGCATCGTATGCGTGTGCAAACACTGAGGACATTAGTCTCCCCTATGTAGTCAAAAGCGTGAGGGAGAGTAAAGGTTTGGGTAGGGAACATTGGAACCAGTGGGAGTCTACGACGCTTAAACAAGTAAACTATGGAATAGCCGAAGTTTAAGTCGCAGACTGCTCGGGACTCTACTGCGTATGGTGATAGCGCACACCCCAAGGAAGCGTAAGTTCTAATTCTCCTGTGTAATGTGTCAATCACCGGGCTCGAACTAGAGTGGCCAAAGGCGTGGAACCCTGAGCGCATCAAGCTTGAACGATGCCAATGCCTCAGAACCCGGACTAGTGCCAGGTACATAGTACTACTCGCCATCGCGAAAGACGATTGTTTAACAATACTTAGTAGCAGGCCCTCTGACCATCAGATGCATCAAGCTTCAAGGTCCACGGGCCAACTACTACGAATGAGTAATTGACATTGAGTTAGACATGTGCTCGGCACTCAGATCTCAGATCTCAGAAACCTGGGAAATATCCTCGCACGACGCCAATGCAAACTATCAGCAGAAGATGGATCAGGATGTTGGAGATGGGAAATGAAGAACGGCGACTCCAGCCACTCTACCTCAACTTCCAAAGTTGAACTATGTAGATGGATGTTTCCTGGCGGCTTCTCGGAGAATACTTAAAGCGCCTTTACTCGCGTAGGCCAGGCAGCCGCGGCGGGATGATCCCGACACCGCCGATTAGCTGCCGAGGAGTTTATGCGAGGCTTTGGACCTCGCGTACCTGATTTATGCATCAACTCAAAACCTGCTCCAGAACGTGTCGAACGACCGCAAAATGAAATCATAGACGTGCGCTCCATGTACTGTCACCATTTGGCTAGCGAGACAATAAATGAGATTATAGAAAGAAAAAAAGCAAAAAATGTTCTACATATATACAACTATCATGATCAAATGCTCCGACATGCAAAAAATCAAACCATAGTATTTTAGTGGGCAGTCTGCCCATTTCACCCCGAGTCTCTTGCTGTACGTAGCTGCCACATGCCATGCTTGCCGCGAGTCAAACCATCGAACATGTACTTTCCACGCAAGAAATCAACTCGTTTCACCCCATCCACCCGTTCTTCTTGGTTCCTACAGCGCTCATCCCAAGCCTGCTTGAGTAACTCCCTATCATCATCATCCAGCTGATCAGTATAATACTCCTCCTTGCGTATGCGTAAAGCAAGCGTTTGGCATATAGCTGCGAAAAGATCTCCTAAAGTAACATATGAGCCATTACTTGACGGCACAACGTCTATATACCACGGTAAACGTGTGTGATATAGACGCATGAATGTCGTCGGTGGGTCAGTGGTCGGCAGCATCAAGTCCGTTGCGAATACTTGGCGATCTAGCGCTCGAAGTACAATCGTGTGTTGGCCGCGACGGAGATCGAGAATCACAGGTGAGTAAAGCCTGTCATGTCCTAGGACGACAGCGAGATCGAGACATGCGCTATCGGTAGATTCTGCTGTTTTTAGTATCGCGCGATGTAGTGGAGAATGTATGACTCACCATGAGGTAGTCTTGACATAGACCTGCTTCGAAATAGGGACGATAAACCCGACTTGAATTTGAAGTCGCGTCTCCAACTTTTAGGAGGCTCTCCAGGCCAATCTGGAGGTACATAGGATGAAGATAACGACCGTGTCATCGAGAGTACTGATGCCGGGGTGTGTGAACCCGCGCCCGGGTACGTCGGGAAAGAGGAGATTGGAGGTCTAACATGGTTATGAAACGACGGTGGCTGCCATGCATTCCATTGTGTCGGTTGTTGCTGGGAATTGGGCGGATGGGCAACAGGACGACCACCCGCCCCAGGCGGAGCATGAGCGTTTTCCCAGGTCCCGGGGAATGGGACATGAGGTATATATGGACTCGGCATAGAGAGTGGCCCTGACGCAACATTTCCCTGTTGCTGGTAGCGAGACCACCTCGCCCATTGCTCTTGGGCGGCTGACTGAACCGGGAATGGAGGATGCGGTTGAGGCATGGTAGGACCCCACCCTGGTTGTGCGTTATGTTGTGTTGGATAACCCGTCATAATTGTTGCACCTGGCGGCGGGGGTATGTTTGGCTGGGGATTGGCGCCGTTCGCGTCAACTAGAGGTGGCATGTCGTGGTATATGTTCATGTTATTCCCCGGATTCAGATAGAGACAAGAAACAATGCAACTGAGGGATGATATAGATAAGGCGCAGGCAAGGTTTGAACTTCGGTGCTGTGCTGATATGAGCGCACTACAGTCTGTAGTACGTGAACACAACTTCCTCGGGCTGTGCTGGTCGAGAGCAGGCAGTGTCTCAACCACCCAAACGAGTGCAGAGAGTGGGAGGGCCGCGCAACTAGCTTGCAAGGGCCTTGGTGGACGTGGGCTTCGAGTATGTTGGGAGACGGCGAAACATGGACAAGCGACTAGCAGCCCTTGATTCTAGTGCGTTATGTGGCGTAGCACCTGCCAGGGATATCGTCGGTACCAGCATCCCGTGACATCAAACCACAGCAACTTGATCAAAATAACAAGGTTGAAATATTACCGACACTTCTACCATCGAACTCTCCACGGATCAAGTAGGCTGAAGGGGTGTACCGACTTCAAACGTCGAGCGGGCTCATGTGTAGGTTGCTCACGATTTCGAGCATGTCTTCTAAGAACGTGACCTTCCTTTTTACACTCTTGAGGCTAATCCTGGAACACGTTTTGCCACCGCCCTTACTCATCTAGATCTTGCTGTCTTTCCTGGGCAGTAGATCGTGATGGCCTCGGAGCCGGAAGAATCAGCTACCAGCAATATTATTCCAATGAGCCACATCTAAGCACCAACCTCACGATTTTCACCTGTCCACCTCCGAGAGACCTGCATTGTTCTTATGAACGGGTAAATTCAAGACAAACTTGAAGTTTCCATGGTGAGAACGACAGTGTTGCATTCTTCTTCTCCCTTTGACAGTTCCGACGATTGACTTCGATGCCAGGTACTGATGCATTCTTCGTGTGTCGTGCGAGGGACAAAAATTTCAGCCTCGAATTCAATGTTGTCATGGAATAAGGTACAAGGATTCCTCTATCACTATGCCTCTCTTAATATGTTCTCGTCGAAAGGCCTTGCTGTGCCGCAGTGCGCGACCGATCCGACTATCCGAGTATTGGGGAAGACGTCAAATCGTAAATTCTGGGATTCTAGCTAGTTCCTGCACAGTATCCCATGACGCGTCCAGAGCTTGTAATGTTGCACATGCACGCATCAACGCTAACGCTGGAGAGGAAATTCAATTTACATGTCAGCGTCCACGGATCAGGTAGGCGAGTAGGTCTATGTGGCAGGGTTTAACTTAGCATTCGTCCGTGGCCATAAATAACGTTATTCTCGCCGCGATGTCGAGCACGTCTTTTAGGGTGATCTCCCTTTTTCACTCTTGACCATTAATGTCTTGCTAGTGCCTGCAGTGGACATGTCGTCTACGCGACAGGAGTACCTCTGAAGCTCTGGTTGTTTGTCATTTGTTCAGCTATGAAATTCTAACATCTGATTCGTTATAAAATATAGAAAGAAGATATCTTTGTCCAGTCATGAGGACAAGTAAATTTCCTGGATAGGACAGAGCGACCAGCGGACCCGTTCCCGCGGTATGTACTCGAAGGGATGCTCATACCTATGTGTGAGGCATGTCACTCTAAAGATTTGCTTACTCGCTCGGCCCAACCTGCGGGACGCCGGCCGGAACTTACCTTTGTACTTACGCACAGGAAGTTTCTATGGTACGAGAGACAGAATTACATTCTTCTTCCTGACGACTATTCCACGGCAGTCATCCATCTGCCATCCTCCGGGGGAAGGACCAAATTAACCATGTTATTCTCAACCCCCGAATACAATGTTGTGATGGAATAAGGAACAAGAGACTTTATCCCGCGGAATCTAATCTATCCTGTCCCTTCAAAAGAAGTCCGTCGGAATGTAAAGTCCGATTTTATTTTTTTTTGAAAAAAAAAAAAGAAAGAAAAAGTAAGTTTCATGGAACTCGATAAGATTCCAGCATCGCGTGCCTCTCATGTGCGCGTGATGCGATTTCCGATATCTGCCATGTCATGATCAAAATGCATATCTCTATTTTCTTTTTCCGCGATAAAGCTGATCAGTACATACATGCGTTTACGAAATGAAAATGTAATAGCCGGCGGTCGCGAAAAGTACGTATGAACGCCATCTTTCGGCTGCAAAGCATGATATGGCCGCCTTATCGCGAAAAAAAGAGTTTTGCTTCAAGTCATCGGTTGAGGGGATGCATTCCACAATACCGTCGCACGCCGTGCTCAGTCCTCACACAGCGCTCAGCGACCATGACATGTATAATATTACAAATATAACATCCTATTCCCCCCGACGCCGTATGACACCCGCCTGATCGCCCTAATAACCACCCTCAATCCTGGTGCTCTTCCTCCGCCCTGTTATGTAGTCCGGGAGGAAATAAGCCGGTGTTGTGCCTCGAATTTATTTCTTATCCTAGCGGGGACCTCGTGACCTCAAAACAGAGTTTGCACAACGCGTGTGTCTCTTCTTCCATTTTGTACTTGCCCGATGTGGTACTCACTCGGGATTCAACGCTTTCTGAAAGTGTGCAGCCATGCCGTTATGTCCACACAAGCGTCCTCATACGGGCTAGGCTGATCGCTGAAATTTCTATTGATAATGAAATTCCTCGTTGCTCTGGCAAGGAGGGCCATCCTATGTAAGTACAAGTAGATAAGTATAACTATATACAGAGTCAAGCGTGTATGTCGGAAAAGTATGTATCGCAATGAGAATGAGTTGAGGAGATGAATGGGTGATAATAATGATATGTTACAACACCGGGGAGTTCCGTACTAGTTAGTAAAAAATACATGTTGAAGATACTTAACAGTTGAAGAGTGTGTGCACATTACCGAACGAAGGTCGTACACTTTGATATCAGAATGCGGAGAAGGATGACATGAAAGCGGAAAACTCCATGTCTGCGCTGGCAAGCTCGAGTTTCCCTGCCTCGAACATCGAAAATTGGTCTTTCGAGAAGAAATCTTGATGAGGGAATGATGCATCCACATTTTCGGATTGACCGAACGCGCTAAAGCCGTCCGAGAATCCGCTATTGCAAGCCAGGGAATAGGAAGACGAGTTATCAAAGGAAAACGAGCTGGACATAAATGGATCGTTGCCTTCTGCGCATAAGGTATCGAATGGCGAATGTTCGAGGGGAGAGACAGGAGTGTTGCAGTAGGGCGATGAAGCTGGCGACCAGTCGCCGTTCAGTGCGGTATCGATAACTAATGAAGGCGTCTGAATCCGTGTCTGGCACAGTGAAGGAGAGAAATCTGGGAAAGATGGACTCGTGGATGCCATCGAATTGCTGAACGCTACGTCAAACATGAACGGATCAAATGCCTAAAAGAGAAAAACGTCAACATTAGATAGAGGGAACAACTAGGCGTGACTCACCATGGAAGGCTGAGGTTTCGCAGGGAAGGAATAATCTGGTGACATAAATGAAGACGATGACGAAATATCGAAGCTGTCCTCTGATGCGGGAGTATAACATCCTAATGTAAGGTCATCGCCTTGAGATTTCCATGTTGACTGGAAGGACGGTTGAGTACTCGTAGAGCGTATACGGCGGGGCGCTGGTGATGATGAGGGCGATGGTGATGATGAGGGCGATGGTGATGATGATGAGGAGGATGATGAGGATGTCGAAAGGAATGGCTTCTTAATTTCCAGATGGTTGATGGGGGCGGATGAAGATCGGCGATAAGCGCGAGCAGTGATGGGAGCCTCGAAGCGTGTGATGACCTCAGGGACGTGCGTGCGATCAAATTCCTGAATGGCGTCTTCGAGGTCCTGGCCCTTCTTTCCTTCGACAAGGAGCTGAGCGATTTTCGCACATCGCTTCATATCCTTCGGCTCCACCTCCCGAACTTTTCGCTTCTCAGTTCCACCCTTGGATTTCGTATGAGAAGGGCGGAAAGCATACTGCGGCCACTTCCGCTTATGATCCTCCAATGCCTTCTTTGCCTTTGTGTGCCAAACCTGACGTTCGTCATGGGGCATATTCTGCCACGTAAGACCGATGATCTTGGAAAGTGTGCTGTGGTTAGTTTCCACTCCTGTAGACACGTGCTGGCTTTTGATGAAGGATGAGCGAAAAAGGATGAAAGCATTTGGTGGACGGGGGATATGGTCATCGGGCCGCTTTTTGCTATGGGCAGGGCGGCGAGATGAGCATTCTCCGGTAGGAGTGGGAAAGAGTACGGGTTCGAATGTAGTCTCAATGGTAGAAGGGGGATCGTTGAAAGTGACGGGTGTTACGTTGGGTGCGAAAGCAATGCCTTGAGACCCTGGCTCGATAGGAAGAGTCCATGTTAACTGGGCGCCTAAGGTATGAAGCAAACTGACATCAGTACCCGCAACCGAATGAACGTCAATGGACTATAAAGGTTGTACATACAATCTGAAGACTCGCGCTTCATGGGGCCTCGGGATCTCTCGGCAGGCATTGTTAAAGAGAGGAGGGGAGGTATCGCTGAAGAAAAAAAGAAATTGAGTGCAAAGAGCGAGTGGACCGATAAAAAGGGCACGAGGCTGCTTTCTCTGACGGGAAGTTTATATATGAGAAGATACGTACACGGCAGTTCCAGGGTTAAACCACGGGCGTCAACGAAGGTGGGTCGGCATAACGGAGGCCATAGAAGCCTTTATAAGATTCTTCCCTCTTAGACAAGGCTTCTATGACACAACAATCCACCGAACGGCAGATTCATCTGATCATCATAGCAACTTTTGAGTTTGTCCACTGCCTGGATCCGAATCTTGTTTGACCCATCAAGACAAATGAACCGTTTGAATCCGCTATGCCCTCGAATTCAATAAGCCACCGCGGCATAATTCGCACGGGAAGATTATTTCTAAAAGGCAAGTGGAGCCCGAGGAGCTGGTGTGTCGGACATCTAATCTTTCCAAGTATGTAGTACTTCCATCATCAACGACATCCCAACGATTTTCTTCTGCACCGGCAGTCATATCTCCACGTCATACTCAGTCACGTTGAGCTTGTCATATTGCTCTCTTTACATAGTGCCTCGAGGACTGCTTCCTCTTCTCTATACATATAACACGAAATCACATAACTTCTTTCTACTGTAATCCCATGACCAGCCTGACTAGTCTCATCCGAACAACGTTAATTTCATAGTTAAAACGTGCGGTTTGTGACACAGTGAAGGTAAGCTTCCTCTTGGAACGCCAATTACATCCGTGAACCGTGCTATCGATATTAGTCCTTGTTTTTTATTACTCCGATTGCTCGTTCATCGTGCCAATCGTAGAATCAACACACATAATCAGGCATCCACTCCTGACCTTTCTGAGGCGACACAGGCTTCTAAGCATCGGGCCCTATGAATCCATTTTTCGCCCCTCACGACCATGGTGCCAGGGGTATGGTCTGCCGCCACATGAAGTCATATGGGAACATGGACCATCATATCTTTATTTACTACTGATGGATGTGGTGGGCATCATCTCACTGACTCGGTAGATCATTTAGGTACCATAACTTGCGTCAGTTCCAGCTGCCTGCACACGCATGTGATTTACCGTATGGTCTCACACTCTCGCCCTGACACAGTGACAGATGGATTGCAAGTGGAGAGTATTAATTTAGAGCGCCCGCCACAGTACTAAGCAGCCCCCTTGTCGTCGGGTCGCGATACAGGCTTTTTCGAACAAGAATCTCCTGTGTGAGCGGATTGACTTGACAACCGAATACACATGGGGCGCGCCGTCCCCGCTGCGAGCCGCGTGCCTCAACGTTTATAGATGCCTTCCATGAATAGCTGCCGCCCATGCGAAAGAGGCTTGTAAGCTTCTGATCAAAGTCGAGCGCCACAGTAATGGAATCAACCAACGCCATACTTGACATCTAGTTCCTATCACTATCTGTCCTTGATGTTCAATCGAGGCTCACCATCTGTACTTCGTCCATTCCGTTTAGGGCTGGTGCACTTATTTGTTCCATTCTTGCTGCGTTCATCAGCGGAATGGATTGTACTACAGAGTGCTACAGAGTGCTTTGTAGTTGCTACAGCCGCTGTTGCCGTTTCCTGATGTTCCCCTAGCAGACCTGAGTCTTGTTCTCGTGTTTATGCTTCTGGGCTTTCCGCGCTTCTATGAGAATACCGGGTGCTGATCATTAGATGTCGATGCACTGCATTCTCAGTTCACATAGCCATCGCATAAGTGAGCTTCTTGGACCTACACACATGTCGTCACAACTTTGTCTTTGTGTTTTTTCAATCTAACACGTGGAGGGCGCATCATCACAGTGAGCTCACTTAAGGTTCGAAACAAGTCTATGTACTAGTAAGAAGCTTGTAAAAGTACTAGATCACCATATCACAGTTCAACAGTTCCCTAGTCTAGCAATTATCAGAAAGGCCGTTAATCGCATCTTACATGTCTTATCACTTATTAGATCAGGATGGAAGTGGCGATGAGTCCGATCATGATGTTTGCAGTGCATCTGTATAGTTGAGCTAGTAAACGGGATGTGCATGCATTACAACGATACCGTAGGTGAGACATCCGATGCAAACGAACCCTGCGCCCGATAAGACTTCTCTTCTGAATCAATGATTGTACGATAACGACTTCCCAGATCATGCTGAGGAGTAACGAGTTGCTGTACTAATCAGGATTCACGGACTCTGCATCTGAATCAGAGTGGGAATCGCTTTTGGCAGACCTACGGATTAAGCGGTACCCTACACTGTTCATGATGGCATTTGAGACATTGCATCACAAATGGCAGACCTGCGGGTGAAGAAGTGCCCTGCCCATGATGTGATTTGAGACATTGCATCAAAACTTTCCGTCAGAAAACATCACCTCTTGGAGATCCGGATCTGCGTTTGAGGCGTTTTAATGTGGGTGGAGTAGTGTTATCTGAGCTACTGTCCCCGCTGAAGCTCCGATAACTTCTTCGGCGGTTGTTCGAGAATACCACTCCTGCTATACTCTGCTTACATAGACGCTTCGCCTTGCCCCGCAATTCGTCCAGAAACGTAACATCATCGTCTAATGACGTTACGGTCTCTTCTTCCGGATGCGAGAACAATGACGAGAGATATGCTGCTCTGCATGATAACTTCTTCGAGCACGGTCAACCTTTCACGGCTGGTATTGCATACGTGTTGCAAAGAGTGCGCGTGTGGTTATTTGCATACTGTTGATATCGCAATGACGTCGGCGTTTTTCATCGAGTAGCTTGGAGGTTGCCACTTACTTAAGAAAGGATAAATGTGCACACCAGCTCATGAAAACCCGAGGCAAAAGATGAAACTGACTTCAAGTGGCACCATGGACATGAAGACTAAGAAGCAGTGAGTTTATTTTTCTGTCACTAGATGCGGATCACTTTTAAGCTGCACGCACGAAACCCATAACCATAATGGAATGTATGATGTGTGAGGTGAAGGGAGCGGAGGGAACCTTGCATTCTTACCACGGTCAAAATAACGAGGACTGAATATCCAAAGCTAGAATACCAACAGAACATAGAAGCACATACCAAACTGGAACATGAGGAATACGATGAACACACCGATAGTAGTCCTGGCTCTTTTAATTTGCAATGCTTTGCATGATAGAACATCGGATACAAAAATATACTTCCGCCCTGTTACTAGCACGAACGTCATTGAGTTCCGTGAGTAGAACACAGTACTGTGACATTATGCAATGAAGAATGCATACAACCATGACTCCAAAAATAATACAACGCGGAGAGTTTGATCACGCGTATAACGCGGGTTCGAAGCACGAATATGGCTAAGGAATAGTGAGAAATTAGCGAGTGAATCTGGCGATAGAGGTCGCGGACATTCCGCGCACAATGATGTTATCATGCTGAAGGCCACATACGGCGGCTATCGGAATGACAATATCAATTACAAGTGAGGAAGACCTGCCTGTGGCAATATGATTTAATATCTGACAGCCTTAGGGAGATAGTGAGCAGCGTATACTGTACCACCACCAAAGCTGCGCACGCCAGAGCGTTGTCCACCCAGCGGACAGCAGTGCATGAATGCCATAAGCCCTTGCGGAGAAAGATCTAGCGACGCAAGGGGCCCTGGATGAATGGTTGCTTCTATTCCTGAGGTCCTTTCAATATTTTGGGCACCGTAAAAGGGAACAAAATTAAAGGCCGCTCAATTGTTGGTTTAATCTGGGGTCGCTGTTGAGTCAACCCGCTGAAATCTTTCGTCAGATCTATATGCTAGTTTAGCGCATCCAAATGCGAGAAAAGGTGAGCTAGTCACAAAAGTAAAACAAACCAAGGTCTTACCGAGGTGTTCATAAGATGTCCACACAGAACATGTTCGCGCCGGTTGCGATTAGATTAATGCAGTATTTGTCACAGAAGAACATTCAGATGTGTCAGGAGAACATGAAACCCGCAATCAAAAGAATATCGTCATGGATGCTCTGCATAAACCACGTCCCAAGGGAGAATGGGAAACTGAGTGAGTGAGAACCGTCAATGGCACTTCGAGAGTGAGAGGTACTTCAGCAGCAGTGGTTCAGCAATCAAGAAGAAGGGATAGATGTTGCTAATGCCGAAGATAGTGGCAAGCACCCGTTTATAATTATCAATGGTGCGCAGTCACGCTGTAGTTCGTTCAGGGAGGACCGTCAGACTTACATAATTGAAGGAACAAACGCGCACGACGGTCACGTGTCTGACGCGACTTTACTTAGCTGCTCTTTACTGCACTGTGGTACTCATTATGCCTCCATCGACTTCCTCACGCAGAACAGCAGCTTCAACAAGCTCAAAACGCAAGACTACTATCAAGGCTTCCCTTGAAATCTGTGAAAAACTAAACGACCGGGGAACAACTTCCAAAGCTGATGAGAAGCGGAATGCCAGAGACAAGTCTCCGGAAGAACGAAGAATATCCGCAATGCTTGATATAAACGCATCTTTACAGACCCTATCATCAGTGGCACAATCCGGCTGGAAGGCAAAATTGGACGAGGGCAGAACGAAGTCGAACATGCTCAGCAAAGTGTCGGCTGCTGTCGCTCGCGCAAATGAAGCCTTGTCGCGTCTTCGTATCATATGTCCGAACGACCTTGACGTAGAGCGCGCTGCATCAAGTGTGATGAGCAAGCTGCTTACATTGGAGATGGTGCGTGGCAACTGCCTTACCTTGCCTTTCCAACTCAACCATGGACTAGCATGACCTTTCCCTACCTTTCCTAAACAATATGCACCCTCGTCTGCTCGAGTTAATTGGAGTGTCTGATCGCAAAGAAGTAGTAAACTCTTGCTCCGCAACGACGTATCCAGTCCACCTGCTTTCTCTCCCGCTACCAATCATGTCGCCACCCACAGACACGATACTTCTCACCCTTATCTCAACGTATTTACTGCACGCCATAATTACACTGACGAACAACGTCTTGTGCTCCTTGCCATCGTCAGACTCCTTCTCTGCCGCTCTGCTAGACACCGGCACGCTTTTGACATGGATGCCTCATTTTGCGTCTTTACCGGACAAGCACAAAGACTCGATCCTTACGCGGACATACACTGTCCTGACGAAATCATTTCCCTCACTCTCTACCAACTCTCACTCGACTTTCCTCATCCGCATGTACGCACTCAAGTGTCTTCTTTGCACGAGCAGCGGCACTGTTCAGCCAACCAATTTTTGGGATCAGGTTCAGAAGTTATGCACGGCGTGCGTTAAAACCTTATCTCCCATGTCAGAAGTGGAGGAACTCTCCGTTGCGAAGCTCGTGTCAAAGTGTCTTGCTGAGCTCGTACAGATGGCGCAGTCCAGATCGTCGTTCATGGAGGGTAAATCCTTTGTCCTGGTCTGTGAGATGTGGATGAGCTTTGCAAAACGAGTGCGTGATCATCCATCAAGATCCCGACATTATGTGTTCCTGATGTGCTGAACAGAGCAATGATTTACGCGTTCTGGACCACATAACGGACCTGATGGGCTTGGGATCCACTGAGGTTGATGATCTGGTCGACAATATCGGTCAACTCAGGATCTCTGGTCCTTCGCTTAGGGGCAATGATACCACTGCTCTTGAATGCTCAAGAGCCTGCGCAGTATTAATCAAAGTTACTGCCTGCTTGGATGTAAACTCTGGCCAGTGTTCATCCTTCTGTCTCTACCAATGACTGACAGTTCCCTTTTGTAGACCAAACGGAGGACCTCTCCCAACGAGTTTATGATGCGACAAGGATTCTTCCTGGATTTGGGCGCCTTTTATGCCTTACGACTGAACAGAATGATGAGTTGCACTGTGCGCAGGGTAAGCTCCAACGGGCCATAGAGAGACTGAGACGAGCCTGCATCAAGATTGTGGATAGAGAGGGGGAAGACAAGAGTCAGGCACCAATTTCCTTACTAATGTCGATCTGCAGAGTCCTGGAAGGCGTGTTCAAGCAGGTAGGATTCAAGTTAATGTGTGCGTCAATGACTTGATAAGTGTTTCAGAACCCGAGTAAGGACATCCTGACCACATCCCTCGATTCATTGTTTATCCTCGCACGCGTGCGGCTTAAGTACCATGATCCCGACACTTACACGCCCACTCTTGACCTTCTTAACCGTGCCGTCATTCTTCTGGACTCCACCCCGGACAATACGAACGCCATCCTGGTTTCCGCACGTGCCAACTACATCCGCTGCATCTCTGGGGCTTATCATAATCTCGCTGGTTCGCTGTACCAACATTCTAAGTACGGGGGCGCGGTGCGTTTTCTGAAAGAAGCATGCGGACTTGGTGCACGTGCACTCCACGTACGAGCGGGTGCGATGCATGACGATGGAGAGGGTGAACAAGAGGCAGGGTGGAGGCAGCTTGAGGAACAGCTGTTTAGGAGGTGGGAATTACTTGCGGTGTGTTATTCGAAGATCGGGGATCGAAAGGTAGCCTCTGCGTCATTTGTTACCCCGTACGTATGGAACGCTAATCTCTGCGCGCGGTTAGCTCGCATATGATGCGTTTCTGGAGAGTGTAAAAGCCTTCCCGTATGCCTCATCCGGCATAGAGAACCTTGCAACGTCAGCCACACGGGCTTGTGTTTTAAACGCGAATGCAAGCACGAAGCAACTTGGTACAATAATTGACAGACTAACCTATGCAGCGGCATGCGAGCTTTTTCTCCTTCCAAGCGAAGTCAGCCTCCTCACCACACTGAAGCCGGGTGCCATCAGTGACGAGGTCGTAGGTTTGCTTCTCGAACGTCAGGTTTTGGCTCTCGAGCCTTACCTTCGGAAGGATGGCATGCAGGTTATCGTGCGAGGACTGTTACGAGACACCCTCTCAGTGTATCAGGCCAGTGTGCTTCCGTTCCGAAGGGCTAGAATGCTCTTGAAGTGCATAGAGTTCTTGTGGAAGAATGAGAATACCAACTGTGGAGAGACTGGTTGGACTGCGGAACACCTGTGTAACGAAGTTTCACACCTGCTCGCTGTTGAGGTAACCCCTCCCACCCTTCCACCCTTTGAATGCATTTAATTCCTTGGTTGCAGGACCACGGGCGTGACTCCCCGTTTGCATCATTCCGCGTACAATACACTGTCGCAATTCATCTTTGGCAGAGCCTCTTCGCGTATCGCAACGCAGAGTCATCGATGACTTCGACCGTGTCATACCATGTGGAGGAAGCATGCAAGATCCTCCGCGGGCTCATTCCTGGCTCTCAAAATGAAACAAGTCCCAAGGCAAAGCGATCAGCCGCGCAGGCGAAGAAGTTACCCAAAGAAGCTCCGCCTGCGAAGAGGCCGATCAGAGCTGCAAGTGTGCGTATGAACAAGACCAGATTACAGAATCCTGTTACGCCTCGTCCCCGGAAAGGTCTGTGCCCAGAATGGCTTACTGGCCGTAGTGACTCACAAGGATTCATGACCAGCGCTCGAGAATGTGTCGAATGTCATTCAAAGTACACCGCCGAAAGTGACTGCTACGAACGATGTCCAGAAAACGGTGTTCGACCTCGAGTTAGTTGTCGGTCAACTTCGTAAGCTTTATCAGATTCCATGTCAGAACAATGGCTGATTGATAAAGCAGAAATGAACGTGCATTTGCTTGGACTTCTAGGTTTGGTGTTACTGAAGGTCAAATTTCTGGAGGTTCTAAAGCGTCTCTGCGAGCGTCAACTTCTCGTATCCGCTGACTGTTAGTGTTTCGTATTATCTGTTTTGTTTTTGTTTGCCTCACCTTTCTGAACAGTATATCTCATGGTCTGCGTTGATCTTGCATCAGAATATGTCAAATTGGGCAAGACGAAGCGGGCCAATATTATTTTTGCGCAGAGCTCGGCAGCGCTGAAGTCGAATGATGTTTCTGACGAGATGCGGATCAGCTATTTATTGAAATATGCAGAGATTCTGGCCCTTGGGAACAACATTCCCGCAAGGTGATTGGCTTTACATAGTAGCGTTCCATTGCCTCTCATCACCCAATTTAGTGCCTCCTCCTATTGTGAAGCCATGGGTTTGTCGGAACCTTCTCCACCCGAAGACAAAGCTCTGTCGACAGTCGAACGAGTAAAAATGCGTGCTGGACGGCTCGAGCGGGCAGCGATGGCTTGCAGAGTCTCCGCAGCAATTCGGTACTCCAAGGTCTGTCGCGATCAATTGGCACTTTTTTTGCCTGATTGCGAGGCATGCAGAATGATGTGGTCGGTGCGATAGAATTCATGTTGCAGTCGTTACGACTGTGGAATCGTGCCGTGGACACGCTGTCTCGATTAACTCCTCCTTCTGCCAAAACCACCAAGGCAACTGATGACCTAGACCCATTCGAGTCTACCCCTCAAGAATTATCGTCCGTGAGCGATGCTCAGTCCACTAACCGCTCATCATCATTGGCTCAGAAACGTTTAATGGACGGGATGGAGTGGCGAATGATTGAAGGACTACTCTCCACACTGCTGACGCTCACTCAAGCCTACTTCACTCGTGGTTCTTCCCGCGAAGCCGAGTACTTTGCTCAGCAGGCATTGGACCTTGCAGAGTCTATCAATGCTCCAACTATGGCTGCCCGTGCGCTGATGCGCAAAGGTGAGATACAGTTGTGTCAGAGGCAGCTGGACGCGGGGCGGGATAGCTTGTCCAAGGCTACGGAGTTGCTCCAGGACCTCCCGGGTGTGGATGCAGCTGATATGAGGAGGCTGAAAGGAGATTGGAATTGTCTTAATGAGCAAGATCATGACGCCAAAGGCCTCTACGAAGAAGCATCTGCGATGCTTGCAGGACTAGAGACCATGCTGGCGTCCTTTGACGGCAGGTGGGAGCGACGACTACAATTTGATGTTCTCGTTCTGAATTGAATTTTCTAGTCGCAGGAAATCTAGTGTAACACCATCACCACAAGCTGCGCTAGTTACATCAGGTCAAGGAGCAACAGTCCCTTCTTTGCTGTCCGACATCCTCCGCCGCCATAGTAAGGAGACTCACTTTCAACCCCTAACCTTGCTAATTGACCCCTGCAGTCTGGTTGTTGCGCAATGATGGAGATGCTACGATCAAGGATTTGATAGAGCAACTTAAGGCTTTGTCCGTTTCCCAAGACACTGAAGTGAGGCTAGCTTGCAGGTGTTGATCTGTGGCTCATCTTTTATAGGGAGAAGAGCGTGCACTCATGGGGAAACTTACCCTGCACGGTGTTTACGAGCAATTCCGTTCGGATATGTTCTTGAGTTCCTTGGCTGAATCTAGTATGTTTGCAGTGTTCATCCCCACCCAAAGGAACTGAATATTTGTATACAGCGATCGCACTGCCGATGGGCATGACAAGCGACCGAGCGATATCGTTTGCGCATTCCACCCAAGATATATTGAGCGATTTGGGCCATGCAGAGGAACTCTTTTGGGCTGATCTCGCACTCACTGCAGATCGAGGGAGTGTCCCCCACGTCCGCGAAGCTGCGGTACATCTTGCACTCATTAGAGCATTTCAAACGTCCCTTGGAAATGGGGGAAAACATGGACCCGTTCTAGCAGGTCGCCTTCTAGGTAGGATATACGCGTTACTTGAGAAAGTTGCATGTTTTTAACCTCAGACTAGATGTCTCATCCGCGATCACTCTACGCCGTGAAATGCTAGAGACTATACAGTTTAAATTCCCGACCGTGCAAGTTGATGATCTTCAATGGCCCCTGATGACGCCCAGCGGCTCCCCGTTGCCTCGAAAGAGACGATGTAACGCTCGGCAGATGAGGTTGTCCAGGGCTGACGAATCGTCCGATTCTGAAGACGACTCGAATGCAAGCATGAAGGCGTATTGGGAGTCTATCGTCAAGGAACATGAGGAGCAAACTTTTGACGCTTCCTCTCTTTCGACTTCGGTGATGTCAGACTTCCCATCTCATTGGACAGTCGTGCATATCAGCCTCACGCCTGATAAGAGCACTCTCTTTATCTCTCGGCAGAATGCATCGTCTGAGCCGTTGATGTTCTGTGTACCTCTCAAAGGGCGACGTGAATCGGACGAAGACGAACACCTGACATTTGACGATGCGGTGAAGGAGCTCGCTGAGATCATTCGCTTGAGCGACCAAGGGACACGCAATGCTGTCAACGTACGAAATGATGATTCACAGGCAAGAGCTGCTTGGTGGGCGGAGCGGAATACCCTGGATAAAAGGATGCGCGAGTTGCTAGAGAACATCGAATTTTGCTGGTTGGGTGCATTCAAGGTTATTTTTTCCCCCTTCTTATATATTGATTAACTGATCAATTTCGTAGACCATCCTCAGTCCCATATTATCCATATCACCAGAACTCGTCGCTGACCTACGCACCCGCCTCGAAAAGGTGTTCAAGCGCATTCTTCTACCCTCAGACAAGAAGCAGAAACGGATCCCGCGCCTGTCTGAAGTGCTCCTCAATTGCTTCTCGTCCCTAAGTCCGAATTGTCGTGAGGAAGAACTTGAAGACTTGATTTACTTCATTCTCGATCTATACACGTTCCATGGAATCCCTGTCGCTATTGCAGATGTGGATATGGACCAAGCGACGGTGGACCTCCGCTCTGCGCTAGAAGAACATGCGGCACTCAAGAGCAAGCAAGGGAAGGTGAGCTCACCTGAAGCGGACGACTCCCACATATTCCTTGTCCTGGACCGTAATGTGATGGGCATTCCTTGGGAGTCTATACCGGTCTTGAGGGGCCAGAGCGTGAGTCGCATTCCGAGCACTGCGTTCTTGCGTGATCGCGTTCGGCTTGCATCTGCACAGAAGAAGCGATCGGGAGGTGTTGTAGATCGAGTGTCCTTGGATTTACGCAAGACATTCTTCGTCCTCAACCCCAGTGGAGACTTGAAAGGGACTGAGGGACGATTCAGACCATGGCTAGAGAAGATGCGCGGTGTAGGCTGGGATGGTGTCATAGGGCGCCCGCCAAGCGAACAGCAGTTCTTGAATGCCCTTTCGCAGAAAGATCTAGTGATGTGAGTAACCCTGGGCTGAGTGCTGTTTTTGATTCTTGATGATCTCCAGATATTTCGGGCACGGTGGAGGAGAGCAATACGCGCGGTCACACAAAATCCGGCATTTGCAGCGCTGTGCATCGACGATGCTCTGGGGCTGCTCCAGTGGGTCGTTGAAGGAGATGGGGGATTTTGACAGAGTAGGCACTCCGTTTAATTATATGCTTGCTGGTTGGTATGTCGCATTTTTTCTCTCTCGCTCGGACGCTCTGCTCAACTAGGGGTCCCGCGCACGCATAGTCCTTTACTAGTGGCGAATCTTTGGGACGTAACAGACCGCGATATCGACAAGTTTTCGCAGGCAGTTTTCGACTCGTTGAGATTGACGCCGGTTCGTGGAGAGGAGGAGGGCATGTCAGTAGTGACGGCAGTTGCGCAAGCCCGGGAGGCATGCAAACTCAAATATCTCACTGGGGCAGCCCCGGTTGTATATGGGATCCCGTTCTACCTGTAACGACCTAAGCAATATCAATGAGAGGTGGATGTTCATGTGGTCGATGCTCCATTTGAAGCTACTTTTGCGTAGATGATAAATAGCCCGAATCCTTATAAGGAGCACGAGTACTTATAATTCAATAATTGTTCAATCGGATCTGCAGGTGTGCATAGGTATATCAGCTAGATGTCCAGTCGTTTATGAACGTTGTACTTTGATTTAGTAATCAGCGGAAGTGTTCGATTATTGATATATCTTCTCCCCAACTTGAGTACCCGCGTCCTAAGTAGATGCTGCTGAGCCCCCGTGGCCATCCCTTGTAGTAATCGTGATGCATTCTTTGCATGCGGCATAGCTCAGTGATTGATGCGTACAATGAACATTTCACTTTGGCATACCGGTACTGTCGGAATATTTCGGACGTCGTTGAAGTCTTTCGCACTTGGCATGTGATAAGATAAAATTTACCTACACACATATAGATATAGTCGTACCTACGAGTCGAGAACGTTTGCGACTTTGGAAGATATGCTGGCAGAACATAAGCTTAAGGCATTTGCCATTCATTCAATCTCGCACGCGAGAACCAGTCTGGTAGAAAAATACATGCACGTACACCAACGTCTGGTCCGCTGTAGATAGTTGCTTCTTTATATATGGAGACTGACCGGCACTTTAATAACATTGCGCGCCGCGTAACCCCACTCGATCTAACAAATGAATGGCAACTTAAAGATGCTGGGTTGTTCGGGCATTTCTGCTGGTTGACTGCAACTTGACTTTTGGTGTTTCAATCCCTCTGCTAACGAAGATTAGAAAGCAGCAAAGACGTGGAGGTGGCAACCGGGTAATCGCAGCTAGCGCTTGTGAAGGACACTACACAACTCGATCAGTACTGCAGTATCATACACAAGGGACATCAGTCACTGGCGACTGAGCCCCTTCGAGTATTGATAACAAGAAGTCCGCACGACGACCCTAGCTCGAATGTAGCTTGATGTATTTTTTTTTCGCTAGTCGCATAGGTCTAGACTCTAAAGCAGGCACTCTACATCATGCCAATTGCACCAAGGGGTCTACTCTTGGATGCAAGTCCTGACAGGTGTGCCTTGGCGGTTAACTTAAGGCGGCCTATTGAGCCTGAGTGCAAGTGAACATTTGCTATCTGCACTGTAGGGTCGCCGTGTCAGAATAATTATTAACGGGGCGCGCGGCAGTCCAGTAATATTATTATCGTATACGAGGATATTATTTGATGGTTTTTTCGTGGAAAATGGTTGTATTGAATGAAGGAATGAGCACAGCCATCCGACTCGCTAAGGCTGTTCGCAGTTGGACAACAACGACGAAGACGAGCGGCTGTCTGTCTTGTCATTTCCTATTGGTTTCCTTTCAGTTGCCAACTCGTTGCACTTGGTCGACTATTTGGCAAGATTCGAAACACAAAACATTTTCACTGGCGCTGACACACTTGGTGAATGGCTAACCGTGTTTCCATCCTGACTGCGCCTGAACTCAAGTCCCCTGGATTCGACAGACATAGTCTTGTCTCGTCGTCGGGAACATCCTTCGTCACCGCACCTTCGCCGTCTACGATCTCCCCAACCTCAGACTCCTTTACCACTCCCACCCCAACTATCCTCGACATGGATCACACCCACACCCAGTTCCACATAGTTGAGGTCACCCGTGACGCCGTCCACCTTCGCCCGCCCAAGCCTTTACCTGTCATTCCTCTTGAGGAATCTATTCACACCATCGGCCCGCCCCCGCCCTCACCACCTGCCAGCCTCGACGAACCATCCAACATTCACC
The DNA here is from genome assembly GCA_930272055.1 of Rhizopogon roseolus. Lineage (NCBI taxonomy): Eukaryota > Fungi > Basidiomycota > Agaricomycetes > Boletales > Rhizopogonaceae > Rhizopogon > Rhizopogon roseolus. The sequence goes on from CAKNEV010000020.1 coordinate 81,975, forward strand.
CCTCCCTGTACTCTGGCCCAATCCGACCCTCTAAGTCCGACCCACTACCACAATGCATCACGCCTGAGGAGATGGATGTCAACGTAGAGCAGGATACTGCTACCATAATCAGCCAACGCACACACACCTTCCAGGAACAGCTCCAGCGTGTGTCCACGGAGACCAAACTCTCCACCAGGGCTCCCAGAATTTCTCAAACGAGCAGCTCGGCCCCTACCCCTTCTAGTTCCAAGTCTCCGCAACAGGATGGTCTGCTTCATCCACCGTCTCGGCCCATCCGCCGCAACACCACCGGCTCTCGTCTTCACCCCCCTCCAGCCACGTTTACAGCAAGCGGAGAACTCGAGGAGGACATCCAGATTCAAGCAGAGCAAATACGGCGTGAAAGAAAACGCAAGCAGGCCGAAGACGTTGCTGCTGCTGAAGCGGTTCAGGGAAGCGATGTGCGACCCTTGGTGGGCAACTTGATAGGAGAGGACCACGCAAACTACGTGCTCATGTATAACATGCTGACGGGGATTAGAATAGCGGTGCGTGGCGAATCTCTCTCTTTGTGCCGCACAATCTGACCTTCGGCCTAGGTCTCACGATGCCAGGCAAAGATCAAACGAACGCTGACGGACCAGGATTTCACTGCGAGGCATAAATATTCATTCGATATGTAAGTACATCTCCATTATTTTACGTATTTCTAACTCATATCTCCCAGTGTGGGAAACGAGCTCACTCCCTCCGCCAAATACGACTTCAAATTTAAGGACTATGCGCCATGGGTCTTCCGCGAGCTACGGGAGGATCACTTCTCTTTGGACCCAGCCGATTACCTGTTATCGCTTACTTCCAAGTACATCCTCTCCGAGCTTACCTCCCCAGGAAAGAGCGGATCATTCTTCTACTTCTCGCGGGACTATCGCTTCATCATCAAGACCATCCGACATGCGGAGCACAAGTTCCTCCTCCGTGTGCTTCGGCGGTACTGGGAGCACGTAAAGGCAAATCCTCATACCCTGCTGAGCAGGTTTTATGGTCTCCATCGTGTGAAGCTACCCCGGGGACACAAAATTCACTTTGTGATCATGAATAACTTGTTTCCGCCCCATAAAGATATTCACGAGGCATATGACCTGAAAGGGAGCACTATTGGGAGACTCGTCCCTCCGGCGAAGCTGGAGCAGAATCCCCGTGCGGTGCAAAAGGACTTGAACTGGATCGATAGCGACAAGGTGCTAGAGTTGGGCCCGGAGAAGAGGGCCTTGTTGACGGAGCAGCTGAGGAGGGATAGTGAGATGTTACGAGACCTCGGTGTGATGGACTACAGTCTACTCGTTGGATTGCATTGGGGAGATAGGGGGAACAGGGAGAACGTCAGGAGTAACACGTTGAGGGTGTTTGAGGTGCGTTCACTCTTCGGCCGTCGTCAGTGTTTTGCACCATACCGATGCATGTCCGTCGCATAGCCCTCAGTCCCACCTATCCGACGCAAAACTACTCAAACGAAAGACGGGCGCTCGCCAGAGGCAATAGCCATGCGCCGCATCATGCGTGCGTCCGATCCACACCACCTAGGCACGACGCTCGACCTCCCTGCATCACCACCTCCTTTCTCTACACATTCCACACCGCAGCCCTCAACACCGCCTTCCCACGCGCGTACACATTTTGGTACACGCCCGCGCTCCAATTCAAAAGCCACGGCCAACACGCTACAAACGCACCTCACGCAAGATAGAGAGCGTGTTTTGTTCTACCAGGACGAGGGTGGGCTGCAGGCTACGGATGAAGGGAACGAGGAGATGGATGTGATTTATTATTTAGGAATCATAGATATTTTAACGCCGTATGGGGGGTTGAAGAAGGCTGAGCATTTTTGGAAGGGGCTAAATGCTGATCGGGTGAGTAGGCCTTTACTGGGGTTACGGTTTTAACGATGCTACTGCTGTTGTTGTCGTGGATTCTTTGTTTTGGATATCTTTTTCGTCCACCTGCTTGATGGTAATACTAATTTCTTTCTTTTACAGCACAAAATCAGTCCGGTTCCGCCGGCCGAATATGCAGACCGCTTCTTTGCATTCATGAAGGCCATTATGCGTGGTGGAGGCGGTGGGGCGCGATTCAAGGCTGAGTAAAGCCGGTCTTGTGCATAACGAGCTTGACTGCGCACTTTGCGACTGCTGAATCGCGCATGTAGGCGATGAATGTACACTCTTTGTGGTTATGGACATTTTACGGTTCAGACGAATAGAGGTACGCTACATGAAGTCGAACGGTCGTCATACATCAACATCATCTTGCTTCATCTGGGGAATTCCATGGACTACTGCAATGCACTGGAGATTATACATACATACGGTCTTTTCTGTTTATTGTTCGATTCTCGCACCTTTTTCATTTTTTTTTTTTTCGTTTTCATCCTTCATCTTATGCATTGGTATGCCTCGTCCTCGATTTTGTTTCACTGCATGCTTTCTACCATTACCCACCACATTGTCTGCAGAGGTTGACCATTGCATTGCATTTCTTTACTCTAATTCTCATCTTCGATCCGCTCGAGCTCCCTTTCCGTGCATATCACCCTCCTTTTTTAATACGGCAATATGTTTAATCTAGCACTCGAGCCTCATGTCCGGGTTTTTTTGCGCTGGGTGTTAGAGAGTACGTTGTACACCACGTTCCTTTCGAATTATATGTCTACCATTATCGTGATATTTACTGTCGTTTCGTTTGTGTCGCCTTTGTTTTTTGCAATTGGGCAAAATGATGAACCCGTGCTTTTGCAAGTACATTTTGGTTCTTGGCCCTTCGAGCTCTTCTAGTTCTAGTGTCGGTGTATCTAGTGCCGTTGTACGATACTATTCTACTGAGAACGTATTTCTAGTCATTCATCATCGAATGAACTCTAGCAACGCTACCGCGATGTTGCGATGTTTGTAGGTGAGTGCACTGTGCGGTACATCCTCAGGCATTTCATATTAACCTGAAGCTTATAGTAATCACTTAGCCGACTCTGAACGCTGCCCAGGCAGTCCGACAAGAGACAAGTTAATGATTCACGAACCTCTTCACACATTTGCTTCAAGAATCAAGTTACATCCATTGTTATGCGAGTTTATGCAAGTTGCGAGGACACTTCATGTGCTCGATCGAGGGAGCGAAGTCAACAGACTTCCAAAAGCATCATACTAATATGATAAGGTATTTTCTCGGCGGTCCACATCATACTTGCCCAACGATCTATTCCAACAACTGTCCGCACGGCATGCAGAAATCTAACTATTCATAATAACAGCGGCCAATGCGACACCATATGTGACGGAGCTGGCCGTCACGGACAGGATTAGATGAGCATGGCCGCCCCAGACTGGGTCACTGGTGGAACGGGTGCTTAGGCGAGTAACGAGTCTAGGGTTAGTGGGACAGATAGTCCAACGGTTGTGTCGTGTGCAATTCCGGCATGTTCCATTTTCCTGAGACGTTACACCATACCACCTACTAACACGCTGACATTAGTGGGTGCGCCACTCGGTTTCCCTTAGTCAGATGCAATTGATAGAAGGAAGACGGTCGTTCCTTCTCTATCAGGCATTGCCCCTGCGCAGATTATCTTGAAAAGTTCCGCCTACATTACCTTCGAAGCAGGCGGGCTGCGGCGACAAGCAGATTCCATCTTTCTCTTCCGTCACCCCTGCTATTTTTTGACCGGCTAATTTGGCAGAGATTGATCGAAATCGATACGGTCATCATGAGATGATAACTTTTAAATTTCGAAGAAGATCGGTCGTGGTATTCCACTTGCAAGAAGAAAGGACCCCGTGAATCGGAGATTAGTTGGACGAAAAAGAAAAGATGAGTCAATCAAAATATGATAGCAAATATGTCATATTATTCGTAGAATTGGAGCCTCAAATTCTGTCCTCATTCCGTTCGGTGCTCGATGCCTTCTTGTAGCTTCCCTCATATTGGCACATAAGTGATAGTTCAAGCTTGACACCCTAGGACCAACGATTTTCACTCTACCATTTCACCGGAAACCTCGCACACTGCTAATTCAAATCTGTCATTTTCTTCCATTCATGTATAGCTCATTAACAATGTTGAGAGGCTCTATTCTCCATGAGATACATATGCAGCCGATCCAGAAATTGGCTCGTACAAATCACTTCATTAGGTCGTAAATACTATGTCTGTAACATTAACCATGCAATTTGAGCAAGTGGAGAGGGCCTAAAAATCAAAGGCCAAATTTGTCGAGTTTGCTTGTCCGCAATTGTAGCAGAGCAACACCAGCTGCGGCACACAACCAATATCTGATTTGGTACTGCATAGCCTCATAGGCCATCGAATCTCCTGGAGCTATAGTGGTTGAATTGTAGGCGCCTGAGAACGGCGAACAGTGGAGGACAGGTTGGATTCAAATGATTTCAATATTCTATCACCAGTACAAGCACGACTACTAGCTGGAAATTGGACCTATAAGTGACATCGATAAACTTAAGCTTGTAATTATTCATTATAAAGTTCTAATCATCCAACGCGGAGACGATAGTGCCCACTTTTCCACATCCAGCGCTGAGTCCGTGTGCAGAGGTACGGTAGTGGTTAGGAAATACTCCGGCGGTGTAGAGAGAATGAGAGGAATGAATGTATAACCGTCCACGGGGCGTACATACGTAGTACTGTGGAGATGAAAAATGAGATAGCGGACATGGGGAATGACGGCGAGGACACTTGCGCATTTGACCAAAGTTGAAAAAGAACCGTTAAACAGGGAAAGTAAGGTCAAGTATTACGACCCTTTCTCCCGTCATAGAGACGGTATTGAAGCATCGTGGCCACGGGCTACCTCACGGTATTGTAAGATTATTTTATGGTGATATCAGGAAGAAGCAGCGCGAGGTGATATGGAGCGAGAGTGGACACTGGAAATGAGACTCGCGTTTATGATGAATAAATCATATGCTGCCATAAGTGCGAACTTCATTTCAGTATCTGCGTTCCTTTGCATGTGAAGTAGAGATAAGCACGCACCATCAAGGAAGAACCCAATCTAGAGGAAGTTCAGAAGTCAGAGAAGTATTAGTTGACTATATCACGCAAACGCATGCCAGTAATTTAGCTCAGGATAGATGAGCACGAAAGGGGGCTTGCCCTTACCGGATCTCCAGGAGTCCCGTATTCCTCGAGTGCAGAGCTGGCCTCTTGGGTAAGTTCCGAATTTTTGACTAGTCAAAATTTGGCCGACCCCAAAACAAATCGGGAAAATTAACAAAAATTGCGGAAAATGCTTATGCACAAGATGTGGTATTAATTGCCCTGATACTGGCGAATGTATCAGGGCAATTAATACCACATCTTGTGCGCCCGATGATCTAGGTCGCCCATTAGGCTTATGCCAATGTGATCATATATCAGTTTTCGTCAAAGGTTAGTGGTTGTGGTCTGTGGATGGAAAAAATATATTGGGTGTTGGAATTTACTCGTTTCACTAGCGCTGTGCTTACTTAATCTTCGCTACATACACGCAGCGCACGCTAGTTACACAATGTAGTTCCTTACCAGCTTACTGCAATAACAGAATTTCAACATAAAGACCCAAGACTTACTGTGTTCGAAGTCAGTTCGAAGTCAATTTGCATCTGAGAATCACCGAAAATGCGCCGTAGATGCCCACCTAAGCATGGATGACAAAGGGACATCTGATAAAGGGCTTCAAAACCAGCTTCTGCGTCACACAGCAGTCATGTTAGCATCCAAGTCAGATCATTCTGATGATCTGCAATCAAAAAAGACTGAGGTTTCTGTGTTCATGTTCATGCTCACGTTCAGGAGCCCCCAGCCCTGCCAGCATCAGTGATCATGCATCTTGCAGCCAGCCTGGAAATTGCAAATCAGTGGCATGAAGGAAAAGGTGCATACTTCGCTCAAAAAATGCAAGCACTGGCACGTCGTTACCAGGTATTTGAACAACACCCAATCGAGAAGCGTGGTGAAATGCAAAGTCCGCGTTCGGTACGGAAATCTGCGTGCAGTACGAGTTCGTAGGGGAAGAGGTTCGATCAGATAGTAATGGATATAAGAGTGATAATACGATCAAGAGAAAACTTGCGGACGGATACGGACTTGTCGGTGAACTTGGGTCTATTGGTGACTGGATAATGTGAATGTACATGGGGCTTTATATACGAGAGTACGAAGGCCAAAGCGCTGTGGATATCTGATGTCAAAGCGAGTCTGAGTGGCGAGAGAGAGCCTGAGAGGGAGGCCGTGGCTGTGTCGCTGGACAATCGGGTGAAAGCATCTGTGGCGTACGTAGAACAAGGGGATGTAAGAAGTAACAATGAAAGAAGTAAAGGAGAATGTGTCCGAAAGGACTCGGATGCGACAAGTAAAGCTCGTTGCATCGTTGAGTCGTGACGGGCGGAGTTTGCTGGCTTTCGGTGTGGCTCGGGGCGTACAGGAATGGGAATCCTTACAGTGGTGGTTAGCGGCTAATATCTCAGTTTGTTGGCAAAATTACCCCATGCAATTCCAAAGTGCCCTTAACTCAACCATTGAACTTATCTCTCTTTCTCGGCCTCAGTGAAAGAACAGCTGATCAAATCGCGGTGGCAGTGCATCGTATTATAGGGAGTTTATATGGACGGCCATAAGCATGAAAAGCAGCAGAATGGGCAGTTTGGAAGCGAAAGCAGCATTGCCAGGTCTCACAGCGTGCCGTGATGTCAATAGAAGCAGTACTGGCTAAGCATCAGGTACAGTATGGGTACATTTTTATGCTCAGGTGCCGTGTGATAGAGCTCGCGGAATAACCCGGCACCACGCGTCCAGCTGAGCGGAGAGCTCCGTCTCATTCTTTCTCATCGTTGTTCCTTTCGACATCGTCGAATTTTCGCCTCGTTTCGTTATACCCCACTCGCTCAACTTTCGTTCACACCCGCCCTCCCCTCCCTCGTTATCTAATCCTTTCGTTATCATTGAGCGTAGTACAGTACTCACATCGTTAATTATATCTCAAATACATTGATTTCTTTGGTACCATTTGCTGACCCGATCGAATTCGTAAGCACGTGTCCCGCCCTCCCAGCGGCTCCACCTGCTTGCGTTCCCCGAGCTAACGCTCGGCTCAGCCCAACCTATTAGATCGTGTCAGCATCGACGGTGCCAGACGAGGCTGGAGTGTCGTTGAAAATGGCCAAAAATTTGGCCAACCCAAAATTGCGTGGGAAAATTCAAACGACACCTGTTTTAGAGGTAATTTTAGTTTGGCACCAAAAAATCATTTGGAGCCAAAAACAAAATTGTCGAGTTTGCTTGTCCGCAACTGTACCTATGGTGAACGAGTCTTCTGTGGTTCTCAAGCACAGTGAATGCCTACACATGCCGGGTCTAACTTCGCACTATTAGATATAATTTAACGAAGCTAGTATATCACACATGTCTTTGCCACCATATGGCGGCTCGCCGCCCCCGAAAAAAAGGTTAAACATACAAATCGTCACCATCATCCTGCGTGGGCGGGGCTTGGGATTCAGGCTCAGGTTCAGCTTCGGTTATCTTCTTGCGTGCTGCTGCGAAGGAAGTGAGCAAAAAAAAATGGGAAACACACATAGATATCCTACATCGTCGCGTAGCTTTCCGCTTTGCAGCTGCTTTCTTGCCTTCGACGCGCTTCTCAAAGGCTTGGTCTTCTGCGCCTTGACGTCGATGTTCATCCAGGATCTGCAGGACTTTGAGAACAGTGCTAAAAATGATCGTGGCTCTTACCGATTCAAATTCGTTGAGTTCCGTGTCTGGCTTGTTCGCCGATTTATTGGAGCGTGCCTTTGTGAGTATCTCATCGAACTTTTCGTACACACCCTCCTCGTGCAGTTTATCGCGGTAGAACTGCAACCCTTCGATGAGTTTTTTGACTGATCGCTCTGACTTGAATGGAAGGAGAGATAAGCAGAACGCAATGTCACGCCATTGACGGGGATCTTCAGAGAGCCGGAAACGCTGGCACAGCTTCTCGACAATATTTTCGGCTTGCTTTTCCTGTTGGAAGTTTTCATGGTTTAGGAATATGACGATGGGAAAGAATGATGACTGGCCTTCTCGATAAAGGAGAAAATGTAACGCATCGTGCTTTTGAAAATTTCCTCCTCGACAGCATGGTCACCTGTCGACAGGTGGCTGATAACTATAAAGGATGGTGATCAGAGGATGTTGATAATATGAACAGTGAATCATACCATCAGGCAAGTTATTGTAAATTGCATTGTCCTTTGTCGACAGCTCGGTGAAAAACAGCTTCGCGAGATCAGATATCCGTGGCTCTTCGTCTTCGAGGCACTTGGCCATCTCGCCTAGCTGACCCTTTACTTTGATCATGCCATTCAAGATCAAATGCGTGAGCACCATCAACGTATTCTTCTTCACGACAAGATCTCCATCAGACAAGCCTTTATAAAGCTCATTACTGTTCTCGTCGACGATACTGCTAAACGAAACCGCCACGTCGCCAAGAGCAATAACGATGTTGCTGCGGATATTGGGGTCTTTGGATGTCTCAAGGATCTTAAAGAGAAGGTGGTGGTGCTGGTCGCAAAACTGTGAGCTGATGCACAGGAACTTGCTAAAAGAAAGGGTGGCGGCAGCACGGAGTGTGCGATTCTAGTTACTCCGTTAGTATTAATAACTGGAAAAGCAATTCAGCGCTTGCCTTGAATTTATGTGGACTACCGCACACGTGGACCAACAATGGGCCATACAGCCTCAGTAATGACTGCTCTCCGTACAGCAATTCTGTTTCACGAACGGCGGCTATCCGTTCACCGATCTCGTCCTCAGCGTTTCCGGCAACCTGATCAAGTTCTTCCATATCCTTGTTGGCCTTGTCGGAAGAACTTGTGCCACTTGCAAGTTTTTCCGCTGTGTAAAAGCGTTACTGACTAGTCTGAAGATGTCTGAGAGTGAACATACCCAATTGCTTCTCATCCTTCTGCCGCTTCCACTCCCTTTCCACAAGCTCCAGGAATACAATTTGCTTAATGGCCACATGACCTACAACAAAAAGCAGCTGACTGAGATGGAAGACATCTCCGAAATCCTTCTCCTCGCCCATGTTGGACTGTTGGGACGAAATCTGCGTACTAGACGGTGCATGTGAGACTGGGATGGGTAATTCTTTTTCTTGATCATCCTCTATCACCATCTCGGCGTCTTCGTCTCCCTCTGCTGGTAGCTCTGGTTTCTGCCGCTTGGCAAATGCCCTCCGGGTAAGGTTCTTGATGAGATCATTGCAAAGCTGATCGGGGTGTTCGCCCAGGGCGTAGATGGTATTAATCGCTTGTTCGGCCATACCGAACCAGTCTGTCGATCGACAGGGGTGCTCGATGGTGGCTTGCAACTTCCGAAAGATAGGATTCTCCATCTCCATGCGAAGGGTCTTGTCCAGAAGAGATCCTATCGCCCACCTGAGGGAGTCATTGATGATAAATGATTCAATTCGTACCTTTGATCTTCTTCGCGCTGCCGTTCAAGCGTTGTAGGGCAAGGCAGGTGTACCGTGCAAGAGTAAGATCTGCCTGTCTAAGATGAGCGCTTGATCTTAATGGGATGATAGTGTATTTCCGCGTTCTCACTTTACCAAATGGCCCAAGACCGATCTTCAGTAATGTGTCCACCTTCTCGGAAATAATGCTGCGTTTCGAAAGTGCCAACATTCCGAGAATGATGATTGCGCCACGACGTTGAGAGCGGGGCAAGGCTTGACGAGCACCTACAATTAAGATGGATCAAAAGGTGTCTATGGGTGTAGTGGACATCACCCACTGTAAACTTGCCACAATTTATTGATCACGTCGTAATGGATCTGGCCATCTTCCATCATAATGCGCATCATCTCTTCCAAGCTGGTGAGCTCTGCAAGTGTCGCATCGTATGTCAGCCTTTTAAAATGTCAGGCAATTTGGATTTCAGAAAGCGAACTGGACTCACTCGATCATGTTTTTGGCAATACGATTCACTTGCTGCTTCGGCTCCATGTCGGGTAGGGGGTCAAAGTACAGCATACGGTAGCATTCGAGCAGCCTCGAACGTATACCCTTCAGCTCCTTCCCGTCCTCCGACGTTGAACTATTGTCCTTGTGCCATATAAGGTGTAGCATCCGTTTGATTCCCGCCTGAACATAAGGTCAGACAGGTGTATCACAGAAGAATCAGGCATATCACCTGGGCACCGCCAAAATCATACTCCAATGCCACTCTAAAATACTCCATACTCTCCAGTACTTCCGCCTTATTCGTACTCCCTAGGAGCTGTGTAATCAGCACCATCCCGCCTTCCAGGGTGCGCACAAAATTTAGCGCTTCTGCGCAGTACTTCTTGCGTAATTGTAGGCTGAGGATTTCATTAGTCTGAAGGGCAGCGAGTGCTTCTTGCTCCGAGGCGATAGCTGCGACATCAACCGTGGATTTGCGAGGCATCCTTTTCTTTCTGGGTTTCGAGTTTTCTGAGGGTGTCTCACCATCGTCATCTGCATCCTCCATTTCAGCGTCTTCATCGGCATCATCATTTTGGCTCTCTTCATCAACGTCCATGTCATCATCCAATTTGGCCTTTCTGTGCCATTGTGAGTGGAGTGAAATCAATTGGGAAATGTGGCGCACTTCTTGGATGCCTTTTTGGACTCCTCTGCCTCGTCTTCCTCTTCGGCATTTACGTCCTCTTCCTCTTCATCCTCATTCTTCTCAACTGCCTTTCCCACGATACCTTCCATTTCTTGTAACTTTTCCTTCGCTGCCTTATACCGTTCTTCCCATTTCTGCAAGTTCAAGTCGCCTCCATACATCTCCCCATACGGATGTGTCAGAATGAGCTTTACGAGTATCGAAACGGCGGCCTTGCGAACTGTACTCGCCTTATCCTCCAGCATATCGACGGCTGCGCGTGTGATCCGGAGGCGTTGCTTTGCAAGACGCACAGGCAAATCAAGCATCTTCGAGAGGGTTGTGAGGACCTTGCAGCGTACGTAGGACGACAGATCGAGCGTTCGCGAAATAAGGAGCTCAAATAGCCCATCAAGCTGTTTGTACGTCTGGTTGGAATCATTCGTCATGTCCTCTGATGTAGCAAGTTCGCGAATGAGTGAGCCAATCACTTCGACTATTGCCATGCGCATGGGATAGGACTGTATAGCTTGTCAGATAGAAAAGACTTGTGTTTCCGGAAAGCGCACCTCTGAATCGAGATGACCGAGCAAGATACTAATTTGCTTGATTACTGATCGCGGAGACTCCTCGCTAAACTTGACCAGGAACCGAGAGAAGGCTCTCGGGCCTTTCGTGTCCTGTGCGCTGAACGTCTTACCGGCGATCTCCCTGAGTATCTCGTCGCCAAGTTGAGCATGATCAAATTCCTTTGCGAGGATAGAAAGGCACTCTGCCATGGGTTCGGAAAGGTGCTCATAGTACTGCAGGGATTGCATAATGTTGATCTGGGCAGCGAGAGCATGCCCGTGATGCTTCACAGCTATGCAAATGACTTTGTAGACATGCATGCGATTTTTCTGGACCTTCATGTATTGTTCTGACTCGGCAACGCGGTAAGCAGGATGAGTGAGGCACCTGAAGTAAGGTTAACAGAAGTCTGCGTAGCTTGGCACATGCAGCCCGTTCGAAACACCTGGACTGGGAATACCCTGCCAAGCCATGTTTGAGAATATGCTCACGTTATAAATGCATCTCGCTCTGGGCTAGTCACCCATATGCGGTGCGTTTTTAGTTTCAACGACTTGCAAATGAGTTCCAGAGCTCCAGGGATTTGATCGCTCCATGTCCATTCGGTCTTCTTTGTCGCTGCTCTCGATGTACCAGCCTTACCACCCCTCCCGCGACGCGACTTCACAGGTGGTGGCGGTACCTCCTCCTCGCCTGTCGCTTTGACCTTCTCTGCAGCACGCACAAACCAGTTGACCAAGAACGCATACATTTCCAAAGGTAGCTTATGAGCCATGACGATCTGTTGGTCATCCTCCTTGGAGTCGCGTATGGCGGCATCTATTTGGGCTCCAAATGCAGAGAGCAGAGCGTCGAGCATCTTGCTCATATGAGCACCAGCGAGTGCATCAGAATACTTGAGTAGACTTCTAAATATATCGAATATTTCAGGATCGGTTATTTCTTCGGATGATTGAGCAATTGCTCCAACAGCCTCTAAGTTTACATGTCAGCTAAGGCCTAAACATGAGCATCAAACAACATACGCTGCAATAAGGGGCCAGGATCTGTATGGTGTGGATCATGTTCATTTGAGATGTCGTAGTTCGCAATGTCCTGGAGTGCTTGTAATTCATCTTGTAGCTCAAATGCCACGTCCATGGCGGACACTGGCACTCACTACGACGTTGGTGGGTAAGGCGGTGGTCGGTCAAAGCTTGTCAAAGGTAAAACGCGGTAAACGCGGTTCCCTGTGAGCACGTGCTACGTGAATATCACGTAAGCATTTCCGTTTTTCCTACGTATCTCGCAAACCACCATGGCAAGCGCACTCAAGGTTTTATGTACCATCCACAGGCTAATTTGATACCCACAGATCATCCCAGTGAGATGCTTTTCGTGCGGAAAAGTTATTGGCGACAAATGGAATGCATATCTCGAATTGTTGGCCAATGATATGAGCGAGGGGTGAGTCTTTGCGAGCTCTCCAGTTGTGACCACCCTGACAAGATTTCAGAGATGCTCTTGATGAGCTGCAGTTGAAGCGCTATTGCTGTCGGAGGATGGTACTCACACATGTCGATCTCATTGAAAAACTCCTACATTACAACCGTAAGTGAATCGTTGCATCTACCGTGAACTCCATGAATCATATTGGCTTCTAGCTATGGAGCGCTCGAAGGATAAAAATTATTGACGACCTATACGTTTTCTTGATCTTGTGCTTGACGATCATAATTAGATCAGAGTTACAGCTGTACAATTTTGTCTTCCCCATCTGTGTTCAGAACAGCCAGGGCAATAGTGATAAACCTCATCGCCATCTCGCCCATTTGTTCCGTTGGATGCTTGTCCTGGGTATCTGACCACCACACTCAGTCTGGATACCTGGACCACCATCTATTTCACCTCAAGAGACACCCTCCGGCTGGATCCTGTCACGCGGTCTGACTACATGAAGATGACTTGATCCGCTGTCGTGATGACACTAGAACTTCAAGAGCAAGATATTAATGCTTCCCGATGAAGAAAGCTGAGAATGAGAAATATGATGACATCACGGTATTGGTGCCTACGAGAGCAGAGAGCTCGTTTGGAAGTCGGTATGTTATGCGAAAAGAACCAGTATACCATGGCTCGCCGATCGCGGCTTCAAGTCAGTCCGCGCTCGCATCATTCGAATGGAGTTCCACTATAACACCCCTGTAACGTATCATTATTCTTTGGTCATTCCAGTTGAATGAGGATCGGCACATTAGGTCGATAGATCGATGATTTCTTACCAGGTGATACACACTCCCCATTACATAAATCTTCACGACCTCAATCGGGATAGGAATCAGTAGGTTTGATTTGCTGGAAAATCTACAATGTCGAATGTCCCACCTCTTTATATTTAGCCAAATAAAGTATGTCCTTCTCGACCTCATAACCGAACTTCCTGTCTGATACGACCTCGAGATAAGACGTTGTTAATGTACACACCTTCCTCCGTTCCTTGAATTCTATTGTGGATGGTTCTGTCACCACTCGGCCTACACCTTGCCGACGCTCAACAGCTAATGGGCTGAAGTCCATCACACGTAACCCACTATGGAAAGCGTCTTTCGTGTCCTATCAACTTCGCGCTCGATAAGGAAACAAAAGACGGCAGACAAGAAGTTCCGAATTCAAGTGGAGTGGAAATTCTGGGCAACCAATATCGACATCGCTACTGTCAAGATATTTACGATACATTCCCCATAGACAAGCGGATGCAATAACGTTTCATTCTCAACATGAAACAACTCTCTGGTAGTATGTCGGATAAGTAAACCCGCCTGTCATGTTTGAAACATGATTGCGGGAGAGCGAGGTTCGACTCCCCAAGGGACTTTCTTTGATAAGCTCAGCCTTTTTTTGTTCAAATTATTGCACTAGCACTGTCAACACAACTTTATTACCGACTTACATAGACAAGCTGATGAAATAACATCCATTTTCAACCTTGACAACTCTGTGGTTGTATATCGGATAAGTACACCCGCCTACCATGCTTGAAACATGGCTGCGGAGGAGCGGAGTTCGACTCGTTGTCATGCTTAAAACATGGCTGCGGGCGAGCGGCATTCAGCTGGCCCGCACAAGAGATTTTTTGTGATAAAGACAGCCATTCAAGACGAAAATAAATAACCTAAGACACTTTAAGAAGAGTGATTTAAGTAGCCTAGTGTTTCCCTGATGCTTTTTGTGTAAATAGCGAATTATCATTTTCCATTTAACAACTCTCTGGTAGTGTATTGGATAAGTCCACCCGTCTGTCATGCTTGAAACGTGCTGGCGGGATCCGACTCTTCTGTCATGCTTAAAACATGGCTGCAGGGAGGCGTTCGACTTCCCCGCCCAAAAGACTTTTTCTGATAAGCTTAGCCAATTTTTTTTGTGTATTATCATATTTCCGTTTTCAACTTCAACAATTGCTTGAAACGTGATTGCGGGGTTCGACTGTTCTGACAGAATTTTTCGGATAAGCTCAGCCAATTTTTTTTTGTGTAGACAGTGAATTATCATGTTTCAGTTTTCAACTTCAACAACTCTCTCGTAGTGTATTGGATAAGCCCACCCGTCTGTCATGCTTGAAACGTGGCTGCTGGGTTCGACTCTTCTATCATGTTTGAAACATGGATTGGGGGAGCGGGGTTCGACTGCCCCGACCAAAAGACTTTTTCTGACAAGCTCAGCCAATTTTTTGTGTAAACGTTGAATTATCATATGTCTGTTCAACAACTCTCCGGTAGTGTATTGGATAAGTCCGCCCGCCTGTCATGCTTGAAACGTGGTTGCGGGGGTCGACTCCTATGTCATGCTTGAAATGTTGGAAGTAAGTGGCGATAAGGACTTACTGTTATCATTTACCGTCGCGCAAGCTTACATAATACGTTCACCGTACATTACAATTTTCGTACCGCTCGTACACCTCAGTCTTTCGACTCACGAGACTGAGGTGAGATACTATCTTTTAGTTATATTCATTACAGTACTAACTAGTCTACAGTACATACACTCGTTATAGGTCAGTTAGTAGCTCTAGTCTTTCGACTCACGAGTAGTGATGCGGAAGTCCGGTTCAGTCCGGTTCAGCAGGAAATATTGCGAACGCTGAACCGAACCTTGAGTTCGGTTCAGCCACTTAGCTGAACGCTGAACCGGACGTGGTCGAACGCGTTCATGACGTCCAGTTCACGTTCGAACGCCGAACGCTGTAAATTTACTCCATTACCAGCGAGAGGTTAAATAATTATTAATGTATCGCACGGACGGAGTATTTCTACTTTCCCTCGTCTGCAACCCCAGAACCTGCATATATTGGCGCTCCAGCTTGGTTGAAATGGATGCAGATCCCGTTGGCGAAATATTAGTTCGAGGGCCGCCAGTTGGGAGCATGTTGTCAGCTGAGGGTGAGACTGGCGAGAAAAATGTGTGGGTGCACACGGGAGAGAAAGGGCGCATGATGACGAATGGTGCGTTCAAAGTACTTGGCTTGATGACGATGCGAGCAGGTGTAAGCGCGTCAAATGGTAGAGGTCCTAGAAATGAATCAATATTGAATGCTGTCAAGAAAGAGGATAAACACCCGAGAGCCGCAATAATAGTAGTTTGAACAATCAGGTGGAGTGAATGAAAATACATACCGGTAAAGAAAGGTTAACAATGTTTGCAACAGAAATTGCTTGAAAAATAGTCAATTCCGTACTATATAGACTGCACCTACACTGTTGTTGTACCGTTAAGGGTCATACTGAGGCTGTTGATTATAAGGATTGGGTGTGTGAGTCGGGTTGGGGTTGTAGCCATTGTTCGAATCCAACGTGAGTGGTGGCAGCGGGCAAGTTACATAAGAATGTAGTAGAAGAAAGTTCTTTCGAAACTTCATTGGCGAATCTGAATTCGAACTATCCAGTTGTTATAATAATAATAAAATCCTTATCTGATTCGCTAATTTCGCAACTGACTATACCAGCGTTCAAAAACGTTCGAACGCGTTCGAACGCATTCAATGCGTTCAAGGAATGCTGAACGCTGAACCGGACCATCGGTCCAGTTCAGCCTATATTCCGAACGTTGAACCGGACTACGGTCCAGTTCATGAAAAGTCCGGTTCGAACCGCGGTTCAGAACCGAACTTCCGCATCACTACTCACGAGACTGAGTACATACACTCGTTATAGCACCTCGTTCCCTATTCATCCATTTGGTTCTTGTCCAACGGTTGCCGCGCGTACTACAAACAAAATGAAACATGGCTTCGGGAGCGGGTTTCGAGATCCCCGCCCAAGAGGCTTTTCTGATAAGCTCAGCCAATTTTCTGATGTAAACATCGAATTATCGTACTTCCATTTCGGTTTTGGCAATCTGGTAGTGTATTGGATATCCATCTGTCATGCTTGAAACGTGGCTGCGGGTTTCGACTCCTCTGTCATGCTTGAAACATGGCTACGGGGAGCGGCTTTCGCCACCCCACCACCTGCAAAAAGGAGACTTTTTCTGATAAGCTCAGCCGATTTTTTGTGTTCAAATTATCGCCCTAGCTAGTCCTGCCAACAAAATACAGTAGAAAAGCTTATAATGTACAATGCATAATAAATTATAAAAAATGAAAGAGACATGTTTGCTCATATATCATGATCACCACTATGCGTTATGAGCAGAGCATGAAGCACGACATCTCTGCCGTGGTGCGTGAATTTATGTCGAAAAGTCGGTTTATTATTTTGTCATTTTTCATCATGCATTATGACCATTTCTACTCGTTTCCAATTGCTTTCCGGAGATGCTATTCCTTGGTGCGAAATAATCGACTGATTCTTATCTGCTCGAGTCGTCCCCCTTGCAAAGTTACGTGCCTCGTCGTTGCCCCCGGAGTCGAAGAGATTGTCGCACCTTCCTTTGATAACGCTCCGATGGTATATCGGATAAGTACACACATCTGTCATGCTTGAAACATGGCTGCGGGCGAACGGGGTTCGAGCCTCCCTGTCGTGCTTGAAACATGACCACGGGAGAGCGGGCTACGGGACTTTTTTCGATAAGCTCAGCCAATGTAGTTGTTTTATATTGAATTATCATATGTCACTTAAGTCCGCCAGCGAAAACAAGGAAAGCAAGGTCGAAGGGAAATCTGGATGGGATCGACAACCCGGGCACGAGCAGACAGCGATTGGGGTGCGTAGAGAATTGAGGCACAGCGGAACAGCGAGTAATCAAGCGCACAAGTCCAACAGCATATAGACGGCCGAACAGGTCGGGCGAAAAAGCCATTATATATAAGATCAAGACATATAACAGCAAAAATCAATGAATAAAAATGAAGTTAACTTGCATGGGATGGTGTGATAGTTGAAGTTGAGTTGCACAAAATAAGAATTAGTCATGATGGCTCGTGAGGTGGATATAATGCACGCGGGGATAGATGGTTGTCGGTGTCTGTGAAATGGATATGAGTTTTGAGTGATTCAGAGTGAATAGCTGGCCATGATGCAAACCGTTGTCACTGGCCTTATTAATGTTCATCCTCCTCGCCCCTTGCCACTCCCGTTTCTCCTTGCATGATGAATTTGAAAAGACAGCCGTTCGAAGTTTCGTATTAGTAGGGCGTTAGTACATCTTCTTCTCTATATAATAAACTCGAAACGCCAGCGGCTCGGTGGCAATTGTGTCCGGGCCCCTTATTCAGTAACTTTGTGTTTACTCCCGTGACGGCGTTCTTAACGAGAGTGAAAGGGGATGTATGCACGGAGTGCAATGTTATTGGGATTTTGGGCGAACGCCCCGAAGGACGAACCGGCCTGAGAGTGGTCCTAGCCTGTGTGAGGTGATCTGAGGTGAGCTGCGAATCCCAAAATATTAGGAGTGAGGAACGACGCAGCGTAGTGAACCTCGGATCCCCAAAAATTAGGAGTCATGGGCGACGCATCGAGGTGAGGCTACAGGACCGGTTGGGTAGTGGGACAGTAAGATGCAGGGATGCATCGTCCATGCAAGTAAAGGTGCGGGGCGGCAGCACCATCCACAAGAGGAAATGGGCATCCACACGAGGGGGGGTAGTGGGTCACGGTGACCACCACAAAATTGCCGCGATGGCAGGTGGATGGGTGTTTCCTTCCCTTACCTGGTTCATTGCCCAGTATTGGGTGAGAAAACCTGGCGAGAGTTCGCGACGACGAACTTCCTGCATGAGTAGTGAGTGAGAGCAGCCCCTCAACTGCTCTCTATCCATGGCCAGCTCCCCCACTGGACTTTGTTTCATTGCACATGGATGTATGCAAGGATCTGAGCCCTCAAAGCCCACCAAGTTGGAAAGACGCACTGTGAAATCAAAGAATGAGTAGCGTCATCTGGCGTCACTTGCAGTCGAGTGCGCTGCGGCAGAAGAAAAGAAAAGCAGAAGGCAGCAGGCTGACTGGAACCTGCTGGAGAGTGGGCCGAGCGCAGCGCAGTGCGGCCTCGTTCCTCGGCTGCTTAGAAACCCATTTCCGACCCGATTGTACTCCACTTCTTGTATTGTATAGAGATACGAGATGATGATCTACCCACCTTCGGACGTGTGGTGTGAATGAGGGAGGAAATTGGGGTGTCAATATTATTCATCATGAAAATGAAGCTACAGCAGTAGTTTTTTATAGAACGTTCGCAGTATCTTTGTCTTTATTACTTGGAGGGAAAAGTATCGTGATATCGTCGCGGCTCCGTACTCTGGAGAGTGCAGTATATAGTTGACCATGAGCGAATGGATCGCAGCGTAGGTCAATTAGGGCGCGATGAAGAGTCAGACCGAGAAAGAGGGCGCACGACTCATCAAAACTGATATAAGACTTACAAATGGAAATCAGTCATCCCTTTGCACGCACAATAGACAACAAATCGATATGAAATTCATGCGTTTTGGCACATAACAGAAAGCAAATCGACAAGAAAATCAAAAAGGAGTTTTGGTTCCGCGGGATCAAAGCATATTATGTAGATGATATGATGATACGATGATGATGATGGACCTGAGAAATTTCCGACAGCGTTAGGTAAGCTCCGCTGAGACTGTCAATTTCCTCGTGCTCAGTCTCACAAGTTCGCAGGGTGACTTCAGACACTGTCCTATAGCGCCGCTCAGCGCTCAGCTATGGCTACAGCTTCCATCGTGAGAAAAGCTAGGGAAAAGCTGAGCTGAGCGGCGGTAACACTTCCACTCATATAATCCATCGACGGCAACTTCAGCAGACCCATCAGCACTTGCACCAATGTTTCGTAGTAAGTCATCCTGCAGAATATTCTTCAATTCTCCTAATTCTTCTGGAGAAGCTCACGCTGCTCCTTCTTTTCATGATGCTGCTTCAAGTATTCCAAGTACATCAAGTCCCTACCCTCGAGGTGAAGCATCTGTGGATTCGAAACGGAAACAGATCATTATTAGTCTCTTGGATGTCCTGAGCGAGCTTAGCGACGAGGCGTCCAATGATAACGGTCAGTTTTCCCTATCTCACGATCTCGCACACCTAATTGCATCCTTTCAGATGCCAACCTTCCTTCCACCCTCGAAGGTGACCGAGACTCTCGTGAGTGTTTGCCAGCGCTTGCACCCCATGATTGCCTTATCTCTCTTTTAGCAGCCGTGGATGAGAAACTGCAAGTCGCAGGATCAGATTCATTCACCAAATTCGAGAGGTAAGAGCCGCGCTCGCACTTTCGTCTCTTTCACTCAGCGATGTTTGCAGGCGAATTGAAAACCTTGACAAAGAAGTGAGAATAAACCCACTTTTATGAAGCTTTGACATTCAGTTCCCATGTAGCTGCGCAATTTCGCTAATGCTGCACGCCAACTTGGCAGTTCCGCTGGAATCTTGTCTTCTGCTTTTAAACTACGAGAGCGCCTTGCGAAATTATTGTTTCTATTCCGTGAGAATGCGGCTACATTGTTTCCTCAGAAGATTTCGCGGCAACCTCAAGAAACACTGGTTAATCCCAACTTGGACCGACGACGCATGTGGAGAGGCAATCAACCTGCCTTAAATTTCATGGTCACTGACGGCGACCTCGACCCTGAAAGCTTCCCTGGTCAATTTTCTGGTTTCGCAAAAGACGCCGTAACGCTTCTAAATTGCTTGAATGAGTCCATGGAGTTTACAGACGAAGCGGTTAATATTTCAATACGCACTTTTGAAGTTGATCTCCAGGTGACATCTCTAGCTACATACACATCGTAGTTCCCTATTAATAACGTGTTCTAGTATTGGGCCTCGTGTCTCGGGGAGTACAAAGGTAACGAGTTTTTTGCTACTTACCATTCAACATTCGTGCTGACGAGTTGCAGGTCAATTTCGATATCCAGCAGTGCAGCGGTACATACACGATTTGATGTCGGAGGTTGGCGAGCACATTGACAACATCACAGTCAATCTGTCCATGTTTGCAGAAATTGGTATGGTATCGAATCCTCGTTGATACTCTCGTGTTTATCCTTTTCTTCTAGTTCCTACAATTAAACTCGCCCAGCAGCACGCAGCGTCAAACCTGCTAAACCTATCGACAATTGCGACGTTCTTCTCGGCTGTGACGGCGACAACATTGCAGTTCTCATATCAGTTGACGGATGGCGTGTTGGAGAAGTCTGTCAATGCGTTCTGGTTCTCCTCGTTGGTCTTCAGTATAGCAGCCGCAGTGAACAGTCTGCTTGGTCTCACCTGGAAGCAAGCTATGTAGTAAGTTCTATTCTGCGTCCTGCTTCTATTATGTGTCAACTGACAGTCATCAGTCGCTCTCCAGGCCATAGGGTACCCTGGTGGGTATTGATATGGATTAAGCAGTCGCCTCTAGTTTTCCTCGTGATGTCTGTTGCATGTTTCTCCGTGGGACTGATGTTGTTTACATATGCTACAGACCAAGTAATGAGTCTTATTCTATTGCAAGAGATATTTCTGAGACAACATCCATAATCAGGGATTTGTCACGTCCACGATCACCACTGTTTTCACGGTAAGTCTGCGGATATTAACGTTTGATATTTTTACTTATCCATCATCCCAGGCTGTCACTTCCTTCGGCCTGGCTGCTGTCTCGGCTTGGTTCGCCTCGGAACGTTGGATATTTGTTCGGTGTCGTGGTCACATGTGGCTGGAGGACGTAATATATGAAACAGCTCAGAGCATGTTCCGCTCTGCCCTGGTCGTCAAAACGCGAAGGGTCATTCACTGCTGTAATCAGGGCATCTTGGCTATCAGCGGCCACATAAGACGAGTGTCTTTGGGGGGGGTCGTTGGGAACCTGATCACTCGGATCAGGCGCAAGACTCAGACTCTTCCCACTTCGCATGTTCCGCCGATGATTCATACTGGCTCCCTTGGGCAAGCGGAGCGCAGCCAGATGGAGCAGAACCAGACAGACCAGATGCTTCTACGCCTCGGTTTGCCACCCCGGAGTCCATCCTTCGACCGTAATTCAACTAACGGGATGTCTCCCACTCGGTTGTCGTCTTTCGGTTTAAGCACTCTTCGGGGGCCGAGAACTCCCAGTTTAATCCCCAAGCTTAGAACACTGGAACCTATACAGGACCTCTCTGTGCACAGTGCCCTTGTTCGACACTTGCAGTTTGCCCCGAGTGGCAAGTATCTCGCTACGTCAAGGTTCGTTATGGCTGCTTTCATTGTCAGACTTTCCTGGCTGATTCGAAGCGTTAAGTTGGGATCGATCTTCCGTCATCTTTCGTGTCGGGGTAGGCACACTGTTGCACTTCTAGCACGTTGTTTACATTGCTATTACAGGAGACTTTTACAACTCAGGCTATTCTGGTTCACGTGCAAGGATCTATTGACCAGGTTGCATGGTATGTAGTGCATCGAGTGTTTCACTGTTTTCATAAGGTAAAACGTGATCGAACAGGTCTGCTTCTGGTAGCCATCTCTTAGCAAGATTAACTCGCAGAATTAAGATCTGGACGCCTGAGGATGGAATGTGTAGGAAGACAATCGATCGCCCTCACTCTGTGTCATCTGTCGCATGGCTACCTGGGAGCGAGAGTAATTTTTTTTCATCTTTACTGCCTGAGTCTAGGTCGCTGATGCTTTGCCATGACAGCGCAATTCTTCTCTGTCGAAGGTAGCGAGGTTATCAAATTGGTTAGGGCAATTGTTATCGTTTCCGCGATCATTGGTCACTCACGAATTTTTATTCCCAGGATATCCAAGGAAGGGTGATTACATTACGCTGTGCCAACAAATATCCTTTGAACATCTTTCAAGGTTGTTGATTCGTTCAACCTCGGTCGCATCCAGTTGCATAATGTGGCTGTGACTCCAGACGGCCGGCGGTTACTGGGTGTGGGTCCATTACGTGCTGCACCTAATGGATTGAATCCGAGCTGCAGCACAAGGGTCGAGAAGTGTATAATAGGTAAGTGATGTTCGCGTGCACAGTGGTTGACTCCATATTTCGCAGTTTTCAACATGGAGACCAGAGCGTTCGAAAAGTAAGTTGCTTTCTTCCACACCAAACTCTTTTCGTTGATGGCTTTCAAAAGTCAAATACCCATCGTCAACGACGTGCGCGACATCACAATTTCGAAAAAGGGCGGAAATGTATTGATTTCATTTGAACATAAGGTACTGAAAGTCTTCATGCGCAAAATTGTCTGTTCATGTTGTTTCGTGTTTGCAGACGCCTGCGCAGTTATGGAAGATGGTGTTAGTACGGGATGCCATAGATCGCGAACAATATGCGCAAATCGCTAGGTTGACTCTCCGTCATACGTTTCTACCCAAAGTTCACATGGATGTCGCGGGCCCGAGCTACTTTGGAGGCAAGGATGACCAGTTGGTGTTATGTGCGGGCAAATGTGCATTTCTTTCGAGATATAATCTTCGTCTATGAACTCAGATTTTCAAAAATAGCGGGAGATATCCATATTTGGGAGCGCGATACTGCAATTTTACTCCACTACGTCAGACCTCAACCCTTTGGCGGGGACTTGGCATGCATTGCATGGAATCGTTCCACTGATGACCCATTTATGTTAGCCACAGGCAGCCACGACGGCACGGTACGCATATGGACGACACCAGCGGGGGACCGCGTCTCTGATGATGCGTCCTATCTTGATGCTGGTGTGTCAGTTTCAGATCATTCTGCGTCTGCGTCTTCCTCGATCCTGGGCTCTGTGCCTACACCTGGACCGAGCCGTAGGATTCGAGAGAGAGCTCCTACAATACGGACCACATTCTCGCAAGTGTAGCATGCCATTAAATTCTTTGAAAAGGAACGTGTTAGATTAGTATGCATGATATGTTGTAAGAATGATAAACTCTGATATCCTGCATCCCTTCTCCAAACTGAAAATACAACACCTTCCATCTCCTGCCCCACTTCAAATATACATACCACACAACACTCGTTGTCTCACACATAGGTGCATCCTCACATGCATGGTATATGGTGCACCCATGGCAGGCTAATACTATATTGTGTCAACCACAAGATTAGTGATGCACGTGCATCAGGAAAACGTGACTTTGCTTATTATAACTATAAGCTGCTAAGTAGCTATAAAGTAGATCATAAAAGTAAATAATTGCATTTGATGTAGTACACTACGGGCGGATTCACTGTACACCTTGGTAGCACAGATTCCAGAATGACAAATGTGGAGTTCTTCAGGAAGAAACAAAACTGTGATTCGACATTGGGCCGTTCTGGCAAAGGAAGACTGTCGCGGTAAGCTAGAATCACGAGTTAGACTTGAACTTCAGCTTGTCTCGACGCAGTGCATATGCAAAAATGCTTCATGGTTTGTTCATGATATAGGTAAGTCGAGAGCGATATGCATCATGTTGCGAGAGCGAGGAATACGGTAGAAGCGCATATAAACAGAGAGTTCATAACATGGTCCTGATGCCTACGAGCCCGAAAACTTGCGTGATATATAATAGTGAGCAGACAAAAGAATCCGAATAATAAACGGAAAGAAGTTCCAACTAATGTACGGAGGCCTGGCGCCACCGACAGCAGTCTATGCAACATCATCGTACAAGTCCTTCTACCAATCGTTAAATCACCGCAGTGAGGCCTTGGACGTCTTGCTGCTGACCAGCCCTCCACCCATCCCCGCGTTCTCGTCAAGCGCAGCTTGGTTTGCACTCGCGTTGCGGATGGACATGAGCACTTCCTTGCAGTACTTGAGCTTGTCCACCAGGCGCTGGTTGAACTTGGCTTGGTCGGCATCTGTAACAGGAGGTAGCAACGCTTGCGCCATAATCTCGCTCAGCGTGAACCGTGTGATCTTGTAGTTCTTATCGATATGCGTCACTAGTAAACCATGAGAGGAGAGGATGACTTTTGAGTGATCATAGAAGTTGAACTGTGTCATACAAAAGGGATTCGATTGTCAAGCACATAGCGAGAGGGAAAATAACTGACCTGAAGAACGTCATGACTCATCTTGAACACGATAACATGCTTCATACGCAGGTACTTCTGCACAAAATCCATTCCCTTGGTACGGTCGTGGTCCTCAAAGGTGTAATCGTAGTCGCCGTAAAGGCGGTCCATGATGTAACGCTCAAAATGCTTGAGAAGGTAGACCTTGTTCTTCAGGTCTTCAGGGAACTCAGTCACAGAATAGTTCTTCCTGACGTAGACGCTTCCTTGTCGCCGAGAAGCGATATAATCGAAGTGGCTGAGACGTACTTTGAGCCGTGAAAATATCAGAATAGGGGCCAACTTACTGCTTGTCTGCCGAGAGTATAAGAGTCGTGCTGTCATTAAAGTGTACACCAACGGACCCGTCCGTCAGGGCATAACCCATGCCATACTTGTTGCAGTAATCGACCCAAGACACGATGAAAACGCGTTCGTCGGGAATGGTAGTATCATCACGAGGGTCACGGAACAGCCTACCAGCAGCCTTTGCGTCAAACGCCTGCGTCAGTGTATGCAAAGCGGCATCAAATCCGGTGAGCTTTGGCTGTGGAGATTCCATGCGTGCATCCTGCACCGGAGATTCCTTGCGCTCTACACGCATCGGTTGTTTGCCCTTCGGATCTTTGCGGGTAGGAGGCACATTCTCTTGGTCTTCATCAAGGCGATGTGCGGCAGGTCCAGACACCGGAGCCATCTGGGCAACGATTCTCGCTTTCTGCGACTCGAGCTCTTTCTGTCTTTGCTGATCGTGATTCCTTTCCCGAGTTCCTCGAGGCGCATCATCCTCTTCTTCTATGTCTTGCAACCCACGTGCTGTGCGCACATTCCGTAGAGGCGAGGATTTCGCCTCCTTCGCTGCTTGTAGTTTCCGGAATAGAGGCGACTCCTTGACCGCATTGGTTGACATAACCAATGGCTGCCTGGCAGAGCTAAGCAATGCGGAAATGGGACTGCCAGGTTGAACAGCTTTTTGGAACTCCTTCTCTTGCTGAGCAATGGTTGACGTGATCGGGTTCTTTGCTTTGTCTTCTGTAGCAGACGAAGCCGCTACGTTTGACATATAGTCGTCATCTAACAGCGCAGCCTTCTTGAGTTTCGCGAGATTAATTACAGACATTGGACGCGTCAGATATCGGAAGTCGGGTGGCGCATCGTGTGCGGAGATGGGGATGTATGGCGGGACAATGCCAAATTCGATGAATGGAGATGCAAGGATTTCCAGGAGTGCTGGACGCTTTGACGGGTCGGGTGTTAGGATAGACGTGATGCAGTCTTGTGTGTCAGGTGCAATGCGGCGATCGGGCGGGAACTCGTAGATATTGTCGCGGATGCGTCTGCACGAACGATTAAAGATCAACCATCAAGAGGAAGGGTGACACGACTTACGTATATATCTCCTTGACGTCCTTCGTCTGGAAGGGAGGTCTTCCAATAACGAGCGTGTACAGGATAACTCCAATGGACCAAGTGTCAACCTCGAAGCTGTGTCCATTCGCAGTGTCAAACAACACTTCTGGCGCGATATAATTTGGAGTGCCACAGATAGTTTTCTTTCGTTCACCGGGATTCTCGATCAAGGCAGCAAGACCAAAGTCACCGACTTTGATGTTCATGTTTGCGTCCAGAAACAAATTACCAAGTTTAAGGTCACGGTGGATAACTTGATGGGTATGCATGTAGTGGCATGCACCGATGAGTTGCACCAAGAAGAACCGGGCCTCGCACTCGGTGAAACGACGGCGACGACGAAGCATGTCCATCAAAGATCCGCTAGTGCAAAGCTCAAGAGTCATGTAGACGTTATCATCGTCCTCGAAACAATCTTGGAAGCCCACAATGTTGGGATGAGAAAGAGAACGATGGATTTTAATTTCCGCGTAGAGCTGAAGAGATAATGGTTCAAGGTGCATGTGAGTATGTATTTTGGGTCAAACTTGCCTTTGTCTTGGCCTTCTTCGTCTTGAGGGATGATTTAGTAACAACCTTGCAAGCAAGGTGCTTTGCAGTACTGTGACGCCCATCTGCGACTTCATAGACGCGTGCGAATCCTCCCTGCAGGAAACACGAAGCGTTAGCGCAGACCAATCGGCTATAAAAACAAGTCGTACTTCTCCGAGAAAGCCCACGCGGTAATACTGAGTTTGTCGGTGCTTGTCGACGATCAGTCTGGGGGGCGAGGGAGGGGTAGTCTTGCTATTCTGCCTGGGGAGGGGTGGGTCGGGTGGGTTTGCCTTGGGGTTTTCCTGTGGCTTTACAGGAGAGGGTGCCAGGTGAGGCTGATTGGGAGCGGCTGCATTTGAGAAAGGCTGACGACGATGGATGACGGGCTGCTGAGCGGATGGAGCGGACGTGCGGGCATGAGTGTAGACAGACATTTCAATGGCCTAACACCTTGAAAAGTCTGATGGCTGTCTTGAGGAGTTATTAGAAGATGAACAGCGCCAAAACAATGCCAACTTGAAACTTGTGGAACCGTTCTACGTCCCCGGCGTGGCTACCGCGTGTTTCGCGCGTTTGTTTATATAATCACTCACGTGAAAAGTCAACATACACGTGACCAAGCCCCAAACCCTAACCCTAGCATTAGGTTCCTGTAATGCTCTTGCCGACTCGTCTTTCGGCGGACAGGTCAAAGCAACGGTCCATCATCATCTTGTCTATTGTCAAAGCAAATATTATGGTCCTCTATAAAAGTCTCTGTGGTGGCGGCGCCCATGCTCCTCCACATTCCATCAAGCGCGATATCCAACAGCAAGTTCCACAAGTTCCTTCTCAGCTCCGTTCAAATCTATACCGGAAGTTTACAGGACGACCAGGGCGTTTCGCACCTTGTGCAGGCTGTAAGCTCCTCATATCACTCACGACGACGGTTCTAACAGTGTCCACAGCATTTCCCACCTATAACGCACTATGTTATACTTACTAAACCCTAAAAATATGCCTTTCGTAGGCAAAAGAAGACCCAAATTGAAGAAGATAATGAGTTTGACTAGGCGAGACCATTCTCCAAGGCTGTGGCCTGCTTCTTGCTTAGGATAATTTGCCTTCAGGAAAGAAGAACGAGATTTGATGCAGGAGATCGCTACCGCCCCTCCCGGGATTTACATCGACGAATCGGACAGCGACGATGAGTCCACGGACTCGGGCTGTACATCTACCACTGGCAATTCACAGACTCCTAGCGGTGACTCAAACGATTTCTCCTTCATTGACATCATCTCAGATGGCAAATCGTTACCTAACCAATCCTTCGCTGGTTATATGATGATCCTGAAAGGCTACACCCTCCTCAGGCGAACATTTAAAGCTCTTCCTCGAAATCCGGAAACAACCCAGTCTCGAAAGATGCAGCACCGTTTTTCTCAGGCTTACAAACCCACCAATGTTTCAACGCCAAATGAGGCGCATGCTCCAGGACATTCTGTTAACCACAACCCTTTGTCGAAGGCCATGGCTCGCCTCAACGTAACCAACAGTGATCCACTATCACCGTCTAGTCGTCTCACGGAACGCAAAGTCCATGTACCAGATGAAAATAATGACGATGCTTGTAGTGGTCGTACCTCGCCAAAGACGCCCTTACGTTCGGGGGGGAAATGTCAATCCAATCTCCCTCAGACCACGAACGTCTCTGCTTCCAGTGAATCCCTCGCAGTGTCACCGAACTTGACCTCACTTTTACACCCTCCTGCGGTCGATTCTACTAGCTTGCCTTCCCTGCCAGTGGAACATCCTGGATCATCAAAAAATATCACATTCAGCAGCGCATTCGAATTTGCCCCGCTCAAGTCTGAAGAAATATTCGTTCCATTGTCGTCGAATCCGAACTTTCTTGTGAATGACAACATCTCATCCCTCACATCTAGATTTCCTGTTCTCGGGCCTGCCATCAATTGGCTTCCTTTCGCATTTCAGAACTCCCTTGGACATGTACCTCCGGCTGAACAGTCAACCTACATTTCCTCAGAGCCCTTCCTCAGTTCTACTATGTACAATGGATACACCGCTGATCCGACAACATTTCCGGGGACATTCCATGGACCTTTCACTTCCGAACCGATTGTTATATCAGCTGATGCAATGGACACATTTCCCCCCACTGACCATGTTATGCATGCTGACGGGGATAAAGCACGATGGATTAGATATTCCAGCTACATGGATGCGGAAATGGCAGACGTTGAAGCTACCATCGAACAGGAGCAAACGCCAAGACCAGTTGATGCACATTTCTTAGGCCAGTCCACAATGCCGGCATCATACGAACAATGCTTCACAAATCCCTCAGCGGGGCTGGATACGTTTAGGTTCGACGTTACTCCTGTTCCCGTCAACTCTACAACACAGTATTTCGAGACTTATGGACCCCCTATGATTTCCGCAGTTGGTGCCATCCCCACAACTGTACCTATACTTGGGCCAAGCTCGGATGGATCCTTTGCAATCGGTGGACCGACTCAGCCTACATTCGATCCCACGGCACATTATCTCCCCGCCTATGTAGATCCTCCCGCTATTCACCAGTCTACATTCAATCCCACGACGCATTATCTCTCTGCAGGTGTAGATCCTTCCGCCATTGAGTCTGTGTTTGTTTCAACCTCGCAAGGTTCTTCCAGGACGTCTGCACACCCACTGCCTGCTCCAGAACAATCCATTGAATCCTCTGGTTCCAGTTCCGCGAATCCATGCTCTGGTCCTTCTGAGATACCACAGGTAGAGAAACACGCTTCCGAGACTAGCAATCCGGAACAAGCCATTCAGCAGTCGGTCAGTAATTTTCATACCACTCTGGAGAATGAGGAGTCCAGTCGTAAGTTAGGACCGTGCTCACAGGGTTATGAACTAACGAACATCATATCGAAGAAAATGCCAGTTCTAGCCCTGCAATCGAAGTTCATGGACCTACTGAGTCTAGGCCTCCTCCTGTTCCGAATACGGTAGTTCACCAAGAGACCGTTGCGCAACCAGTCAGTCACAACGACGACGCCACCGCCCCAGTCCTGCGCATGCCTCAGTACATCGCCCCATCAGCAAAGGACCTCACCGGAGAAGCTCCTGCAACAGATGACGATGAGACAAAGACCGAGCCGGACGATTGTATCAATGAAAACGAAGTGAACGCCGCCATACTTGCGGAGGCCCTCTTCAACATTCCGCTTACTTCATCGGTGGTCGCCAACATACAAGTCCTCGAGCAACGGAAACGCAAGAATTCGAATTGCACTGAAGGCATCTCTCACATGCGCGCAAAGCAAAGACAGATGGATGCTCAATTGAACCATGACGCTGGTCCACTTGGCAAACAACGGGCGCGGTTGAATAATTCCAGATCATCGCCTTATGGATCGGTGACGCGTCGGCACAAAGGCAATGCAAAGAGGTACGAGAGATGGGACGACGACCCTTTGCGCGGTATTCCCTTGGAGGCTGGCGCGCAGTCCAGTGTTCGTTTCCAGACTTCAGGAGTTGTTTCGGGCAAGAACGCCCAATCGCGATCTGCCCTCAATCCGTCCATTATCAATCGCGATTCAACTCCACCTCAGCCCGACGAGAAACGCTCTACCATCCCTGCATCTTCACTGCGTCGGCTGCGAGAAGACGACCCTAATGCTGACGACTCTGAAGAGCGTTCCGAGAGGAAAGGACCTGTGAAACGAGCGCGATTCAGAGGCTCCGTCGAGGAGGAGACGAGCAATCCTGCTGAACCCCCAGCTCGTTCGGCACAGCCCACATCAGGCAAAAGACCACCGCTCCTGCGTCGGGCTTTTGGATTCGGGAGCGCAAACTGCGGAGGCCGTCGTCCCACCGATGACGGTGTTCACAAACGCCCCGACGCGACAGCGGCATCTCGACGTACACGCTCTTCCGGCACTTCAGCTTCGAAACATGATCTAGAATGCTCGGCGTAAATTTCTGGCTATGCACCAGGCCAAGGGCCGTTTCAAAAATCTGTCCGTGACATGAGTGAAAGGAAATGGTGCAAGGATGCCATCGAGATGGTGCGTAACCCGTGGTTGCGTGCACACTTGCGCTTACTTACCACATCTTTAGCTAATCATATGACCTGTTTACTCGCTGTGACGCACCGAAGCTTCGGGAATACTCTGAATGAAGTGGTTCCGACTGTGCGGCGATGGGAAGGCATACATAGTTCGTGCCATGCACCCCAAAACGTTGCGAGATTTATTAAAGACTTTGACCGCATTACAATCTACGTATACTTAGTATCAACAGCAGTCCCGCGGTAATTTAGGATCGTCGTTCTCAGGTTCAAAGCACGCATGCCTGCAGTGGATTGTTCATGATCGATCAAACAACATGAGAAAGGTAACAAAAGGGCTGCAGCTCATGGTATTGAATTCACCACTCCTGGTGCATTATGTATCGTGAAACATGATTGAATGTTGACTAGACTACATGCATAAGGTCCAAGAACAGCGTGAAAAACGTGGTACGAATTCAAAGGAAGGTAGAAGAAAATTTGGCCAGCAAAACTCTGAAAAAGGAAAAGTCCGATGTGATCGTCCTCTCGATAGAAGCGAAAAGGGAGGAAGGATTGATTAATGCTGAACGTCCAGATGCTCCCTGCACAGCGGACAAGTGCGATTCGTTGCAAGCCATGGAGACAAACAACTCTTGTGGAACCTGTTCGGAATATAGTAAGCGATACCCTATTACAGGAACATGAATCACTTACGCATGGCGACACTTTCCCCCCAAAACGCCATGATCTCCACTTTTGAACTGTGACATACAAATACAGCACTTCTGCACGTTCACACCCAGCAACGTCAACTTCACTTTTACACGTCCATCACTCGTCACCCTCCGTCTCTCCTGCTCTACACGTCCAACAAGGCAGTTTTCTAAACTGTCAGGATTGCCACGTGATAGGGCAGGCCCTATGAAATTGGAGATGAGGAGGAGCGCCTGCGCATGCGGGTGATTTCAAGTACGGGCCCGTGTATTGCTCATCCCGAATACTCACGTCATAATCCAAACCGTCATCTTCGGCCTGATCATCTTCTAGGCTGCCGATAAGGCCAGTCATGTATTCAGGTGCAGGTGGTGTGATCGTGCGCATGGACGGCGAGTAACTGAAACCAGAAGAAGGTGGAAAGGTGGTTGATGCTGGGGTCAGTGGCCCACGAGGACTGGAGCTGCACACAGTCATGCTGTCACTGTCAATATCGTCCTCGAGGTAATCGATTGGAAGAGGTGGAGGTGTACGGGCAATTGGAGTACGATCAGGTATCATAGGCGTGTTGTCGGGAAGTGGAGGAGTGCGATTTGGCAACGGGGGCGTGCCTGTATGAATAGGTGGGGTATGACTGCCGTTGAAAGTACTACGTTCATCCAAACTGGTATCATCCAAATCAATTAACAAGCCCTCGGGCACTTGTGGGCTCTGTGGAATCGCCCTTGCCCTGGGGTGATGCAAGATGCAAGGTGTAGAAGTTGGCGGACCCGGCGTCCGGCCTACAAGCCACGTAAGAGAGGGTGACGATAAAGGAGTCTGAGGGAGTGGGCGGCCTGCATAGTGACGCCGGGGAGATGCAGGAGCGGGACTGTACGGAGGGGTATGCGGCTCATCTGGAGGCGGGGTATGTGACCCCGGGGGCGGGGTAAATGACTTTAAGTGTGGAGTAGGTGATTCTGGGGGTGGAGTAGGTGGTCCCGAGGGGAAGATCATACTATATGCAGGAGCGCTCCGCATCTCCAAGTCGCGCGACAGGGATCGCCCGCGATGGACAAGTATCTCCTCACGGCGGGTTGTTGTCCGACGACGTGAGACCCGCTCCGTTGCAGACCTGGCGGGTAAAACGTGATTGACCACCGGGGTGCTGGGTGTGGCGGGCGTCACACTGTAGTCAACGCAAGTGACTTCTGAAACCGACACCGGAGAAACTCTAGTCTGCGCGCGAGTAGTCTTCGGGAGCTCGAGTGGGGTGACTGCACGAGGCGTCGAATGTGTACGAACGTGATCATGGTGAACTTGATGATTTCCCAGATTCACCTGCGAGAAGGAAGTAAGTGCCTTTCCGACCGTAGGTGGGGATAGGGATAGGGTCGACAGGCTTGGTGAGTCCCTCAGCGTAATCCCGCGGGTAGGAGGGCAAGATCTTTCCGGTTCCTCGCAAACTCCAAGATCCTGCTGAGAAAATGAAGGATGTGACCTTCCAACAGTAGCCAGTGACAAGCTCGAAGAGCTGAAGAGCGAAGCGGAATATGAAGAAATCGGGGACACGGGAGCACTCGATGTGATTGTGTGATCGCTACGCACACTAGAACTCGTGCGCCTTCGAACATGTCGACTAACAAATGGAGGAGAAGCGGGGCGTTGGGTGCGCTCTTCAGGTGGTGGTGTAGTTTGCACGCTAGGATGGTATGGATGGCGGTTCGCAGTTGAGACGTGCGTCTCTTCTGTGAAGACATCTGGATACGGCCACGTCTCTACGAACCCTGAACTTGATGCAGGAGCTGGGCTTGGAGGGTTAGGGCGAACAGGGGATTCTTCAAAAGAAGAATGAGAGGATTCGCTGCGAC
Organism: Rhizopogon roseolus; assembly: GCA_930272055.1. NCBI lineage: Eukaryota > Fungi > Basidiomycota > Agaricomycetes > Boletales > Rhizopogonaceae > Rhizopogon > Rhizopogon roseolus. Next base: position 115,158 of record CAKNEV010000020.1, read on the forward strand.
TCAAAACTTCCCAGTCTTCTAAGTGTTCACTACTTGCACGCTCTTTCTGCTTCCGATGGAAGAGCTTTCGAGACAATGGATGATCTCCATGACCACTGTGAGTGTTGGAAGGTGAAGAGAGATTGAGAAGTGAAGGTGTACTCTTGAAGAATGGACTGGGATTACGCAAAAGGGATATGACAGACGATGATGGTTGTGGAGATTGAGATCTGTGGAATATCCTCGACGGCGAGAGAGGAAGGCTCGGTATAGAAAGCTTGTGTTTTGGCGTAGCCGGGGAAGATATAACCGATTCTGCCTGTGTGCGGTCATCGGAATATTCATCTTGATCCTCCGCCTCCGGTATCCTAAGTGACAATCGGGAGTTCGCGAAACGAGACTGCGAGGTAGGGCTTCGTTTCGGAGCTTGGCTAAACAAGCGACTTCGCTGTGACCCGGCCGAAAGATGGGGTTCCACAAGCCGCTGATGGTGCCTCGTTGCCCTTTGCTCGAGAGGAACCCCACGTTGTCGTTCCATTTCCCATCTCTGAGGTGGCTCTACGTCCACAAGCTCTATGCTGCTTGACTCGTCATCATCAAGTAGTGCCTTCTGATGGGCAGGCATCGGGAAGGCAAGGGTCGTCGCTGGGACAGGCCTGGAACCCGACATTGGTACGGGTTTTATCGAGGGTGATGGTGTGGGCGCAGTCCCTGTCGCTTGAAGTGCGGATGATACTGCACCTGCGTGCGGAATGACGTTATCGGACGTAGCTACAGACCGTGTAGAGCCCGAAGAGGGGGTGCGATTTGCGAAAGAATGTTCCGAATGCATATGAACACATGTAGATGAAGCAAGCGCAGATGATGAGAGACTCGACAGTGCAGGACTTGTCGCTACCTCATAAGCTGGAGGCGGTGGATAATCTGAAGTATCTAGCCGATGAGTTAAGACGATTGGCTATGCGACCTCGATGAATTTAATCTTACCGCCGTCATCCCTCGCTCCTGCTTGTCTGCGACGCGCGCTGGCGCCGCTGCGGGTTCCCCCAAAAGAATATCCAAGGTTAAAACGCATTTCCTCGCGTTGATGTTCTTCTCTGTCTGCCATTTCTTTCTTCGACTGCTTCCCTTTGCGCATCTTACTAGTCGTAGTTTGTCGACTGAGCTGGGAGGTATCCCGAGTCTGATACTGGTTCTGAGGAGGTTCTGCAACGCGTTTGCTTGGGGTCATTGTGAAGCACTAAGAGAGGAGGACAGCCTGAGATGGCAGACAAGGGCGAAGATGGGCGACACGCCCTTACCTGCAGGCAGCTGAGTTGTTCCGGTATAAGTGTTTATATTTCTTTGGCGTTCACCAAAGAGGTATAGCGCCCTGTCCTTGCGGCAAGGGCGCCACTGTCCCCGGACCCATAGAGAAGCATCTCAAAGACCAGGGATGGGCATGAGCTATTCATATCGCCAGCGGAGAACACGATAGAATGCCCAGACCTTGCAACGTTGCAGAGAAACGTTTCTAATACTGCACATACCATACTCGGTAGCTGACATAAGCGTCACACCTTTTGTCGACTGTCAATTCATGCGGCCAGTGTCAGGGTATACATGCTATTACTAGTACTTCAAGAAAAGATCTGTGCGTACCTCGCTCTTCTTTGCACGGGTGTAAGGAGGAGGTGAAATTGCAGAGGAACCCTGATGTAGTGAGAGACAAGGGGCAAGTAGTAAAGCAGGGTTATGTATGTTTGCCGAGACTAGAAAGAACAACTGCGCAGAGCAACGGACGACGGCAAGTCCATCAAATAAGTCTGAAGCCAGACCTCGACTATAGGCGAGCGACGAGGTTGTGCCCAGAGAGCAAAAATACAACACGTCAAACCCCCGGTGGTGAGCGACACGCGTGGTCGGAAAGTAACACAACATTTCGAGTAATCGACTCACGAAGATGGATGCCTGTATGTGAAGGAGCATCCGAGCATCGGAAAGGATGATGTATTCGCACGAGAGATGCAGACACGTATGCCTCAGAAACAGAGGAACCCCATGGTGAGCCTTGACTGGGCCGTTCCGGAAGGCAAAGATGCACTAAGGAAAAGATGCGAACCCGCCAGCGGTGTATCCCACAATGAGGGTCCTGGATGAGAGGTCTGAACGTGCGATGGGGTAAATATATCAGTGAGTTAATCTGTCTAGCCTGACTAGTTGGCGCACGGAGAAAGCGCAGTGTTGGGCGGATGAGGCGCCCTGCCAGAAAGAGTGGGCGGTCTTCTGCACTGCAGTGCTAGTACCGGGCAGCACCACGATCACCGAACAGCGCAGGAGTTCCCGCTCAGTTATACATGGCGTCACGTTGAAGTTGAATTCATCGTATACGAGTACCAAACAACAACTTGAATGCTTTGAGTCCTGACGTTGACACGTTCACCAATGCTTATCCGAGTCAACCCGATTAGGCTCAGCACACCGGTCACTGTTTAACGTTTTACGTTCAGCTAACAACTCAATCGATCTCGCTTCGCTTGCTTTGCTAGTCTTCATAGTCGCTCGTTCTGTATTACTGATCACTATAATAATGTAAACCCGCGAAAGCAAACTGTTTTGCATGATTGTCACTTACTTAGCGTGCATCATTGTTGGATTAAAGGTTCAAACTTCAAAGTGGTTAGGTTAATGAACATGACCTCAGGAAACCCCAATAATGGGTTAAAACCATGACCTGAACGACTGACATAAGCAACGCGACCCACGTGATTCATAACGCGCCCTCTGATCCTAAGTTCGGAACAACCGTAGGTCGTGTACGCCATGCCAGGGCGCATATCTTCTATCGATGGTACCCTTGCCGCCAGTATCCCAAATATTTTTGATCAAGCTCAGAACTCGACTGCAAATCACCAGAAGAACATTGTTGCACTCCATAAACTCCATCTAAATGCTGCAAGTTTCACCGAATCCATCCACAATGGCAAGAACATCAGGCTCACCGGTGAGCGTGCATTCGAGGACAAGTTCAAAGATATGCTGTGCAGAGCTGCTGCCGTCAAGAAAGGAACCTCCCAGGGCGACCGCATAGTCAAGTTCGTTGGAGCGTATACTAAGTACATCAATGAGAGAGGTGCGATACATCCTTGTTTCACTGATACCGAACCTCATCATCCTAAAGCCGCTGAGACAAAGAAGGAGGATGATAACGAAGAAGATGAAGACACCACAGCTTCTCGGTTTGTTGACAAAGTGCTCTCATTCCTCTTAAATGGCTTTGAAGCCAAAGACAAGGTTGCACGATATCGCTGCGTTCACTTTTTAGCTGAGATGGTTGCGCACTTGGGTGAAATTAGGTATGTAACTCTGTTTGTACGATACTTCGGGCTGACGATGCATAGTGAAAAGCTGTACACAGAGCTCCGCGCCGCTCTTTTCCAGCGCGTGCACGACAAAGAAACATTCATTCGTGTTCAGGCTGTCATTGCACTCTCGAAACTATGTGGCTCAGAAGACCCATCGGACGTGGAAAAAGGAGAACCTACTGCTCTTGAAGTCTTGCTTGAGATTCTTAGTTGTGATCCTGCAGCGTTCGTTCATCCGTCTGTATATCCCTTCAAGTGCACTCATGATTTGTGAACAGTGACGTTCGCAGAGCTGCGTTACTCAATATTCCACTGTCTCCTGTCACACTAGATGCTGTCTTTTCCCGGACCCGCGATACTGACACAATCATGCGCAAGCTTGTCTACTCTGCAATCCTAGATCAGCATTGCTTCGACTCTGATGGTGCAGGCATGGGACTCGTGCATCCTCGCGTTCTCACTATAGCTCAAAGAGAACTCATCATTCGCAATGGCTTGGGCGATCGAGAGCCCGCCGTTCGTCAAGCTGCAGGTTCATTACTCGGTACTTGGGTGGATGTTGCCCGTGGAGAGGTTAAGAATGACGAAAGCAAGAGCGTTAATGACGATGTTCTCGCTCTTCTGAATCTCTTTGATCTCATAGAGAGCACGGTTGCAGAGGATGCACTACTGAGTATTTTTGAAACACGCCGTGACATCTTCGACCACCTAGAGTTTAACGGTGAGTTTTTGACCATATACTCTCGATCGCAAGAACTAACTAGCACCTTCCTAGACGATTATTGGGCCAGCCTCACTCCAGAGCGAGCTTTCCTTGCTCGCGTTTTTGTCCAGCACTGTGTTGCCATTGAAGACGCAGACAAACTCGAAGCATCTCTCCCGGTTGTCACTGCTCTTGCCTATCGGATCCAAGCTGCATACAATGCTTATCAGGAAGACTTGGAGGTCGCAGAACAGGAAAGAGTCATTCGTGGCGAACCAACTGAGGAAGAGGAGGACGCTCGCATCGACAAGGAGTTCGTTATTGGCGAGATGCTCAAGGTTGCCGTGAATCTGGACTACGCAGATGAGATTGGGCGCCGAAAAATGTTCCAGCTCGTGAGAGATATGATCTCGCAGGAAGCGCTGCCCGAATCGCTTGTCTCAAGGTGTTTGGATGTGTTGCGGATGCTTTCACCAAATGAGAGAGATCTAATCCGAGTAGTCGTTGAAGTAGTCCACGAACTGAGAGATCTCAGTGATGAAGACGAAATCTTGGTAAGATGAGCATCTTTTTGATGGATGTTCATTCTCATGACAACTTTCGTCATACCAGAAAGAACCTGCAGACGACGGAGAGACCAATTTTGGCGACACCGAAACCCCAATGATATCTCGTGTGGCACCCAAAGGACCAAAGCCACCCGAGGATATGTCCCCTGAAGAACGAGCCCGTATGGACGCCATTGATCTGCGCTGTCTATCCCTCTGTATTGGGATGCTTGAGCGTGTTAACGGAGTACGTTCCAATGTCTTGCTCAGTATTTAATCACTGATAATCACTCAGACATTCGAGGAAAATTCAACCCTCGAAGGAATCCTTGGCGAGTTGATTATCCCCGCCGTCAAGCGTAAGGAGTTAGCACTTCGTGAAAAGGGTCTTGTTTGTTTGGGTCTCTGTTGTCTTATTGCCCGAGTACGTTCACGTTGCGCATCATAAACGAAACTAAACAGCATCATAGCGCATGGCCCTCAATTCGTTCCAGCTCTTTTTGGGTCAAATCCAGACTGCCCCTGAGGTTCTAAAGATCCGTGTGCTGCAGATCGTCTTTGACATTCTCATGGTGCACGAAAATGACTTTATGGCCAAGGAGAACGGAGCAGTAAGTAACAGTAGTTTGAACCAAAAGCCTATTCTCATACCTCCACAGGGTGACCGCATCGTCGAATTCTTACTGCATGTCTTGAACAATGAGGTGCACAACGAGGAATCAGACAAGGTGCAAGCTCTATTGTGCATGGGCCTTGCAAAGCTTGTCCTTGCTGGAATTATCGCCGATGACCAGGTAGGTCTTGATGGATGGTTGTAAAAGTCAGGATGTCACCCCCCTCTAGGTGCTGTGTAGCCTAGTCGCTACATACCTTTCCCCGGATACGATTGGCAACCAAGAAATCCGTCAATGCCTCTCCTATTTCTTCCCCGTGTTCTGTTACTCCTCCCCTGTCAATCAGCGGCGAATGCAACGGCAATTCATTCCGTTGTTCGAGAGCCTTACTCAAGCAACCCGGGATGTTGATGAAAATCAGGAGATGATCAGTCCTGCTCAGATAGCTGCTATGTTCGTGGATTGGACTGATCCGCAGAAGGCTATGTGAGTGATATGCTGCTTGCCTTGAGTGTGTTAGCTGACGTGATACAGCGAGGTGCAAAACCAGCCGGTCGACGAGACAATTCACATTGATCTAGCAAGCGATATTGCAAGAGCGTTGTTCAATGACAGCATGATAAGTGCGTCAATAACGTTCCGAGGCGAACTATATGACCAACCTTGAAATGCAGAGGAGGATAAGAAAGTATTGTATCAAGTTCTTGGGCGGTTATACCTACCGGACAAGGTTGATGACGACAGGATTCGCACACTCAAATTACTACTTTACAACCTTCATTCTGTGAGCCATGTTGTTCTGATATGTTATAGCGACTGACAAAAAAATCTGCGTACAGCGTCGACCGATCCGGGATACATCAGCTAAGAATGCGCTGGCCAAGTTTGACGCTGCGATTTCGAAAAAATATGCCGAGCAACTAGACGGCTTCAATGAAGAAGACTATAGGCAACTGGAGTACCTGAGGGATTTGTTCGAGTTTCTTGATGATATTATTCCCTTGGACGATGATGAAGAGAACGATGCACCTCGCACGCGTGCTCGGAAAAGGTGTGATTCCATCGAGTTAAAGTATATTACATCGACACTGATTGAGTGGCGTAGGCGTTCAGATAGCATCATGACAGATACTACTGCTAGCGCTGCACCAGACGAAAGCGTCGCTTCCCCTGCATCATCATCAAATGGTAAGGGTAGAGGCAAACAAGCCAAGTAAGTCGTGACCTTTATTTTGTGCTTCGATATGACTGATTGTTATTCAGGCGGAGACGTGTCTCTGGTTCCGATGACTCGGATGATGGCCTACCGGACGACCATGTTACCCCAGTACCTGCACGAACCCTGCCAAAGCGAGCAGCGTATGTCGCCACGTCCTTCTTTGCGACACCGTTTAATCATTATTTTCAGTTCGGTCAAGAAGCCTCAGGTGGTACAGATCATAGACGATGACGATGATGAAGAGGAGGAGGAAGAGGAAGAAGGGGAAGCAGCTACGTCCTCTCCTCTCCCTCAGAGTAGGCGAAAGCCTGGACCGTAAGTCAGCAGTTCTCAGCAGCGCAGCATATGCTCATTTGGTTGTACCAGTGCAAGCAAAGCAAAGAGCGATATACGGCCAGCTTCCACAAGGAATAACAGCTTTGATTCCATCATGGATAGCGAAGAAGACGAAGACGAGGAAGATGAAGTGGCCAATGATATACTGGGTTCAGATGAATAAAACTATGGGAGTACAGTATCTATTGTGATTTTTTCTACTATGTATTGTATACGTTGCATTATCTCAGTGAACAGGGGTTTCCCATTAGGATTGGCTAATGCAGATTCGGCCCGGACCCCGTAAACTTTGCATTGTCCCTCGATGGTATCACTGACATCTGATGGACAGCAAGCTCTTCTTTGTTTGTGTTAGAGGTACTGTACAGAAGAACGTTATACTAGATTCTATGATCCCGAGAATGGTTTCAGATTGACAACTTGAAGATGGTCGAGACGGATCTTCCAGATGTAAGCGGAGGGTCATTGTTAGCGTGTCGACGATACCATCTCCAGCTAAATACTAATACACTGCACCATGCCATGGCAAACTGATCGCTAGTATGATGAACATAAACTCCAAATAAATATCACGACGAAGAATATATACACATCTTGACAAACGAAACTCCAAATAACTTCATATTTCTGACCACCCGACAAGTCGATCATACCGCCGCAATCATCTCTACACACCACCGCCAGTTGTAATGTGTATGTGCTCCTGGAAAACAACGGACGCCATAGTACCCCCTTCGTCGGAGTTTGCTACAAGCTTTGCGTGATATTCTCGAACTCCAAGGATGAGGCGTGGTCCCAGCACAAATATCTGCAAGGATTCTGCAATTGTGAGAATACCGTCATAGAACATTGTTCCCACAGGATTTAATTCCTATTGGAATGATAAGCGATCAGATGCAGATGAATCAGTCGTGGGTTGACATACTGTGATCGTTGGAGATAACGAGCTGAGTTCGAGGGAAGATAAAAGGGCAAAACTGACGTGAACGTGAGCAGGATAAATCACATTCAATTGACACCCTCACCTTGCGAAGTAAAATACATGAGTTTCCATTAATATCGTAAAACAATCCCCGACTGCCCATCCTGTTGATGGTCGTTGCAGTTCACGGAAGTGCTTTACAGCAATCCAGACTGCGAGAGACAATGCAAGGACCTCCCACGCAATACCCATTACCCAAGTCATCGAGTTAAGAATTAGGACATCTCCATCAGAGAAGTAACCACAAGCATCAATGCCAGAGAGGATCAACTCCTCTGATATTCACCTCATCAGCTCATTGCGCTCAAGTGTGTGGTTTATAACTGAAGCTTGCCTCCTGAAGTGTGTTTGTTCACGATTGCGGCTATTACTACGCAGGTAATCTGGATAGCCAGGCAGAGCAACGTGAGGATGGTAAGGATCTTCCGGGATTGCTGATACATAGCATGTAACCGAACAATCATAATGACTTGCAAGGTATTTCTGTTAAATCAATACCACTGAGATATGCAGGCTGAGAGGCTCACCACTCAGCATGATTTCCACGATAACACCTATCCACCTTCTCACATCGTAGGTGATAGTGCCTGAAACATGGTGAGTGATGAACCTCGGAGGAATAAATGTCCAAAACCCACAACTGACGTAATTTGTAAGTTCAAGTCGAACCAGCAAGTTGGCCAATGGTCTCACTCACCTCTATGTAGGAGCCAATTCAGTTCTATGGAAACATATCATCGATCAAAGATTCTAAATTACTTACTTCATCTGTCATCGAGGCTGATAAGAGGGCTGCTGTGTGCTCGTGGTCATCAACAGGCGAATGCAGGATATGTGGAGACATACATAATATGACCAGGCTGATCATGAGCATTTATGCCCTTATTAGCACATCGTCAACTCCTTAGCCTTACGTACTTACACACTGTATGGTATTCCAATGTAGCGCACCTAGCATTTGTTGAAGTCAGCACACCCCGCAAGCTGCACTTACACAACCAAAAGCGACGCACACTGAGGTATAGGGCAGTCATAAGGGACCATCGTTGCGTCTATCCCAAATTAGATACATTATGCAGCAGTCAACCTACTGCTTACCCAGATCAGCTCAAACTATAAAACAAATCTAATGAGGTAGTCAGCCCGGTAATCACAATGACCTACTTCTTGTCCGAATGTCAGTCCTTATAACAGACGTCAATCACATTAACCCCCTTCGATAGTGATTATCACACTCACCCCAATCATATAACACCACAATGGACGATGCAACTGCAAATCCACGATCAAATATTGAGCGACTATGCTTGGATATCCACAAACCAGCGAAATAGCTGTTTCCACGAAACAAGGTGATTGTCGGCCACAAAATGGGATCATTTGAGACTAGGGTCATATTTAAGGGATTGGTATCAGTGGATGGCAATGTTTTTGGACGTCCATCGATAGCCAGGGTATCCGTGCTACATATACCAATATCCAGCGCTTTCGGGACATGCTCTAGACCGTGATCATCAAACCTTGTGTGGAGTATGTAACATAGAAAACCATCGTAGTATGAAATTCTGAATATTTAGTACAGATTCAATCAGCAAGAGCACTCAAGTCTCACTGTGGTACATACCTATGACTAGCAACATTTGATTGGTAAAAGAGACCTCAAGTTAACCAAAACAAGTATTTACGACACAAGACCCTGGCCTAAACCAAACACGTTCGGTGAAAAAGCAGTTTTTTAGCGCTTTTTGACCGAACCAGGTTTTCAGATAGGCTTAGTCCTGCTTGTTACGTGAGCCACTGGCCCATCTGCATCACGGAAATCATTGCATCACGGTGTAAGGTTGCTACATTTTGTGTAGCTGTACGAGTTCGAAGTGAACGATTGGACCGTGAGTGAGTTTCTTCTAAGGATCGAAGTATACCACTACTCTGCTTGTTGTATGCGACACGAATGAGTACTTAAATATGTAGTGGGAAGGGGGTGGCGTTGCAGGGTAAGGATAGCTAATAGAAATATTGACAGTGGCGCACAGAATGGAATATGATACGAGACGTAAAGAAAGGGTTTCCGTCGCCAGGGGATTGCAATTTACGAGTCCTTACAACGGAATTTCAACTGATGCGCCTCCCCACAGTCACATTCTAAATTTACAGAAATGATATGCCAGCCTTGAATGAGTTTGATGGAGGGCGTCTACAGAAATCAAACTACATACACCTTTTGATTCCATACAATAATTGACATCCTCCATGTCATCAGACCTCGTTAGACCTCGTTGGCGGAAAGCGGAAGAGTGAACCATCCACGTCGAACGAACACGACAGTGGGTTAGGGTGAATTTTGAAAGATGTACTAATCTAAAAACCTGGTTCGCTCAAAAACTGCTTTTTCACCGAATATTTTGGGTATAGGCCAGGGTTTTGTTTCGTAAATACTTGTTTTGGCTAATTTGAGGTCTCTTCCACTAATCGGATGTCGTCGCTAGCCATAGGTACTACAGTAGACAAGCGATTTCTTGAGTGCTTTTGCTGATGCCTGTAATTTTGCCTTCGTGGAGCCAATTTGGCGTGCTCGGAGCCGTGGAAGATGTGTTCCCGTCACTGAGAGTATGATTGTTCGAAGATTTATATTGTGAAACCATCGACGGCACCGCTCTACAAGTTGAGAATTCAGGCGAGGTTGATCATTGAACACTCGAACGCTTGGCGGAGTTCTAAATATAGCACATGTCAAAACCTAGCCAAAAAAAAAGTCAGTTAGCCAAGGTGTCGAACTCCACTCGCAAGCGGCCATGTTTCGAGCATAGCAGGCGCGTGTACTCATCCGATACGCTACCGGAGAGTTATCAATATTGATAATGGAAGTTAGATAATTCGGCACAACACAAATTGAATGAGCTGATCAAAAAAATCTCAGGCGGCGAATCCCGCACTATTCTGGTTGATCACATGACCTGATGTGACTATTCGATGAATATGCATCTAACTCATTGTACAGGACATCTGAGCCAAATTCATTCTATTATTATGTGCGGAGAATCATTAATCAGCAGCAAGATAGGCATGTAATTTTTAGAATCTAATTCGGAGAACTAAGAGACGAGTAGGCATTATAGTCTCAATAAAGCTGAAAGCTGATCACATTGGTCACGAATGAGTCACAATGTTACATTTATCTTGAAAATGCCTACTCCTCCTTCAATTCTCAAAAAGTAAAGATTTTGAGTAGAGCACTACACTACATGCTCTCAATATCATAGAATATATTTCGCTAATTCTCACTCTGAAGCAGGTTACAAGCCAAATGAACATTATTCTGACCAAAGTCATGTGATCAACCTGAGTATGGATGTGGTCTATCTTATAAATTCAGCTAGTGTGACTGTCCGTTTGTCCGTTACTACTTGTGACATGAGTGTGACACACTACCAGAGTTGTCATCATTACATAAAAATGGAAGTATGGTAATTCGAGACAAAAAAGAAATTGGGCAGGGAAAACCTGAACCAGAAAGTTTTCACATTTACTGGGCTACTAGCTATAGAAAAATATTGCTTTTGAGAATTTCACCATCAAAGCCCAGGCCTGAGTCTGAATTCGAATGGCCACTGGCGTCTAAGTTCGGCTGCGGGTGTTAGAACGTTCACGATTGCTACCTTTAATTATTGTGCATCTATGATACTGCACGAACGTGTCCTTCGCAAGGGAGCTTGGCATGTGGGCGGATCCACTGAGGAAGAGTTGCTGCCGGAATATCTAGAACCAGTGATTCTGAATGACGGCAACCTACAGACAAATGACCCATATTCCGTCTCTTTCTTCGTGTCAGTGGGTTTGACGAAGTTTCGACATATTGATGAATGAAAGATGTCTAGGCAAGGTGACCAAGGATGAAGGATTGCTTTGATCGATGGTAACTGCTAATGATACAAATGACCGGTCGGGGGGACGTACACGAGAACTACACAAAACATTGCATTCATTCGAGAGCAAGTATTCTTTCTGACCTAGAGCGCACGATTCTTCGCCCCTCAGTAGCTTCTCATCTGCCTCTCTGGATCTGTGAGGGGGACATACTGGACACAAGTTAGTGTCTAATTGGATCGGTTGAAAATGGCGAACCATAACACCCATCAGCTCCTTCTTCGTGACCTTACCCTTCTCGTCCTTGTCAACTTGCAGTATCTCTTGAGTAAATGTCCCAACCGGTATGAACATCCGCCCAGGGCTCCTTAGCTGCTCTACCAGCTGGTGAGGGAGTGTAGGCGCAGCTGCGCCGACATGAATTGCATCATAAGGTGCAAGATCAATATACCCTTGACGGCCATCGCCAGCGACCATAACGATCTCGCCCTTGTCGAGAGCGGATCCTAATCCATCTTTGCGGAGGTTCGCCTTTGACCAGTCGACCAATTCTGGAATGTGATCTATGCCTACGACAACGCCGCCCGGAACGAGGTGGTGAAGTACGGCGCATAGGTAGCCGGAGCCACTACCGACATCGAGGACACGCTTGCCTGGGCCAAGGAAGTCGAGCAGGTGCTCGATGGCGTGTGCATGCTGTTAGAACGGTATGTCAGGCGCATTCGAAATTCCGAGGAAGAAATGACTTGCCATGTGCGGTGCAGATATGGTAGCGCCGTGGCCGATAGACCTGTGCAGCCCGACTTAGTGAGGCTCTGGGATGACTGTAAAATGATGCACACTGGGGCGAGTCTTCATATGCCTGTGATTTGTGCATGACATAGTTGGCACGATCAACTTTGGTCAAGGCCTGCCAGTGTTGTAATTTAGTAGTGGATCCGACTGATGACTAGTGTTTCGAACTTACCTCCTTTACTCTGTCAGATGTGATGATTCGTGCTGCGTGCATGTTTGCGATTAGGTCTGCATTCGTACGACCAGAACAGCGCCACGCCATTATGCTGTTTGAGCTTGGAGTTGGTGTGACGTATCGAAGATATATTACGGCCTCATTGCGCCAATGCCAAGAAAGGAAGGCGGTACACGGTATACGCGCACGTGCGTATGACCAGGGCCCAGGCCAAGCAGCCGAGCCACGCCATTCTGCGCAACGCTTTGGATGTATTGCTAACGTTTCATCACTATTTACACTCCTCCATTTCCTCCACCTCCACGTCTTTCTTCCATCGTCTCATCCATGGCCGGTACTGCTGACATCTGGTCGCTATTGTCTACTGTATTTAATGTATGTTTTTCTTTCTTTAATCGCACTGTCCACAGCTTGAAGGCCCTAGTCAATACTCGAGGTATTCCTACTTTGTCTTGCAGGTTACATACTCGCATGGCGCCGTATTATCGACAAGCCCACTCAACGCGTCAGTTTTACCCCTCACCCTGGTATCTGGATCAAACTTACACTGTTTATTGGACAATTCAGGTAATAAACCATATCAACATCTCCCTCTTCACCCCCGCGCTGCTGTTTTCCAAAGTCGCATTCTTTTTAAGCCCAGGTGTGCTCATAGATCTTCTATGCTTTGAGATGCTGATTTGCCTCGTGTTCTGTGCAGCTAAACTCAAAGAACTATGGATTATCCCAATTTTCTTCGTGGTCGTTACAGGTTTCTCTGGGCTCGTGGCTGTCGTACTATCCAGAATATTTATGCTCAAAAAATCTCAACGGTGAGTTTTCCATTCTTGCCGCTTCCATCTCTTTCCAGTTACTCGTTCGCTATATATCAGATCTAATCGTCTCCCAGAAATTTTGCTATGGCTGCTTCTATGTTCATGAATTCGAATTCGCTACCCATCGCTCTCATGCAGAGCCTTGTGGTAAGCGTGCATGGCCTCAAATGGACGCCAGACGACAACAAAAACGCGATGCTGGGTCGTGCACTCACCTACCTGGTGCTATATAGCACACTCGGTATGATGGTACGTTATCTCAACTTCGGAATCTTTCCAGCTTTCTTTGGGAATGCTTTGGCTCATCTAAGTTTAACCGTGGGTTCTTGGAGTCGGTTCCTATTTGATACCAGTATTTTCTTGCTGGGCGAGCTTGGCATGCAACCTTCCACCTTGGCCCTCCCAACTCTACTCCCAAACCACTCTTTTGAACTTCATTTCCACGCGTTGCTTACTTATCTTACAGCTTCGCTGGAGCTACGGCGTGCGTCTACTCTCCTCTGCAGATGCCCCACCTACACCAACCTCCCCGCGTTCACCCGTGGCGGTCCCATACGTACATGCTGCAGAATCACAGTATGACGATGGTGCATCTATATCAGATGGAGAGACACTTAGCGAGCATCGTGGTCCGCCCAGGTTACAATCCACAAGTTCATCACACCATTGGCAGACTCTGGCTCAATCTACGAATCCCTCACACCACTGGCAAACCCGTGCTCAAACCTTGCCTTCTCCCCACGATAGCGCTCATATAATCGACGAGGATACAGCCTGTGAGATTCCCGCTCTCCTGCCAGAACCAGGGAACTGCGCCCGCGACCCGCAGCGATACTTCTCGGAAGGATCGTCTTCACTCTCGCATTCACACTCCCCTCATACTCTGCACCCGCCACATCAGACAGCTATATATCACTCCTTTCCCAACTCACCCTCCCGGAAAGCAACAGCGTTGTCTTCGACCAGTATCACCTCTGCAGAGTCGGAGGACGAGGCAGAAGATGAGACAGATATTGCAATCGAGCCTTTCCAACAGCATCGACACCATACAAGAACGCACCGTGCTATTCGCCGTTTCTGGAAGAGCACCAAGAAGGCGCTGCGCTGCGTCAATTCATTCATGACAGTCCCCCTATGGGCTTCCCTCCTTAGTCTTGTCGTCGCATGTATAGCCCCCCTGCAATCTGCACTCGAACGCATGACGTCAATCAAAGGCGCTCTTGGGGCCGCAGGGAACTGCAGTATACCACTGACACTCGTTGTTCTTGGTGCATACTTCTTTTCTGAACCTGCTGATGAAGACCAAGATCTGACATATAGCGAGACGCGGCAACGCCTCGATCACCAGAAGTCACGTTCTTCGCTGCTCAGTGCCTTTCAGGAGATGTTTGCATCGAAGCGCGGACCGCAGTCGCAGCCTCAGACGCGCGGGGAGGGCAAAACGGTGTTCGTGGCGATCCTTGCGAGGATGGTGGTTGTCCCGGCTGTGATGCTCCCTGTGATGGCTATTCTTGCAAAGCTCGATTTGCACGATGTATTCGCAGAGTACGTGCTTCCGTCGTTTCATGAATATCTCCGAACCAGCTGCTGATGCGTGTTTTGTCGATAGCCCTGTGTTTGTGGTCTCAAATGTGCTCTTGATAGCGAGCCCGCCAGCACTGACGCTCGCGCAGGTGTGTTGTCACATTTTAATCTTTCATGATCAATCATACTAATGGCTTTTTCGTTGGGTAGATAACGCAAGCGGCTTCGAATGACTCATTCGAGAGGCTAATATCGCGGACGGTGTTCTGGTCATATTGCGTCGTCACACCACCAAGCACGATTTTGGTGGTCGTTCTTGGGTTATTGATAGCGAAACTATAATCATTCTGGCTACGTTGATTTCTTGCAATCTTGACGATGGGAAATAGGTTTGAGATGTAACATCTTACTGGGGACCTGGGTGTTGACACTCTTGGCTTTTTTGTTGTTATTGTGGTACATATCGATACTTTCTCAATGTGCAAATATTGTGCATATTGCATCGGTGTCAAGATTTGCAAAGAATCTCAATCTTGGACTTTTCGCCCCAAGTTCGTGCCATCCGTGCCAAATTCCTTGGTGGGCATTTGATTAGATGACCAGTATACCCGGCAATAATATTACAGCTGCGTAAGTTACTAATGGCACTCAATACACAACTATCACTAATGGTCAACCGAAAGATCTTTGCCCGATGTCAAGCTCGCTGCCATCCGCCTGTACGAGCATAGTATCCTTCGTCTTCATGAAAACCTCGACTGTGTCACCTTCTCGTTCTTCCGCATTCGAAAACTCTACCAGCACACTGGTGACACGCAGTGAATTCACAGGCCCTATCTTGATTCCGGCACAGGAAAGAATTGAGAGGTTGTATGTGACGAGAGACCTCTAGAAAAAAACACCTGGATATATGCACTGGTTTTTCCTTTTGTTCCCGGTGCCGAACTGGAGGTGCAAGCTCTTATCTGGTTCTGATTCGCAGCGTGAGGATGGCAAGGTCCATAATTTCTGGATCACTATTGCAGTGAATATATATATTGAGATACAACACGATCGCGATATTATGTAAACCAAAAACAGTTGATCATAAGCTCACAATTTGTTTTTTTGCCGCGTCGAATTTGGGGTAAATTCAACTCAACATAAAAACAAACCATAATGCACGCCTCCGAGTCCTTGTGGTCGAAGATGAAGACAAGCCACAGGCATTGTCAACATCACGAACACGAGCTGAGGGTTTTGAGGGGCGGCCAGAGCGCCGAGAACCAGCTGTGAATGGTGCTGGTGTGTGTCCAGCCTTGAGTAGGATGGCGAAGGCATCTCTTGTGGATTGGTTGGAGGATGGCAGCGCAGTGGAAGATGGGACTTGTGGAAGTGGTACGTCATCGTCAGGATCATTGAAGAACACAATGTCGGAGGCATCCTTGAGGGAGCCATCGGCACGAAGAGCACAGGACTCTGAATGAGACATTTTGGATGACTCGTGGGGAGATGGACTCACGATTTTGTCATTGGCGCCTCATTTTGTACATGGAGCAGGTAGACCAACGTGACTCAAGACTGCGATATCTGAGGAGATTGGCCAGAGTGAATGGATGGTGGAGCTCTGGAGGATCAGATCGATTATGATTGATTCGAAAGATGAACAGGAAGACAGATTTCTGGCTATGGCATATGTTAGCAGGTGAGTCTTAAGAGTCTAATTAGTAAGTAGATACCTTGAAAAGCCCAAATACGTTGTGATTAATCGAGAGTGTGAATCCTGAAGATCATTGTCCGAAGTCGAAGATAAGTTGAAGTCAAAGTTAAGGTTCGGAAGGCCGAACCCAATTAGAACCGTTCGGATTCGGACCACGAACCGATTTCCCAGTTCTCCTGGTGCGATGCTGATGGATGGCGATTATTATCACCAAGCGCCATCAAAAAGGAGCTCTTTTTCTCCCTGCAGCGCTTAGCACCAACTGTCAGCCACGAGTCAAGCGGTCTGCAATGGCGAAGGAGTTGGCCATCCTCGTAGCGAAGACAGACCCAGGTGAGCACCCAGATGAATGATTCAGCGTCGTGCTCGTACAAGTGCTCGACTTGGCCTGCGATAGCTCGGTCCGTGAGAAGCGCCATGGCCATAAATGGTACTGTCCCTGTGCGCTCTTGACCACTGGGGACATTTCGAACCGACGATAAATCGTAGTCATTGAGGACACCCATCACTATGCCGCTTGCGGTTCTATAAAACATGAGATTGCTCGGGCTGATGTCGCGATGATGGACGCCTTTCTCCCAGAGGACGTAATGACCTGTCCTCGCAGTCAACATACAGTGGAGTGTGCAGTCAGAAAGAAAACCTACAGAGCACCGCGTGCCACCATGCCTGCAGGAACTCTTGCCCGCTCAGTGTCGTGATCGGGGACAGCTTCCTGAATACGGTAATATACAAGACGTGGCTGCCCTGCTCAGCGTCCGGAATCTCTAGTATCCTTCGAATGTCCGCCGTGGAGGTATCATCAAACTTATGGAACCAGACCGTATCTGGGACGTGGCCCTTCACCTGTGACTCTTTCTCCGCGATCTGGCAGACGCGTTCGAGTATATCAGCCTCGCTTTCTCGCGACACTTCCAGCCAATAGAGCTTGGCAACCATTTCGTTGGAAGGGTTTTGACTAGGCTTCTCCTGCAGCAGAGTGGACAGTCTTTCACTCTCCACTGGATAGACGGTCGCTGCACGTCCGCGCAGCCCGAAGTGAGTCTTGAGATGTTCCCTGATAACGGCTGAGCCAGCTGCATTTGGGGTGGACTTGAGCTCGGGGGCCAAGGGAAAGGTACTGCCGGGGGTAGGTGTCTTTGGCCCTGTGCGGTCAGTATTGGTATCAGCCATGATGAAAAATATATAGGAAAGACAAGACTCAAAACAGCGTAGCTCGCTTTTAAGCTAGCACGACACTATTGTCTAGAGATTTTAAGACCACAATTGATAGATGACTCGACGTCGAATGCAACCGCCACGCGCAGCGAGTCGGAATCACTACCATCAAAACAGCCATCAACTCATCACTTGAAGTTGTGCCACACGAAATATTATGGAAAGTCCGATTGCAACATATACCTAGCAATATGATTACAGCTGCGTAAGTAATGGCACTCAATACACAACTATCATTAATGGTCAACCGAAAAATCTTCGCCCGATGTCAAACTCGCTGTCATCCGCCTGTACGGGCATGATATCCTTCGTCTTCATGAAAACCTCGACTGTGTCACCTTCTCGAGATGCACATTCTTCCGCATTCGAAAGCTCTACCACTGGCAGCACACTGGTGACATAGTCAAATCACGCAGTGAATTCACAGGCCCTTTCTTGATTTCGGTAACAGGAAAGGATTGAGATGTATGTGACGGGAGACCTCCAGAAAACAAAACACCCGGATATATGCACTGGTTTTTACTTTTGTTTCCTGTGCTGAACTGGAGGTGCAACTTGAAGCTCTTGTCTGATTCTGATTCTGATTCGAAGCTTGAGGATGGTAAGGTCCATGATCACTATTGCATTGGGTATACTACATACTGAGACACAACATGTACACGATCGCGATGTCATGTAAACCAAAATAACAATGGATAAGCAATTTTGTTTTGTATTTTACCTCCATTTCATATTAATGTTGTGACTCCTGGTAGTGTATCGGATAAGTCTGCATAAGGTCATGCTCGAAACGTGGCTGGGGGTGAGCGGTGTTCGACTTCCCTCTCAAGAGCCATTTTTTTTTGTTATTTCGCGTCGAATTATAACATCCATTTTCAAGCAGAGTTCGACTCCCTGCCCAAGAGACTTTTTCTTTGAAGCTCAGCCAATGTGCTTTTTTTGTTCAAATTATCATACATCCATTTTATTGACAAGTCTCTGGTGATATATCAGATAAGTGCACCCACCCCTGTCGTGCTTGAAACATGGCTCCGGGCGAGCGAACTAAGATCTCTCTTTTACAAAGCAACGTTTAGATCGCCTTGGGGCCACGACGAAAAATATAAAGGGCAACCACGGCACGTCGCGGCAGCGCGCGTCCCCCGGACACCTCTCGCAGGGGGGCTAGCCAACGTGATTTTTTGTATCGAATTATCAGACATCCATTTTCATCCTGCGCAACTATCGGTAGTATATCAGACAAGTACACAGGCCTGTCATGCTTGAAACATGAGTGCGGGCGAGTGGAGTTCGACCCCCTGCCTACGAGACTTGTTTTGATCAGCTCATCCAATTTATTTTTTGTATCCCCGCCGGTGTATCACCCATCAGAGGCGTTCGCTGCGGGCGAGTGGCGCTCGACTCCCTGCCGAAGAGACTTTTTTAAATAAGCTCAGCCAATTCATTTTTTGTATCTAATTATCATACATCCATTTTCAACGTTGACGACGCCCTGCTGGTATTTCCGCCAGGCGAGCGGGGTTCCACTCCCCGCCTAAAAGGTTTTTTGTGATAAACCCAACTAACTCCCTGGTGGCATATCTGGCAACTGTCATGCTTGACACATGTCTGAGGGCGAGCGGGGTTTGAGCCCCCTCCTAAGAGGCTGTTTCGATGAGCTCGGCCAATGTACTTTTGTATCGGATTATCAGTCCTCCATTTTCAACGTTCACAACTCCCTGCTCCCTGTTGTTTGTGTCGAATTATCATACATCCGTTTTCAATATTGATAACTCTCCGGTAGTATATCGGATAAGTCCACACGCCTGCCATGCTAGAAACATGGAATCGGCGAGCGCGGTTCGACTTCCACCGTAGAAGGCTTTTTTGATCAGCTCATCCTCATAACTCTCCGGTAGTGTTATCGGCGAAAAAGTCATTTGATAATTATATAAGATCAAGACATAATCAACAAAATCAATGGACAAAAACGAAGTTGGCTTGTGATGGTTGAGTTGCACAAAATAAACATTGGTCATGATGCTCGTGAGGTGGATATGATGACACGTGGGATAAATGATGTATGTGTCGATGAAATGGATATGCGTTGAGTGAGTGGGTAGCCATGATGATGGAGAAATTCGAAAGAGAGGGCAGGAGACCGTTGTCGGCCTTATCAGTGCTCATTTTCCTCGCCACCGCCGCCTGCTGCTTGCCGCTCCCGTTCTGCCCGATTCCTTGCATGAATGGCTGGAAGCTCCCCTGCCAGAGATACCTGTTCGCCTTCTTCTCACCGCCTCAAAGCACACTCTCGCGCCAGGATACTCACCTTTAGATAGGTCATACCCGGCCACTGGCAGGCCATCATTGTAGCTTGAATCGCTGGTATTAGTATATGGGCATTGTATCGATTACTAGTGCACCTATACCCTACTCGCCAGACAGATCATAGCTTTGTAAGTGCTCCTTCACTGGGTTCTGCAGCCACAACCGGAACACTTCTCCATCGGTCATTTCGTCAAACTCTCCTGGGCCGTAATGCGAGTAGATCAACTTTAAGCACTTCAGTGCAACTTTCCAGTTCTCTTGATGCGACCCTGATGGGTGCACATCTTTGATGCTCGTCGACAAAAAATCGCTCTTTTCCTGCCTGCAGCGCTTAGCACCAACTGTCAGCCACGAATCAAGCGGTCTGCCATGGCGTAGGAGTTGGCCATCCTCATAGCGAAGACAGACCCAGGTGAGCACCCAGATGAATGATTCAGCGTCGTGCTTGTACAAGTGCTCGACTTGGCCTGCAATGGCTTTGTCCGTGAGGAGCGCCATGGCCATAAATGGTACCGTCCCTGTGCGTTCTTGACCGCTGGGAACATTTCGAATCGACGATAAATCATAGTCGTTGAGGACACCGATCACTATGCCGCTTGTGGTTCTGTAAAACATGAGATTGCTTGGGCTGATGTCGCGATGATGGACACCTTTCTCCCAGAGGACGTAATGACCTGTCCTCGCAGTCAGTGTACAGTGGAATGTGCAGTCAGAAAGAAAACCTACAGAGCACCGCGTGCCACCATGCCTGCAGGAACTCTTGCCCGCTCAATGTCGTGATCGGGGACAACTTCCTGAATACGATAATGTACGAGACGCGGCTGCCCTTTTCAGCATCCGGAATCCCTAGTGTCTTTCGGATATCCGCCGTGGAGGTATCATCAAACTTATGGAACCAGACCATATCTGGGACGTGGCCCTTCACCTGTAATTCTTTCTCCGCGATCTGGCACACGCGTTCGAGTATATCAGCCTCGCTTTCTCGCGACAC
This sequence comes from Rhizopogon roseolus, assembly GCA_930272055.1. Taxonomy (NCBI): domain Eukaryota; kingdom Fungi; phylum Basidiomycota; class Agaricomycetes; order Boletales; family Rhizopogonaceae; genus Rhizopogon; species Rhizopogon roseolus. Next base: position 136,271 of record CAKNEV010000020.1, read on the forward strand.
TTCCGGCCAATAGAGCTTGGCAACCATTTCGTTGGATGGGTTTTGACTAGGCTTCTCCTGCAGCAAAGTCGACAGTCTTTTGCTCTCCACTGGATAGACGGTCGTTGCACGTCCGCGCAGCCCGAAGTGAGTCATACGTTCCTCAGATTGCAATTTAAACTTGAGGTCGACAATCCCTAGTTCTTCGTCCTTGATTTTAATTTCGCCCGGAACTCCAGGCTCGGGCTCGAATAGCGTATTGTAGCCCCATTGCGCATGTGGCATTCGCTGCAGGGCAAGCAGCAAAACCAGGAAGCGTGGTAGGTCCTGAACAAAGTTGATGCCAGAGCATTGAATGGCGTTTTGTCGATCAAAATACCAGATGTAGATGACGTCGTCTGAGAAAAGTCATGCATTCGTTGAGAGCTTTTCATGGCTTTTCATTGACTTACCATTCACCATAAATGACATGACGTACCGCCTCGCGATATGAGGCGCAAACATCTCCGCGGCATAAAGGCCATTCTGAACGATAGGATCAATTTCTCTCTCCTTTTCATCATCGTCATCATTAGGCTTCTCTTTGTTGCTCTTTGCTCGTTTGCTTTCCGGCTGGTTGGGGTGTGCATTGTCGGATGGACGTTTTCCTTGGAGCTTGAGCCGCGCGGACTCACGTTTCGCTGCATCGTACACGTTAGCGAGGAACAGCAAGAAGGCACAGCGGGTGGCTTACGCTCGTTCGATGGCTGGGAAGCAGGAGCAGGTACAAGTTTTGAACCCGTCGCCTCCGCAGGTTTGGGAGGTTCCTTCCGATACTCCATATACTGGTGAGAAGTGGGGACATTGTAATCCCTCACTTCATAACCCGACGGCGGAGCATCTAGAGAGGACCTCGTGCGTTTGAACTCCACCGTCGATACAGTCTCTGGCCATTTGAAGTTGTTGTCGGGCTTGGCGCGCGCTGTCTTAGAATGAAGGTACATATCATTCTTTTGATAAATATCTCCATCGTTCCGCACGGTTCGAGCTGTTTTCCAAGGGATGATGACGACGTCAGGCTTGCGCTCGGATATTTCGCCCTGGTGGGTTTGGTACATGGGGAAGTCATTGCGATGAAATAAGATATCACTCAGATCTCCGTTGTCCTTGGAAGCAACTAATCCAGGCACGTCCAACTCGCTTAGTCGAAGGAGGGACTGGTTGGCGGCTCCCACAAACGGAGCATAAGAATTTGTTTCGACTTGGGGAGCGACACTTAAGAACGGCGTTAATCTCATTTCACAAACTTAGCATGCTGACTTACAAAGCAGACAAGTTTGCCTGTATGGTCGAGTCGTTGCAGATGGGGAGGACAGCATGGAGGCAAGTGTCAAGTAGTGACGATTTCGAGATGTTTGGAAGGGGTTCAGAAGGATCCAAACAAGCATAAGTGAGCTCCCCCAGCATCGTGTCCACCTCACATCTACTGTAGTCCTTGACATCTCGTGCGATCCATGGGTTAAGATCAAACACTCTACGAGGATGACAATGATCAAACCAGCAATGTAAGGAAAAGGGAAGATCCAACACACTGCATGCCCAGAGTCTTGAGATGTTCGCTGACAACGGCTGAGCCAGCCGCATTTGGGGTGGACTTGAGCTCGGGGGCCAAGGGAAAGGTACTACCGGGAGGAGGTGTCTTTGGCCCTGTGCGGTCAGTATTGGTATCAGCCATGATGAAAAGATTATAGGAAAGACTCGAAGACAGCAAAGCTCGCTTTTAAGCTAGCACGACGCTATTGTCCAGACATTTCACAATTGATAGATGTCGACGTCGGACGCAAACCGCCACACAGCGAGTCGGAATCAAATCAGCATCACTACCATCAAACAGCCATCAACTCGTCAACTTGTGCCACAACATTATGTTCCTCAATAAGCATAACAACCCTCACAATCGTTTCCTTTGTTCGGGATATATGGAGTACGATCTGGTACAGCCCTATGATAGTTTCAAATCGAGCTTCTGCATGACTTGAACATCTCGTGGCAAAAAGAAGCTACAGAAGTCATATTTCGTGCCCCGTCCGCGCAGTGCACACGAGGCCGATGGCACACAGAAGAATTCAGCCGCGACCGTTGAAAAACTACATTACGTGGCGCAGGAGGCTTGAATCCTACTAACTCTAGAACAGTCGCGCTAGACTTCGAGGGCGAGGTCGACAACTCGAAGTTCCGAACAGGTACATCGCAGAAAAAGAGCCACTAGTGAAGGACCACGTCCCAGAAATGGTTTGGTCCCATAAATTTTGAAAGCAAGTACCTCCATGACGCACATCAGAAAGGCACCGGGTATTTACTTTGTACCTATAAGGATTAGCTGTCGCAATGTAAGAGGCTGCTGGCAGGTGGACGGGGACCTAACTACTAGAGCAAAGCTTAGTACCGATTGTCATCATTCCTGTCGACTCATTCTTGCAGAAGCGAAGCGAACACGAGAACAATGCAGGGGGGACCTAACTACTAGAGCAAAGCTTAGTACCAATTGTCATCATTCCTGTCGACTCATTCTTGCAGAAGCGAAGCGAACACGAGAATAATGCAGGGAAACGTACGTACCTGCTACCAGAGAAAGGCATAAATATGTACTGAGTTCACACTTCTGCCAGTCAGCAAACCAGTTCGAGAACTTCACAAATCTGATATTCATTATGCGTCTTTTGACACTCATCGCTGTTTCTGCTGCTCTTACTGCTTCTGCTGGAGCTACAGGTCTCGTTGGCGGTGGCCTCGGCAGTGGCGTAAGTTCGCTCTTGGATGGCGTGAATTACGGGGCGCCAGGAGATGACATCCCACAGTCTCAAGTTTGAACTCGAAGTGAGTTGCAATAGGTTGCGTCAGACCTAACTGACATGATTTTTTTTAATACCCAGCGGTACATACACCGCCGAAACTACAACAAGCGGATACTGTATAGTGACGCAGGTTAGACATCGCCGGTGGGTACTAATGCATCACCCATGGATTCATTTGTAACTAACTTTCGAAGTTATAATTGTTTTCATGCTACAGCACTATTCCACATGTACTGTCGGGACTCGGCAATTAGGCCAGCCCAGAGAGACAATGAATGGGATTTTCTTTGATAAAAAAAGTTGTTGCTGTGATCGGTAGATTATTCGAGAGATGCGAGTCCACTCAAGTGGTTAATCTGAGATGCGATTCAAGTTGTATTACGCTCGTTCAACTTATCAGATGAGACGAACAGAAGTATGCATGAGGTGCACAACGTCCTTGTCTTGAGTAGATCCCAAAGAGCATGATGAAAGGTAGAATTATTCGGCTCGGGAAGACCCCTTAAATCGAGCACTCCCAAGAGAAGTAAAAACGCTAGAGTCGGATTTGATTACTTACTTAGCATCTTGTAGATGGACAGTGAACGAATAAGAAGCGCCCATGACCCAGTCAGAGTGACTTGAGACTGAACCCCATCCATGCCCCGACTACCGGCGTGTAATGGTTAGGGCCCGAAGACCCCCATTTGATTTGCTCACCACTAGTCAAATCATAAATGACAACAAAAATTTCATTGAACCCACCTCAGCTTAGGGTCCTTCTATCAGTAGCGCATTAGGAGAAAAGCTTGATAACGAGAGGCTCAGCATTCCTGTCGATTTGTTATAGTACGCGCAGAAGCGACAAATAGATGCAGGAAAAGTACTTACTAAAACAGGGAGATGGCATAATAAACAAGTACCGAGTTCGACGTGACCCATATGGAGACCCTTCGTCAATGTGTGTCTTTCGATATTCACCACCGTTCTCGACATGATCCTGACGAGCCTTGCAACTGCAGCGAATATTATCCGGAAGAGTCATCACCGTTAACTGGGTTGCAATCTCTCAAATCTGCGGCCAGATGGGAGAAAACTGAATGACTTGTTGCAGTTTTCATTCAACATTGCAACCAGCGGGTGCTGTATAGTAATATAGGTCAGTTATCGCACACTGATTCCAATGAAACCAACTTAGCGATGCGAGTTCATCCGAGTTGTAGTTGGAATACAATGTAGGCAAATAAAGTACCTCTGTATCATACACTGGTGTGACATGAGATGAAGACCGAGACAATTACTGCGCAGGTGTCATTGTGCGTCTAGTTCGCGGCATGCCATGAGCATTTTCCAATATGAATATATGGGGTTGAAGGTTGTCCTGTCATGGTTGCATAGCCTCGAATCGAAACTGTTTTTTTGCGGAGCTCATTTCATCATAGTGCCGGACACTTTCCAGCTACATAACGAGATGCGAAAAGGGATGGCTCAATCATTCCTGTCAACGACTCATTCATGCAGAAGCGAAGCGAACGCGGAGAATGATGCAATAAACGTACCAGAGAAAAGGAACGCATAAATACCAGGCCTGCAATTCTGTGCGATGCAGTTCGATAACTTCACAAGCCTGATATTCACTATGCGTCTTCTCACATTCATCGCCGCTTTCTTTGCCCTTGCCATGTCTGCTAGCGCTCAAAGCGCAGCGGGGTGCTACGAGGGCGCTGACGAATGTGGAAACTGGGTCTGTCGAGTGAGTTGCACTTCTCCCAAAACTAGCGGACATAAACTGAGTGGCTTGTTGCAGAATGGGAAATGCGTTGATCCGCATGGTAATGGACAGTAGTACTGCAATAAGCGGGATGCTGCAGGGCCATCAGGTTAGAGATATCAATCACTCACTGGGTGTAATCAACTTAGTAGATCATTCAGAGAGACCGTCGAGTCCATCCGAGTCGTTGTTGAGATACGGTGCAGGGCTAATGAATTTGTTTAATCGCACTTGGTGTGACTAGAAATCTGAACCGAATCAGAGGTGCACGCAAACATTATCCCGGCTTGCCTTGAGGAATACGGGCATGACATAACTTGAAGGTTGTAAATTATCTGAGCAGACGCCAAGAGAGCGTGCACAGTAGAAAGGATGTATAAGATTCAACCCGACTAGATCCAGCGTTGTTTAGGAAGCGACGGAAGGGATAGAGTAGGATTGGATGGCCTCCACCGTTATTAGGAGGAAATAGGTTACAGTCTGGTTCCGGCGTCAGTGGTTGATCCGAGTCCCATTTATAAAGGCTGTCCTATGCATAGAATTTTTGATACTTGGTAGACGTACATCGTGGTACATGACTTCAAGGTTCAAAGGATCAAACTGGGCTGCAGATGATAACAGAATTATTTTTGCACGCCTTGTGCCGTGAATTGTCAATGTCAGCCTGAAGTTGGACACGACAAGCGCTTCAGCACTATGTGCAACCCATCCTCACACAATCCTCTGTGAAGCTAAGGTAGTAATCTCACACTCTTTTCCTCAACAGAAATAACGCATCGCTTGTCCTTGTCACCATCAATCACATCAGACCTCGTCATTTGACCACCGGGTCACTCGTCAACCGCTATGGTTGGATTTTACGAACTACAGCTTATCTTTCTCGTCTCCTCGTGTCTCATATTACTCTTCCTTGAACGACATGTCTCACGGCGGAAAGACAAGGAGAAGGATTTACACGTAGTCGAGCGCCTGGAAAATGGGGAACCGACACCATTACGCAACTCATTAGCGGCGTTGACGAGGCAGTATCTCCTCGTATACGCAATTGTCATGGGTGTGTAACATTCCTCTACTTCACAGAAACGCGTGATTATGAACTTATACAGGTGCTGATTGGCTCCAGGGACCATATGTGTACTCATTGTACCGCGAGCAGTATGGTCTCCCGGAGAGGATGGTCGCAATCCTTTTCGTGACAGGGTTCATGTCTGCTGGGTTCACCGCCCCCCTTGTTGGCGTGTGGGCGGATCAACAGTGTGTCTATACATTCCCTAGGCTCTGAAGACGCTTGACACTCTCACACTATAGCGGCCGTAAAAGGCTCTGTCTAGTCTTCTGCCTAACATACACATTCGCTTGCTGCTGCATCACCCTTCCCTACTTACCTATCCTTCTCCTTGGACGTGTGTGCGGAGGTATTTCCACATCAATTCTCTACTCCGCCTTTGAATCGTGGCTCGTGAGCTCTGCTGGAGCGCTAGCCATCCCCTCAAGCGAGCTTTCCACGATCTTCGGGCGCGCAACCCTTGTGAATGGATTTGTTGCAACCGGCGCAGGCGTAGCAAGCAATCAACTGGTCATCTTGACCAACTCGTTTGCATCCCCCTTCGTTGCCAGTGGTGTCTTGTTGCTGTTGGCGTACATAGTCATCCGTGGAAGCTGGGGGGAGAACTTTGGCGGTAGCGGAGCAACAACAGGCAAAGATCTGTTTCAATTGAAAAGGCTTGCGCAGGCATGGCGTATTGTCAGAGATGGTGAGTTTGACTTTATCTCTCTTCATAACGTCCAGCTTGTGAATGTGAATTCAGATCATATGCTACTCGCGATTGGCTTAACCCAGACTTGTTTCGAGGGCTCTATGTACCTCTTTGTCTTCCTGTGGGTACCATCCCTTCAGGAAGCTTCGCCGACATTTCCTACCATTGCACTGCCGTTGGGCTACATCTTTTCCTCGTTCATGATATCCATGATCCTCGGGTCCCTCCTTTACAGCGCAGTCACCACTCACTCAGGCGGGCTGACGGTTCACGCAAAGCTCAGCAGTTTGGTCTGTGCGATCGCTGCCCTCGCGCTGGCTACCAGCGTCAGGAGCGAGAGTGAGCGCGTCAGATTCTGGGCGTTTTGCGCATTTGAAGCGTGTGTAGGGATGTATTATCCTGTGCAGGGGATGTTGAGGGGAACATTGATTTCAAATGAGCATCGGGCGACAGTGAGCGGATTCCTCTTGCTGTGAAGAGACAGGGCTGACTAAATCGATGTAGCTGAGCAGCTTGTTCCGTGTTCCCCTGAACGTGTTTGTTGTCGTCTCCTTGATGACAGGCGTGTCGAGTGCTAGGGGTGCTGTGTTGAGCGCGAGCTCCTTAATGCTTGCATTCTCAGCTCTTATGACCGCATTTGTCGTCGTCGCGAGGGCAGATGATCATGTTTCTAACGAAGCAAGCTTGAAACCAGAGTAAGACATGTTCTTACATTGCTCCGTTAGTGTTGGTCCACCTTGGTCTGTATGTCATCGACTGATGCAAATTTCCAGCGAGCACCCGTTGGCAGTCACTCGTTTGGACACTCGTAACCTAAAAAAAATGAATGGATATGCGGACGATTTAGATGATTTGTATTTTGTAGTACACTCAATACCCAAGCCTTCGCCTGTGGCTGCAAGTCTTATTATTAAATCTCCGATTTAAGGGCCGTAAGTCAGCTGATCGGCAACACAAAATTATACCTTTTCGTTGGTCTCCTTTTCACCTCTTGTTCCGTCTTTTTCCTTCCCCTTTCCATTCCTCTTTACTTTTCATATTTGCTTTTGTCTAACGCCGTAGAAATGGACGTGGACATGAAAAACAAGGACGAAGTTATCGACGAGAAGCGTGACCGGGACAGAGACCGTGATTACGACCGCGAAAAAGTCGACCGTGATAGGGACAGAGAGCGTGAGCGAGACCGAGACAGGGATCGCGACAGGAGGGACCGCGACCGCGATCGTGACAGGCGGGACTCAGGTGCGTCTTGCAGTTTTTTCGAGCTCGCCAAACAATATTCATTATGTGTTATTCGTTCCTTGTCTCTAGCTCGCGGCGGTAGGAGCCGGACTGACCATTGGGAGCCAGACCATGGACGCAATGGAGACGTGAGTGATGTCTTCACCGCCTGTCTTCTTCGTACAATGCTGAACGAGCCGGGATATCTCTAGCGCCGGAAGCGTTCGCGCAGTAGGACACGCTCGCGGTCCCCGAGGCGTCGTTCTACTTCGCCTCGTGACCGTAGGCACGCACGCCGTTCGCGGTCCCGCAGCCGCACTCGTACGCCTTCACGCTCCCGCAGCCGCGACCGTAAGCCTGCTGATCCTTTCCCGCGCTCTCTCGGCGGGCCAATGAACGCAAGCCACGAAGAAGCCGTCGAATTCGCCAAGATCAGCAAGAGAGAAAACCGAGTTTATGTCGGCAATCTCAGTTACGACGTCAAGTACCGTGACTTAATGGAATTTATGAGGGGAGGTGGGTTGGGGAATTTAGATTTTTCTTCGATTTGGGAGAGAGGCGGGGTGTGGCCACTTTGTAAAACCCGTTCTGCTGAGGCTCAGAAGACAGCTGGTGCTGGCGAGTGTGAGCTGATGAGGGAGAGTGGTGTGGTGCCCTGGCCGATTTTTTCCTTGGCTTTTCGATTGATGGATGGCTGGAATTGAGAGGATATTGATGGGAGTTTTCTTTTGGGGACTGATAGCTGGTGAGGTTCTATTCGCCGAAGTACTCGTCACGCCGACGGGAGTGTCCAAAGGATGCGGGTAAGCTCGCATATAATTTCTTTGTTCTAATCAGTCACTGACATTTTGTATTAGCATTGTCGAATTTGCTTCGTCTGAGGATGCGCAGCGCGCCATTCGCGAGCTTTCCGAAGTGGCTATGCTTGGTCGCCCTGTTTTTATTCGCGAGGTACGACTTCCCTATCTGTTTGATGTTATACTCATGCTGCAAATCAGGATCGGGAAAATGAATCACGCTTCGGCGCCACCCCAGTTCCAGGCAAGATTGGAATGGCAATGGCGGGACAAGGTTTGAATGCTCAGCCACCTCCACGACCTCCCCATCACAACTATTTCGGAACTCACAACAACCCTGGCAATCAACTTTACGTTGGAAACGTAAGTCTAGTGTTTTAAGCGCTCATTGTTTTACTCAATAGTCCGTACAGTTGCCGTATCAGGCCGGATGGCAGGACCTCAAGGATTTGTTCCGTTCTGCTGGTAATATCATTCGTGCCGATATCAACATTGGCGCAGATGGGCGTCCCAAGGGCTCAGGAACTGTAGTCTTTGAAACTGCAGCAGATGCCAAGCAAGCTATTAGTACGTGGTTGCAAGTTATGTTAGACGTTGACTGATGTGGCGCGCAGCTATGTACCACGGCTTTGACTGGTACGGTCGCACGCTCGAGGTTCGGGAGGTAAATATCAGGTCTGACTTCGTCTCCGAACCAATGCTGACAGTCCATCAGGACCGTTATGCTGGTTTGTCTGGCCCGGGCTCGTTCCGTGGAAGCCCTTTCCGCGGTGGCTATGGGGGTCGTGGTGGCATGCGTGGTGGTTTCAGAGGTGGCTTCCGTGGTGGCTTCCGTGGCGGCGGATTCGCGCCCTCTGGTCCAGCCCGCGATTTCTCTAATCAAGACTTGTATGCAGACTACTCCGGTCCTGACCAGCCTGCTGCTCATGGAGGCTTGAGAATGGACGGGTATGGTGGTGGTGGTGGTGGTGGTGGTGGTGGTTACGGGAGTAGTGGCGGCTATGGCATGGCTGGTGGCGGTGGCGGCGGTGGGTACGACGCCGAGCCTAGTCAACAGATCATGGTTCGCAATGTGAGTGGTTCTGGCATACTTCCGTATCAGGAGTCTAATTTATTTGGTGTCAGCTCCCTTGGTCGACTGCGAATGAAGATCTTGTCGAACTGTTCGAGACTACTGGCCAAGTTGAGCTCGCCGAAATTCTTTTCGACGGGACTAGATCCAAGGGATGTGGTGTTGTTCAGTTTGCTCAAATTCCAGAGGCGGAGACGGCCATTGGTAAGTCGTTCTATTGCTTTGCTAAATCGTACGTTAACGCATCCTGGCAGCAAAGTTCCAGCAGTACATGTATGGTGGGCGCCCTCTCGACGTGCGATTCAACGACCGGTGGCATACTTTTACACCGACTGCAGCCAAGGGTGGTCAGGTGATGCCTATGGCGGCGGAGTGATCTGCTTGTATCCTTGTATCATCCTCTTATCTTACTTGGTTCATTTCTGTTCTTGGACCGTATCTCGTTTTCAATACAATAAAATCTGGTGCTTCATCTATCTCTGATTTCTGGTGTGCTAACAAGTGCTCTTCTCGCATTCATTACGATAATTACACGGCGTATTGGAGAATGCGGTGTTTGAGTTTGGGTTGGCAAGGATATCACCATAATGATGTCTGCATGGTCCGCACTACAGATATTAATTTACATTGTGCTAACATCACATCTGGGCGTTGCATCAACGACTTGCATCTTTCAAATTGATTTACCGAGGTCAGCTAGGTTGGTTGCACTCAGATCAATGGAAAGTGTCTAACCCGTATCATACATCATCTGCAGGTTGCAGGGTCATTAATAAGTGGGCATATAGTGCAAACATACCAATTATTAAACCGTCTACGAAATTACGACTCACCCCGAACCCATCGCATTAGTGATATCCTCAATGATACCCTCCCATCCCTCCATTAGCAGCATCCTCCAGCGCCTTCCCCCACCCTTGCCTCGCCCTAATGTGCCCTCACTCACCCTGATATGCTCTTCCTCGTCATAATGTTTCTTTCCTCGCCCTATTGCGCCCTCCCAGCGTCCCCGGCCCTCCAGAACCCCCTCTCGCACTAACACACCATAACACGCTATATCACGCGGTCCCAGCCAACTAATGCCCTTTCATCACCTCTTCCTCGCTCTTCCCTCGCCCTTACGCACCCTAGTACGCATTAACGCGTCATAACGCGCTATTCCCGTACGCCCTCCCACCATCCACGGCACCGCGCTCACCGTCCAGCATTTTCACTTTTTTATGGTACATCTACTGGTCAAGGTGTTGTAGTATACATACCTATTGTCCATCTAATCCCATAATTTGAGTGGCGTTTGCAAGGAGAAAACCATACTTTATTGTATCTTCCATTTTTACCTGATCGAGTAAGTGATGCGCTACGAAGCATTGATTTTCTGTGAGATACCAACTCCTTGTGATAAGAGCGGTGTTAAGGGCGACAAGAGTGAGATCTATCCTGATTTGAGGACGGGAAGACATCTATATCCAGAGAGGGCAGCAGCTGCCCATAATTTATGCATTACGGTGCAAGACAAAATCCTGACGACTAATAGTTCATGCATTGTTCCCCCAGGACCTTGTGGGCAAGTATGGATCCATGGATAAAATACTCACTACAACATACACCTTCGACATATGCTGTTTAAATCTCGATAACTTCGACCTGATCCTTTCTTGTGTCTCGACGCTGGAATAAAATCAGTGTCAGTCAGACTTCCTCGAAAGCGGGAGGAACGTATACTGTATGCCGATTCACATCCTGAAAGAAATATATTCTATCCTGATAATTGATTGGACCACATCGCCAGAAAACTGTCTGTCTGACACGAACCTCGACATGAGGCAGGGATGTGGTTAGTAAAAAAAAACATCTTCTCTTACCCCCATCGCTATCGTTATTGAAGATGGCTCTTTTACTACTCGTCCTGATACCCGTCGGCGCTTAGGAACCAACTCCCGTATACAGCGGCTCGACCTTGTGATGGTTTCGGGGAGGGCACGAGCATTTTTGTACTATCCGAGTCCACGGGGCAATTATGGACGATTTCGGAGCGTCCGTCGGCACATCCGCGTTCTGGATTCTCTTGGACTCTATTCCCGCTCCATGACATTGCGCTTGTTAGCATAGCGGAAGAAGTGCTGACAGAGTTACTTCTCTTATGACTTGGGGAGTTGTATGGGATATAGAGTGCAACCGGCATAGTGGAGTGAGTAGGATGGTGGAGGCTTTGATATTGCATCATTGGATTTCTGGGTGAATAAGTCTGCACCGAACATTATCAGGTAAACAGACTTGTTGTTGGGCTGTTCTATAATAGAAGGGTCAATTCAACGTAGAAAAACAATGCATACGTGCATTCATACTTTTGGAAGAGCGTATTACAGGTGTATGCGTGTGATACGCGAAATTGCAGCACGAGTACAGTGTTATAAATGCGGAGTCCAGCGTCGGTCAAACGCGTCACGGTTTTTCTACCATCCGTGCACGCACTGACCACAAAAGTGCATCGCAACCTAACAACATACCCGTCCCGCCAGGCTCTAAGTTCACCACCCTCCGCGCCAACTGCATTCGCGCCACCGAACACCTAACTTGCCATTGATGATTGAACTTGCGCTCCTTCAAGTTGCACTTGGCGTCATATGTGGATAATAATATTCTTGAATCAAGGCGCGGACGTCCTGATATTGGGCAGCTACAATATCACGATGTTTCAATTTGTCTCTACGAAGTTCAGCCAAAAGTTCAAACTTCGAAACCAAGTATGTCAGGTATCAGGCTAGGGCCATCTCAGTGCGTTGAACTTTCAAACTTACAAATGACGACGAAGTATTCGTCCACCGCCTGGCCGGTGTGATGTCAATATATTACTAACACAGGTTGCACAGCAGCGCGCCCGTAAGCCACCAGACGAGCGCTTACTCTTCCTTCGACAGCATTCAACGACAAATTTCTATAACACTGGAACTGTTTGTACATAAGTTTCCATTGGACGTTACTGGTTCCTGAGCCTTACAAACTGCATCACTGCTACCCAGCTCATCATCAACTGACACACCTGGACACCCAGAACATCGCTTCACGACTCACTGAGTCACAGCTTACACGGTTCCAAAAAATTTCAGCAAAAAAAAATCGTATCTCGAGATAATATCTGTCAGACTCAACCGGTACTTCGTCCACCTTCGCCAATGAGTGAGAATCAATGTCCCATACACCCGTGTAGTATCCCCTCCCCGCTAACTGCATAAACAGACTTCGGTGATTTCCAATCATCTTGGGAGAGGTTGTATCAGGTCGCCGTCAAGGGTGCTGAATACGACTCCCGCGAACGCCAGCCACATCCGAAATGCTTGAAAGGGACTCGGATAGACCTTCTCAATCACATTCATGGATTATTAGACAATCAAGAGAAGAGTCGAATCATTTGGCTGCATGGAACGGCGGGCGTCGGAAAATCTGCTGTAGCGTTCACGGTAGCTGAAAGGATGAAAGCTCTGAAAATGCCAGGGAAGATTACCGAAAAGCGACTCGTGGGTTCATTCTTCTTCTCGCGTAAGCACACTAAACGCTGCACAACTGGTTATTTTTTCGCGACGCTTGTCTACCAGCTCGCCAGCAATTTCGCCAGCATCCGGGAGGACGTGAAGAGAACTATCTACGACAATCCTGCCCTTTTAGACCCCAACAAATCCCTTCACGACCAGATGGAGGCTTTGTTTCTTCAACCTCTCCTAAATCTTCGTTTCAGACTACGCGACTGCCCGCCTTTGGTTTTTGTGGTTGATGCCCTCGATGAATGCACATCCAAAGCAGAGCTCACTGATCTCATCTCCTTCCTTGGCCAGGCTCTTTCTAACCCCCAAATTCCCGTAATCCACATTCTACTCACGAGTCGCTCGGAAGCACACATCCATAAGGCCATTCGGAGAGAAGGAATATGGCAACTGGTGTGCGAGATACCAGTGAAAACATATGGGGAGGGTATCGCTAAGATCATCTCGCTAGATGGTGCAGACGTTGACAATGACATCTATATTTTTTTGGAGCAGTCATTCGGAGAGCTACGAGATCGCGATTCGAATTTCCCGCAGCTAACTGAGGATGAACTTGCGCGATTGGCGAATCGAGCGGGCAGACGTTTTATCGTGGCGTCTACGATGGTGAAGTTTATTGACGATGGATACGAGGACCCCCGAGATCGACTGCAGCTTATGCTCGAGCTCACAAGTGAGCTACTACCAGGAACGGAGGTGTACAAGTTATACGACCGTATCCTCTCTACATGTGTAGACCCCAAGCGAGCGTACTTTCACTTATCTGTTGTTGCTGCCCTTGCTGACCCTCTGCCGATTTCGCAAATCTCGAAACTTCTTGGCCCTGGCGAAGGCAGGGATGTCGAAATTGCGCTGATGCAGCTCCGATCTGTCTTGGACGTTCCTGCCGACAGCAATCTTCCAGTGAACATCTACCACTCTTCTATTCGTGACTATGTTTCCGATCCCTCAAACTGCGGCCTCCCCGAAGTACAACACATCACATCACCTCACTCCATACTCGCTCGTTCCTCTTTGCGTTTGATGATTCCAGACTTCGTCGGGCGAGCAAACACGACACTCTTAGACGCACTCTTGCAATTGGAGAGGCAGAGCCAAGCTATGCAATCCGATGACATCGGGAGATTAAAAGACACGTTATCATTTATTGTGAAGCCGCCAGAGCCACTGCAAGTCGTTGTATATCTCCTATGGCTTCGGGGAGGTCGTGGTTCGGGATTGCAGCAGTGGTTGGAGGACCTGAATGGGCGTTCCTGGCTGCAGGCTCAACCAGGGAAAGATTGGCTGCAGACCCAGGGTGGGCGAGAGTGGTTGCAGATCCCACGTGGGCAAGAGTGGCTGCAGACCCCGGGTGGGCAAGAGTGGCTGCAGGCCCCAGGTGGGCAAGAGTGGCTGCAGACCTGGGGTGGGGAAGAATGGCTGCAGACCTTGGGTGGGCAAGACTGGCTACAGAACCCGGGTGGGCAAGAGTGGCTGCAGACCTCGCGTGGAGGACAGTGGCTGAAGACCTGGAGTGGGCAACAGTGGCTGCACACCCCATGTGGACAACAGTGGCTGCAGACCCCGTGTGGGGAGAAGTGGCTGCAGACCTGGGGTGGGTTACTGTGGGTGGGGACCCCAGATGGGCAAGACTGGCTGCAGACCTCGGGTAGGCAAAAGCGGCGGCGGACCCTGGATGAGCAAGACTGGTTGCAGACCTCGATTCCGCAAGAGTGGCTGCTGGCCCTGGATGGGCAAAAGTGGCTACACAGGACTGGGATGGACAAGAGTGGCTGGAGACCCCGACTGGGCAAGAGTGGCTGCGGACCCAGGGTGGGCAAGAGTGGCTGCGGACTCCAGGTGGGAAACAGTGGCTCCAGACCTGGGGTGGGCAAATGTGGCTGCAGAGGGGTGGGCAAGTGTGGCTGCAGACCCCACATAAGGAAGAGTGGCTATAGTCCTGGGGTAGCATAGTGTGGCTGGGGACCCTGGATGGGCAAGACTGGCTGGGGACCTCAGATGGGCAAGACTGGCTGCAGAGTAGGAAAAAGTTGCGGCGGGCCCCAGATGAGCAAGACTGGCTGCAGACCCCAGGTGGGCGAGAGTGGCTGCAGACCTGGGGTGGGCAACTGTGGCTGCAGACCTGGGGTGGGCAACTGTGGCTGCGGACCCCTGGTGGGCAAGAGTGGTTGCAGACCTGCCAGTGGGGTGGGCAAGAGTGGCTGCAGACCCCAGATGGGCAAGACTGGCTGCAGACCTGGGGTAGGCAAGAGTGGCTGCGGACCCTGGGTGGGCGGGAGTGGCTGCGGACCCCAGATGGGCAAGAGTGGCTGCAGACCCCGAATGGGCAGGAGTGGCAACTGACTCCTGCAGCATCTATCTGGGTGATTATGGAAGATCTTTCTAGTACCTTGGAAGTGATGAACGAGTGCTCGATTGGCTCAGAATTATCATTATCGCCGGCTTTTCAAGTAATCCAGCATGTCAAGAGCTTGCCAGATTTCTTGATGTTCCCGGTATTCCTGGCACTATTGCGCCGCGACAATATTGTCCCTGCACTCCGAGTCCCACATGATCTACCAGACATGGACATCATCCATGCCATGGTGGCCTTTACAGTTTTCGCAGACGAAGCACAAGAACGAAGTCGATCAGCCTCTGATGCTCTTAAATATGCATCCCAAAACTTCGCCGTGCATCTCTCGCAAGCTCCGAAACCATGGGATGAAGCCCTCCATCGTGCATTCAAATCTTTCTTGAATCGTTATCTCCTCTCCTGGCTCGAGAGGCAGTGGTGTTTGAAGGGACTGCGGTCTTGCCTCGTTATTTTATCTGCACTACAGAAATTTGACAAAGTATGTACTTTACTTCAAATGATTATTCGAGACTCAGTACATGACCCACATATAGGAACATCTCCAACTTGAAGCCCCAGGGTCATCTTAGTGATCAGAAGAGGTCTGAAGCTATCACATTTATGTAAGATGTTGCTACTTGGGGATCTACATGGGTTAGGTACGGGTATGGGTGTGGCCTCTGACACCCGGAGGTTTATCCGTGCGGATCCCTATGGCTACTAGGTGTCTTATTTCTTTTACCGATGAAGAAGCTAAATTTCCCCATTGTTTCAGAAGATCCTACGCTCATAGATCATTATGTCTTAGCTTCCACGATCATCTCCAATTTGTGCTGAACGAGTTCTGTTTGGTATGCCGGTGACATAACAAATATTATTTTTGAGACATCGCGATCGTAATGCTTCATATACCTGTACCCAGGAATTCGTGATCATTTACCGATGTGGCTGTTGGACTTTGTTATGATTGGCCTAGCTCATACGAGGCAACTGTTTTTCTTTCGTGATAAAGGACACATTTTCATTTCTTTAGCCCTCCTGAGCGCCAGATTCTAATGGTATCTGGTGCCCACTGGCAAGTCCTGCAGGACCGTCCTGAAGTTCCATCAACCGGATGAAAGTCCCCTAGACTAAATGCGTGATGCACACCCAAGTACTCGCACATTCCCCAGCATGATAAGGAATAATAGTCCATGGCTACTGGACAATAAACAAAGCCTAAAATAAAATAAAAAGGTCCATGGCTAGAGTCTGAGATCTACATTGTTCGTCAGACTTGCATCTGCGGACCTGATGCAATATTGCCCATTGGATAGATACTATGGACAGCCCCAATGCTGGTCTTTGGTATAGGTAACAAGAAGCAGGCCAGCACTGCTGGCAATTTGCAGCGGCTGCGACATGTCCTCACTGACTCCTCAGTTACAACTATATTTGCAACAAGGTTGTCAGTACCCGCGATTTGAGTGAACAAGGACATAAATAAAAATAAAAAGTCTTAAGCGCACCTTGCTCGACACTCTAACTTATCATACTGCACTCACTTTTCATTTTCTGCACACTTCGAGTATTCTGTATTTAGAAAAGACTTGGAAATGAATCATTGATTTGGAGCGTCCGAGTCAGGAGGAGAATACAAACACGAATCTAGAAGTATCCTGCATGCATAATTTGTAACCCTATGGCATCAGACTCCGTAATGGACGTCCATTGCAATGTCATAGATATGATGGCGTTGATGTGACCCGGGAAACAATTTTGATGATGTCGTATCATATGAAAGTCTCAATCTTGGTAGAAAGCTTCTGGATTGAGATCTGGGGAGCAAGGTGGCAGGTAGTACTCGAGTTGGATGTGATGCAGTTCGGAATACAGTGCGATCCGTGAAGCCGAACACACCCAATAATCTGACCAACAGGTGAGCAGATTGCGCTCATGCAGATTTACAACTGTAAGCTTGACGTCGCGACTGATTATACGATATGGTATGGTAGTGATGGTATGTGGTATATATATAATTTCCTCACCACCTCAGATCGTACAAGGAAATAAATGTTTTGCCGATACTTGAATTCTTCGAGATTTAGAGATGACCCAGGAAGGGAATCGCACCTGGACGCGCTCTACAACTCTGGAATTATGGTGAGTGGGATGTGGGGGCGTATCTGGAGTTCCAGCCGTCTCGTTACTGGGAGTGGAAAATTGGAGGCATGGTGTTGTCAAGACTCAAGACCATGATAGTACGAATAGCTCCATAACTCTATAGTTGTCACCAGCGCTACCGCTATTTGGTTTTTTTCTGATGCTCGTATGACCATGCATTCATCGACTTTTCTAGCACAACCAACATAGTAGGAACTATCAGCAATGATGTTCTCGTAGGCTAGATGACAAGATGACAATCAATATTTAATTTTGACCGTATCACATGATCACAGACTATGCTTGTGCTTGTACAAAATTGTAAATGTCTTTTCTTGTACAAATTCCGTACAATTTTGTACAAGCTTGTAAAAGCCTGTCACGAAATTTCTAGTTTGCTGATAGACTGATGAGGCTGGTGATATCACTATATGCTACCGCCGCTCAAGCATCTCCTCATATATAAAGTCAGCATGGCCGATAAGGCATCTGTATTTTACCGCGGCCCAGGTACTATTTTGTGGCCTCTGGATTTACAGTTAGCTCGAGCTCGCGCATGATGGCTCAAGATCTTCCCGTCACTGTCAGTAGTCTCACCCCTGGAGTAAGTTCCCATTCGTTCCTGTGCAAAATACTTACTGTTTGAATTTTGGATAAAGTACATCCTGTGTAAGGTTCCATTTCGTTTACTCTACGCGACCTTTGAGCTAATTGGCAATTTGGAACTTCTATAGTGTGAGCACTGACGATCTTGGTCCGTTTATTTTACTCGATTATACGATTCCGATACTGAAAAAGTCTACCCAGCTTTACGATGTTGTCACCCATTTAGATGAGGAGGTAGGAGAAGTACTCGTATCAAACTTCTTGAAATCTCACGCCGATAGATTGACTATGTAATGAAATCCGGGTCTCCATCCATGAAAGTGATATTTATCTTGTGTCGCTACTTGCCTTTTATAATTGGGGCTATGCGAATACCGAGTGAGATATCTAGATTTCTGCAGAAAAACATAGCTCATGCATATTACTACCCAACATCAGTTGATGTCGTCGGTGCGGGTATCAGCAGTGATGTGGTAAGGTGCAGAATCATAACTGCGTCTCCTCCGCTAATCAATATCTAGGCGTGCTTGATATTGCTTTGCTGTAGCATCTGTATGTGGAGTGCACAACTGGTGGAAGCCATCTCACGAACAGCATAGGGCTTTGTGTCGCTCAAATGGCTTGTGTCGAATGTATGCTGCTTCATGCCGCTGCACTGACAAGTAACTAATTGCAAGTCTAGTCATCTTCCTTTTGCGAACTTATGCTCTATGGAGCCGTAGCAAACGCGTCCTCGTGATTCTCGTAACTCTTTATACGGTAAGCTTAAGCCAAAACTAACGGAAGCCCACCACGATAACAGTTTTTTAGGCTGCTTGTGTTACAGATATTGTATCCATCCAACGATACAATGCGACACTCACTGCCGGTATGCCAATCCACTAGTTTTCAAATTGCTCTTCACAATCAATAGAGGCATGTTATGGCGTGGCTTCTCTAGATACGTCTGCGCTCCTGGCAAGTTTTGTGAGCTTGATCGCCCTGGAAATAGGTATTCAGTATCTCCCGCATAGTGACATCAAGTCAATAACTTACTGTTGTGAATTTATAGGATTGTTTGGAATTACCATGTATCGTGTTCTAATGCAATACCGCACCGCCTCAGGAAGACTACTCAGCTTACTGATGCGGCACAAAATCCTGTATTTTGCCGCTGGCGTGGGTAAGTGGAATCTTCCCTCCTTAATGAAACGATTATGATGTCCGGAAAGCTCTCAACCTCCTCAATATCGTCGGCATTTTGCTTGATCCGGTCGAGACAAAATGGCATACCGATGTCATAGAAATGTAAGGATGCCCATCGTTTAATCGAATACTGATCACTGACCGACTACACAGAGTACAGATTCTTTTCCAGGCATTGCTCGTAACACGCATGCAGCTCCATCTTTGGAATGCCAATCGTCATACGGCGGCAGTCACGATGTCGACGGAGTCCTATTTGCTTCAAGCGATATACTCAGAAATCCACGATGGCCAACCTCAGTGAACTGTCACAACTCCAGACTAAGGATCGGAGAACTTCAGCGACCAGCAAAAGTTATCTGCGCTCCTCAAGTAGACAGGACTACATCTCTTCGGTAATATTTATTGTTCTAGTGCCGAGGCCTTCTCGTTTTGGGCGTACTCGATGCCTTTCAGTTTCTACAGGAGGGTTTAGGTGTTCAGGTCTACTTCGAACGTGATACCATTTTCATAACATGTGTATGTTATCAAGAATTCTAGCTGCTCACACTGTACCTCGCTCGTACATGTAATTTCAAGATTGGGAACATAATACCCTAATCAAACTCTATGAATGGTGTGAACACGCAGAGTTTTCGCCTGAAGGATCATTCCAAAGCTTACCGTTCAAATGAGCCTTTGCATCGGCGAGGCTATGAGCCGATGACCAAATCTCTACATTTCTGTGCGTGTCTCCCGACGTGGCATAGATATTCTCCATAATTAACTGATCAGCCATCTGGCCTTTGACGCGCATTAGGACATGAAGATAGTGCACCGCAAATGATGGCTCTCGCGAAGAAATCAGCTCCTCAAGAGTTTCCCTATATTCGCTGATAAGATTCTGGATTTCAAGGCTTTCGAGCGCAGAGCCAATTATGCAGGTCGCCGTAACTTTGGCATCAAGAAGTGGGATGACGATGCCCCTGGGAGTGGGTGTCAGTCGAGTCGTTCGTCTGGGTAAAAGACTTACGATGTAATACGGGTGATGCCGCGGTAGAAGTCCAGCGCATTCTAAGCGAAACCGTTTCGTCAATCATGTTTAACTTGGACCTCGGTGTTGTTCCTACCTCATAGTGACTCAAGCTTGGCTCGCGTGCAATGAAGTTCTAAAGGCTGCATGTGGACAATTAGAACACACTGGCAAGAGGAAACGCGTACTAAGGTGATCTTCTTCTTCAGCATCTCTCTTGCCACGTCAAGAGGGCCCGGAACTAGAATGTAGACAAAAAGGTCAATTTCCGGCGTCAGTGGCGACAAGTACAAATGATTTCTGACTGTTTGACACACCGACGGGTCAAAAGTCACCTTGGGACCTGATCCCATGGGGTGGAGCATCAGAGACCAACACCGCGACTTTACAATCGTCCCTCCACTTCATCTTTAGAGCGCGGTCTAGAGCGCGCTTACAGCTTCCGGCCCCTGAGGACCGGGAAGACCTGTCAAGTTTGCGCGGATTTTTATTCGGTTGTGACGATCGATCGATCTTGGGGAGGATGATTGCGGAATCCGATGAATGCGACGCGATGATCGCCTGGCTGTGCTGACTTCATGGAATCCGATCCGCGCAGATAGTGTTGATGGATGCTTTGACATTGTCTATCTAAGGTGCTTTAAGATGGAACCAGAGGGATCTAGGCAAGGCATCGCTCACAGCTTCAAACTATTTTTATGAGAAGGCAGCACATTCTGCTTTGCTGCAGGGTCCACCAGTCTCCAGATATGTGTATACCATGCGCCTGACCTGTTGACAATGAACGACAATTTGAGCATATTGACGAAATCATACCAAGTCCTCGAATACAGGTGCTTTTTTTTACCTCGACCAATGGAGACAAACGCGGGAGTTCAGAGACACTGGGCATTATCTAGTGTTGCCGGTTCGGAACCGGACTTCGGCAACACTAGCATTATCATATGTGTTTCTGAGGCGAGGAGAGATTCTACAGATTCAGCATCCTCTTGAGATACTGTTTTGAGGTTCACAGAAGGTACCGACGAGCAATGAACAATAATATTCGACTCAGTAGGCCTCGAATCTTCGATATAAAGCCGCGTTAGAGTATTTCCGATCCGTTCAGCCTCGGGTTGGGAGGCCTGAGGCTCGACGTTTCGAATCTGAGGACGAATGATGATGTCCAAAAACCCAAGAAGCGCTGATAGACACTTACAGAGGTGGGTCCTCTATCATCACTGCCAATGTGTTCCGTGGTGATGGCGACAGTTACTGGTTGGAGTGGACCTTCGTCCCATGCGTCAATCAACTCTCCACGATCATCATGTATGGGGGTGCTTTCAATTGCTGGTGGAAGTTGTTTTATGTAATGTTAGTGTCCAAACGTCTAATGTTGTTATAGATTGCCACGCATTGCAATTGCAAGGTACCGATTTGTCTCTATGAAATTCAACCAAAAGTTCGAATTCGAAGCCAAGTATGTCAGGTATCAGGCTAGGGCCATCACAGTGCGTTAAACGTTCAAACTTACAAATAACGACGAAGTATCTCGTCCACGGACCACAGCCGGGCCAGTGTGGTGTCAATACCACTAACACAGGTTGCACAGCAGCGGCAGCCCGTAAGGCACCAGACGAGCGCCTACTCTTCCTTCTACAGCATTCCGCAGCCATATTTCTGTAACACTGGTACAAACGTTTCCATTGGATCTTACTGGTTCTTAAGCATTAAAAATTGCATCACTGCTACCCAACTCATCGTCAACTCACACACCTGGACACCCAGAATATCGCTTCACAACTCACAACTTACACAGGTCCAATAATTTCAGCAGATTTTGATCCTTCGATTGTACCTCGAGATAATACCTGTCAGATTTGACCAGTGCTTCGTCTACCTTTGCCAATGAGTGAGAATCAATGCCTTATACACCCCTCCCCGCTAACCGCATAAACAGACTTTGGCGATTTCCAATCATCTTGGGAGAAGTTGTATCAGGTCGCGGTCAAGGGTGCTGAATATGACTCCCGCGAACGCCAGCCACATCCGAAATATTTGAAAGGGACCCGGATAGACCTTCTCGACCACATTCATGGATTATTAGACAATCAAGAGAAGAATCGAATCATTTGGCTGCATGGAACAGCGGGCGTCGGAAAATCTGCCGTTGCATTCACTGTAGCTGAAAGAATGAAAGCTCTGAAAATGCCAGAGAAGATTACCGGAAAGCGGCTTGCGGGTTCATTCTTCTTCTCGCGCAAGCACACCAAACGCTGCACAACTGGTTATTTTTTTGCGACGCTTGTCTACCAGCTCGCCAGCAATTTCGCCAGCATCCGGGAGGATGTGAAGAGAGCTATCTACAACAATCCTGCCCTTTTAGACCCCGACAAATCCCTTTACGACCAGATGGAGGCTTTCTTTCTTCAACCTCTCCTAAATCTTCGTTTCAGACTGCGCGACTGCCCGCCTTTGGTTTTTGTGGTTGATGCCCTTGATGAATGCACATCCGAGGCAGAGCTCACTGATCTCATCTCCTTCCTTAGCCAGGTTCTCTCTAACCCCCAAATTCCCGCAATCCACATTCTACTCACGAGTCGCTCGGAAGCACACATCCATAAGGCCATTCGGAGAGAAGGAGTATGCCAACTGGTATGCGAGATACCAGTGAAAACATATGGGGAGGGTGTCGCTAAGATCATCTCGCTAGATGGTGCAGACGTTGACAATGACATCTATATTTATTTGGAGCAGTCGTTCGGAGAGCTACGAGATCGCGATTCGAATTTCCCGCAGCTAACTGAGGATGAACTTGCGCGACTGGCTAATCGAGCAGGCAGACGTTTTATCGTGGCATCTACAATGGTGAAGTTTATTGACGATGGATACGAGGACCCCCGCGATCGGCTGCAGCTTATGCTCGAGCTGACGAGCGAGTTGCTACCAGGAACAGAAGTGTACAAGTTATATGACCGTATCCTCTCTACATGTGCCGACCCCAAGCGAGCGTACTTTCACTTATCTGTTGTTGCTGCTCTTGCTGACCCTCTGCCGATTTCACAAATCTCGAAACTTCTTGGCCCTGGTGAGGGCAGGGATGTCGATATTGCGCTGGTGCAGCTCCGGTCTGTCATGGACATTCCTGATGACAGCAATCTTCCCGTGAACATCTACCACTCGTCTATTCGTGACTATGTTTCTGACCCCTCAAACTGCAACCTCCCCGAAGTACAACACATCACCTCACCTCACTCCATGCTCGCTCGTTCCTCTTTGCGTTTGATGGTACCAAACTTTGCAGGGCGAGCAAACACAACACTCTTAGACGCACTCTTAGAATTGAAGGGGCAGAGTCAAGCTATGCAATCCGATGACATCGGGAGATTAAAAGACACCTTATCATTTATTGTGAAGCCTCCAGCGCCACTTCAAGTCATTATATATCTCCTATGGCTTCGGGGAGGCCGCAGTTCGGGATTACAGCAGTGGTTGGGGGACCTGAATGGGCGTTCCTGGCTGCAGACACAATCAGGGAAGGATTGGCTGCAGACCCAGGGTGGGCAAGAGTGGTTGCAGACCCCATGTGGGCGAGAGTGGCTACAGGCCCCAGGTGGGGAAGAGTGGCTGCAGACCCTGGGTGGGAAAGACTGGCTGCAGACCCCTGGTGGGCAACACTGGCTGCAGACCCTGGGTGGGCAAAACTGGCTGCAGAACCTGGGTGGGCAAAACTGGCTGCAGACCCTGGGTGGGCGAGAGTGGCTGCAGACCCCGGGTGGGCGAGAGTGGCTGGAGACCCCGAGTGGGTGAGAATGGTTGGAGACCCTGGGTGGGCGAGAGTGGCTGGAGACCCCGGGTTGGCGAGAGTGGCTGGAGACCCCGGGTGGACAACAGTGGGTGGAGACCCCAGGTGGACAACGGTGGCTAGAGACCCCAGGTGGAGACCGGTGGCCACAGACCCATGGACAAGAGTGGCTGCAGACTCCGGGTGGGCAACAGTGGCTGCAGACCCCGGGTGGGCAAGGGTGGCTGCAGACCATGGGTGGGCAAGAATGGCTGCAGAACCCGGGTGGGCAAGAGTGGCTGCAGACCCGGCGTGGGCAAGAGTGGCTGCAGACCCCGGGTGGGCAAGTGTGGCTACAGACCTGGCATGGGCAAGTGTGGCTGCAGACCTCGCATGGGCAATTGTGGCTGCAGACCTCGCATGGGCAAGAGTGGCTGCAGACCTGCCGTGGGCAAGAGTGGCTGCAGACCTGGCTTGGGCAACAGTGGTTGCAGGCCTCGCATGGGAAAGACTGGATGCGGACCCCGGGAGGGCAACACTGGCTGCAGACCTCGGGTGGGCAAAAGTGGCTGCAGACTGTGGGTGGCAAAAAGTGGCTGCAGGATGCAGGTGGGCAAGTGTGGCTGCAGACTTTGCGAGGGGAAGAGTGGCTGCGTACTTTGGGTGGGCAACAGTGGCTGCGGAATGAGGGGGAACATTGGCTGCTGACCCCAGATGGGCAAGACTGGCTGCAGGCCCCGGATGGGCAAGACTGGCTGCAGACCCCAGGTGGGCAAGTCTGGCTGGTAATTTGGGGTAGAAAGTGGCTGCAGACCCCAGGTGGGCAAGAGTGGTTGCGAACCCCGGATGGGCAAGAGTGGTTGCGGACCCCAGATGGGCAAGAGTGGCAGTTGACCCCCGCAGCGTCTATCTGGGTGATTATGGAAGACCTTTCTAGTACCTTGGAAGCGATGAACGAGTGCTCAGTTGGCCCAGAATTGTCACTATTACCGGCTTTTCAAGTAATCCAACACCTCAAGAGCTTACCAGATTTCTTGATGTTCCCGGTATTCCTGGCACTATTACATTGCAACAATCTTTCTACCAGACATGGACATCATCCATGCCATGATGACCTTCACTATTTTCGCAGATGAAGCACAAGAACGGAGTCGATCAACCTCTGATGCTCTTAAGTATGCATCCCAAAACTTTGCCGTGCATCTCTCGCGAGCTCCGAAACCATGGGATGAAGCCCTCCATTGTGCATTCATATCTTTCTCGAATCATCATCTCCTCTCCTGGCTCGAGAGGCAGTGGTGTTTGAAGGGACTGCGGTCTTGCCTCGTCATTTTATCTGCAGTACAGAAACTTTACAAGGTATATACTTTACTTCAAATGATTGTTCGAGACTCAGTACACGACCCACATATAGGAACATCTCCAGCTTGAAGCTCTAGGGTCATCATAGTGATCTGAAGAGGTCTGAAACTATCGAATTTTTGCACGATGTGGCTACTTAGGGATCTGCATGGGTTGGGTATGGTATGGGTATGGCCTCTGACAACTGGAGATTTACCCGTGCGGATCCCTATGGCTACTAGGTGTCTTATTTCTTTTACCGACGAAGAAACTAAATTTCCCCGTGGTTTCAGAAGATCCTAAGCTCGTAGATCATTACGTCTTAGCTTCCACGATCACCTCCAATTTGCACTGAACGAGTTCTGTTTGGTGCGCCGGTGATATAACGAATATTCCACATACTTTTTGAGACACCGCAATCGCAATGCTTCATATACCTATACCCAGGAATTCACGATCATTTAACCGATGTGGCTGTTGGACCTCCTTATGATTGGCCTAGCTCGTACGAGACAGTTGTCTTTCTTTCGTGATAAAGGACATATTTTCATTTCTTTACCCCTCCTGAGCGCCGGATACCATTGGTATCTGGCGCTGAGACGTTGCAGGATCGTCTGGATGTTCCATCGAACGGATGAAAGTCCCCTGGATTAAATACGTGGAACACGTCGAGTTCACGATGCGCAACTGCGAGTCTGTGACATGTCACCCTTGGCAGCACTTTTCCTCCGTTCCCAGGGTCTTTCAGACCCACTTTCTTTGTAGGACGAAACTCATCTAAGA
>CAKNEV010000021.1:0-161765 GCA_930272055.1 Rhizopogon roseolus
GCTGGAATGAAGCTGACAGTCTTGATGCTCATGTGGCATTCTTGCCTTGACAGAGAGTAAGTTCTCTGATGGTGGCTAGAGCTGAAATGAAGCTAACAGTCTTGATGGTCTTTTGGTATTGTTGGCTTAACAGAGAGTAAGTTCTGTTATAATGGCCTGTACTTGAAGCTGATTTGCCATGTTGAACACTAACAGTTTGTTAAGTCCTCTCCTTTTATCATGAGATTTTCTTCTCATATTACAATTTCTTGTATTTGACAGGATGTATGTTACCTGATTCATCTGATGTTTCTGCCCTTCAGTCATAATGATCTCTATTTCCCATATAGCCTGTGAGACCTATTTTAATTTGTAGACTTTCATTTTGTCTGACACCCACATATTTTGACAGGATTATGTATGTTTCTGTGTATTTTTACCATCTCAGTGAAACTGATTTCTGCCTTTCATCATTTACTGGCACCTAGCTTGTGTGTTTTTTAACTTGCTTCTCATTAGTCTGTCACTAATATTAACTTTAGTTGGTATGCCCAATACCCTCCCTCTCATTTCATTTTCTGTGATGCTCACATTCTTCATAACTGCATTTTCAAGACTGTAAGTTGTTCCCAAATCTTTATGTCTACCTTCATTATTGGTTTGTAGGGCATTACACTTGAGAACCCACTTGATACAGAATTTGCTTCTCTAACTTCTGTATGTTCTCATTTGGGTTAAATTTATGTTTAGACTATTCAAAAGGTATCACAGCCACAATTGGGGCCATCCCACATCCTACAAATCAGCACTGGTGATACCATTCATTTTTGTGTCCAACATGTCAATAACCGAAATTTACTAGCTCTGATCATTGTTCTTGAACATTCCTTCTTTTTGTTACAGGAGGGCAAAGTGGAGCCACAAAATGTCTTCAAGCTTGCTGCTGCTGAGTATAGAACATCTCAGACTCAAGCAGCTGTAGAAGTGGCTCTGAAAGAAGTTCTTTCTCAAGATGATGGAGATGATGCAAAGCTACTATGTCAGATGGTGATTGACATTATTTTGCAGCACCGTATTTGTGAGTGTCATTTGTCTTGACAGTCAAATTTGTGTTTAATGGTCCTTTCTTTTTTTTTATTTAGCAAAGGTCTCGCTGGCGCGAGAAAGAAAATAGGAGAAATTCAGAGCAGTAGTGCAAATGCGAGAGAACCTATACACAAGTTGCCATGCACCATGAATCGTAGCGAGTGGTAGCGATCACGCACGGACTATTGAAGAGGGTGAATTTTGGCGAGCGCGGCACATGCCAGACCGACGCTCGTGGTGCAGCCTCTAATGAACAAGACGTCGTTAGAGTCGAGATATAAGGATTGGTAAAATGAACGTGTTACTCGGCATATCCGCCTCTACAACGAATGACGTGACGGAGTGTATTGGAGTTAGATAGGACTCCAGACACATTTACGCATACGTACCATCAAACTGCCTCCTCGTACCACCCATGATGGCAGTCACGATATCGCCCTTTCGCCATGACCCGTCTCCACATGCATCGTGCACCTCACCAATGCATTCGATGCCTAGCATGCGTGGGAACTGTAGGCCTGGGGAGTGTCCCTGTCGTGTGAAGAACTCAGAGTGATTGAGAGCTCGCATTCGGATCAGGATATGCCCGGCTTTGGGACTGGGCGTCGGATAAGTGGTGGTGTAGATCAGCTCTGAAGGGGGCGGACTGTTTGTAGACCTTCTTTCGCTCCTATCCCAGGACGATCCTTGTTGTGCTGCGTGCATTTCCGTGATGATTGCACTTGCTGCGGAGATCTGAGTAACAAAGTAGTCAGCGCATATGACAAAAAGTTCCATCAGTCCTAGAGGAAATAAACGGCCATGCTATTAATGCAACACATCGACAACGACAATCGACAAATGTCTGTAGATAGCGTACTACTCGTAGGTAAACTCAACTGTCACCATACTACTTCTTCGGTCGCCTCTTGACCTCGTCGTCCTTGCAAGCATGGAGCATGAGTTTGTTTGGGTGTCCCGGCGTCATACCGCTGTGGCCCTTGGACCAGTCGTATGAGACAGCATATGCGAAGATGGTGCCATTGCGATTGAATGTCGTAGCACTGATCGGCCCTGGGCCTGCTTCAAAAGCTAAGAAAATGTAATCAGTTCTTGTCAAAAGGTCCGCAGTGGAGCAATGGGTACTTTTTAGTCGAGTACGGGCATCTTTATCCCAGAAATGGATAGTTCCATCAGAACCTGTGTTGGTTGGATCAGACCAGTGGAGACCACGGAACTTGACGCTTACCGCAAGTCGAGAAGGTTCCATGCACAGGATGGAAAGATATGTCATTAACGGCATACACGAGAGACTGGTCCTTGGCGTTCGGCGTCTGGTCTTTTCGATGGCACTTGAACGAGAAGTTGTTCCTGTGTAACACATGAATGAGGGGTAAAAGAGGGGACGTGAACTATTCATACGGGCTGTCCTTCTCTTCGACGTATCTGCAAAATGATGAACGCCAGATAACCTGTCACCTGATAGAATCACGTACTGTATTGCGACTCGGCCCTCCACACTACCCACTGCAAATCCACTGTTGGTAGAGTTGGTAAAGCATGAAACGACTCGTGTTTGCCATTTCAGTGGAGACAAGATTGTCTAAAACCGCAAGTATGAGTATGTGGGCGCATCTGGTACCTCTGTGAACATACTTTGTATGCTGTGTTAGGGTTTGTGAGATTAAAAATCTGGATATGGCGTTCTGCGGTGGCGACCACCATGAGAGGATATTGCACATCCATGCTGTAGCAGCGCTCTGGAAGCTGGACAGTGGCAACAGGAGCTGGCGTCCGCATATCCCAGTACTAGTGATAAACCGAGTTAGAAGCCACATGGCACAAAGAGAGCAGGAGGGCTCACTTTGACGGTCTTATCCCAACTGCCAGTTGCCAAAATTCCACCCTGTGGTGTCTCGATCCACTTTACAACCTTCACAGGGGCATCATGCTGTGCCACCTGCGTGGATTGCCCATTCGTAATATCAAACATCCGTGCTGCGTTGTCCGCACCACCCGAAATCACTTTGTTACCCTCCTGGATGCAGAAAAGTAAGAGATCTAGCCACGTTAAACATATATCGGAAGAGAAAGGGGCGCACCTTGTTCCAGCACACACTCAACACGGGCCCTTGGTGGCCATACATTGCCTTGCCCTGGGTTTGCCCTCCAGCGCCAACTTCATACAAACGCACCTATCAATGGATATAGATCATGACGCGACCAACTCTGGATGGTTTATAAATCTACTTACATTATTGTCCCAGCTTCCTACAGCGAGATAGTCAGCTGCAGGGGAGAAACTTAAGGAAGAGATGGAGTCAGTCGGCGGCTCTGGGACTTCAATATCCTTTTCTGCGGCCACCGCTGTCGTTGTCGGCGCCGTGCCTGCGCCAAAGAATGACATGACGCCTCAGAGCAATCGATGCTGAGAAGAATTGCGAAGGTGCAATTGAAGTGACACCCTTAAGCCAACATGAGTTTGAGGAGCTTTCTGGCTACACGGTGGCGTGGTAATTTACATACAAAGCGTCCGCCGGCATAAACATTGAGATCGCTGAAATACTCATGGCGGGTTGGCGTAATGGTAACGCGCTAGTTTCCGGTTAGAGATCGCTAGAGATTCTGGGTTCGAGTCCCAGGCCTGTCGCTTTTTGTTATTTTCCAACAG
Source organism: Rhizopogon roseolus (assembly GCA_930272055.1). Classification (NCBI taxonomy): domain Eukaryota; kingdom Fungi; phylum Basidiomycota; class Agaricomycetes; order Boletales; family Rhizopogonaceae; genus Rhizopogon; species Rhizopogon roseolus. The sequence goes on from CAKNEV010000021.1 coordinate 3,716, forward strand.
TGAGCGTGGCTGTCTCCCACTTCGTCACCTCTTGTTTGGTTCCTATCGTGTGATCACTTGATCTGACAGGATCGCCTGCTCGAATTCTGGTGTACAAAAGATATTAATTAGTTGACCACAGTATATACTGGTATAGCTGGACCACAATTATCTATCTATGGTATGTCAAAGGGAGACTAAGTAGATTCTAATTATTATATCGTGTAAGCAATACCGTGAGGGAAGGGATGAGGGTGATATATTCTGCTTTCTGCTCATCTGTCGCCACTCCACGTCTAAACATCAGCCTCTCCAGGGGACGATTTGACCGTGCCAAAAATGCTTTAAACTCCTCATGAGGCCACCGTGCCTCTACTTGATAAGCATCAAGCACACGGAGATTCGGGAGTGAGAGTGTGTTGAACAGGTCAGGGAGTGTGTTTGGTGTCACCCATTCGGAGCAACCGATGATCAAGGAGCGGAGTTTGGTGTGCGTGAATGGCTCCAAAAATGATAGTATGGCATTGTCGTGCATGGACGGCAGGTTGACCGTTGCCGAGGAGAGGTTATGACACAACTCGAGCAAGCGGAGGAATGTATAAGAGCTGCTCGTGCAGATTTCGAGATGTGTTAAATGGACCCATATCGGACTGGAAGAACATGACTGCTGGAAGTCGAACCCGTGTCGTCCCTGTAGGATAAGACTACGCAGGTTGAGTGGCAGTTGCGAGATGGACTGTGCATCAGATAGTGAATCGCGGGAAGTGTTCTCTATGGTAAACTCCTGAAGTGCCGGGAAGTCGAGTGCCAGAAATCGATATGCTTTAGTATTGGGAAATACGATCGACGAGATTTGAGTCAAGTAAGGCTGAAGAAGATTTCGTACGATAGTCTCGTCGCCGTCGTAATACCGGAGGGATAATGAGAGTGAACGCCCTCGTGACCGCTTGAGCCAGGAGTCATAGCCGAGTGGTTGTCTACTCCTGACATCCACAAACAGTCTGCACCACACACTCGACGTGTCCAAAGCAGCCTCTCTCCATCGTCGGCATATTCTGGTCAACAACATGGGAGCCCGCTCCGATGAGATATCCAGGTAATCATATTCGGGGAGACAATAAACAAAGATTTGGGATAGAATTTCAGCTGGAAAGCGCCAGAGAGCTGAAACTAGTCCCTTGTGCAAGGTCATGGATTGGGTGATTTTGTCCTGCTTTTCTACGAGGTGTTGGCGAAGGTTCTTTATTTTATCCATGACGGTATCCAGGTCTGAGATATCATGCAGGACTGCATCCAATTGCTGCTGGCGTTCGGTGATGATGGCACGAATGCTCTGGTCTTGCCCGTCGATCAACTCAGAAATGTTGGTATTGGAGAATATGGAGTACGGGGTATCAAGGTCTGGAATCTGGACATCGTTAATATGACCGTCATACTAGGCATGCTTGAATCAAAAAAATACACACAATTGCTTGTGAATGCGCCATCTGAAACAATCAATCAATATCGTATCAAACGCGTGTACAACGCTGGGCACATACACTATTTTGCAGTGCACCAATGATTTCGGAGGCAGGGCATAGTTCGACTTTTGAATTGCCTTTCACCTCGATTGCATGCATCATGTTTGCTGACGTGAGGAACAAGGGTTGAGATGTTTGGCTCGGTTCGAGGAAGATGAAGGTGATATGATAGAGTAACGATGGGGTGGATGGTACGGCTGTGCTTCAACACCCATGTGGATGCTTGGCGTCAGACATGGTGTAGCGTTTTCAATGTTTCATTCGGTTCGAGGAAAATGAAGATGATATGATATCCGCGACTCGGACCTCGAGTTGGAGTTTTGACAACACAATGATCGGATCCATAAGCATGTGATTGTTGTTTTTGCAGGCTTGTCAAGTTGTCTAGCCTCCGAGTCATTCAGCACTCATGCACTCTTGCAAACCAACAATGTTAGAGTCAAAGCTGAGAAGTGAATGTAGCTCGCTAATGCGGGTAAGGTGCAGAAGGGATTGGGTAAATGAGGTTGTCAAAATTTAATGAAAGAGCGCACTGGTTCATCCCGAACCCTGCCATGCACACAAGCTCCGTACTAGCATCATACGAGCCTAGGAGAAGTAACGGACATGGGTACTGACGCTGACCGACATGACGCAGATGTTGGGGTTAATCTATATTATTTCTTGCGATTCTGGGGGCGCGCAGTCGGGGTCTCTCGGACCCTAGTCAGCATTCATTATGATCATTGAGGGATTGCACGTTCACCAGCCAAAGAGCAACTAAAGAGCATGCGTAAGCCATTTTTGCGTGTGTTAGTGATGATTGGTCAGTGTGATTTTAGGATGTTGTATCTACTTGTTCATTGGAATCAGAATTGCTTGGTTCGAAATTGTGCATAGTGTAGAAGGAACGGGGGACTAGGCTTGTGTCGATTGTCACGGATAGTAAACTTCCAAATTGAAAACAGCTACTAGGGCCATCGCCGAAGAGAATGAGACCGGGAAGGACGCCGCCTCAGGCCCTGCCACTCCCTCGCCATGCAAATATGCATTAGTCGCTAAGGAACTTGCACCTGCTAGCGAGCGGCGTAGACTCTTAACCCCTCTGACAACCACGATTATCTTTTGTGGAGGGTAAATTATGTCGCGTGTGTAATCCCAACACGAACGAGAATTTTGAACAAGGCACCGCTGAGTTGCTTGCCATTATGTGCATCAATGTGTTGACTCCGGCGAACCCCCAAAGCCCCGGCTTGGCCAGCCTCGAAGCCGGGCCGGAACAACACTAACTTTATTAATTGCCTTATTTTGGTGAGAAGGGCAGTGCAAATATTACCCTTAGTGACACTAAGGGTAATATTTGCACTGCCCTTCTCACCAAAATAAGGCAATTAATATCAAGATTCGAAAGGCCATAGGCCTAGGCCCATAGCATCTTTTACGCTTTTACTCTCCAATGCCGACATCAAAGGTAGACGCTGGCATTGCTAGACGCCATGCCATTCCATCAATACTTAATTTGCCTTCGAGACTACAATTGTAGTCCCCCCCGCCAATTCATGCCTGGAACCTGCCTCGAGGATTTTGAAGGCCATTACACAGCGTGGCCTGTAACGGAGCTTAACCTTCTTTCGTCATTTTAAACACCACTCCTAGGTCAGACAGCAACGATTACCACAAGTACCGCTACTGCATTTTGCTTAAGGTAGTCTCCACACAAACTCTGGATTGCGGTAACTGACGATGATAGGCAGTATGTCGACTAAAAATATCGTCATCTTCGGTGAGACCGGGGCTGGCAAGAGCTCCATCATCAACCTTATGGCAGGAAAGGAAAAGGCAGAAACGTCTCCTGACGCGCAGCGCTGTACCGCTCGTAGTGAAGAGTATCATATCGCCTTCGACGGATGTGATTATAAGGTGTTTGACACCATTGGACTCGGAGTCGAAGATCCGCAGCTCGGAATCGAGGGACATCTCGATGCCATCCTTGGCGCATACAAGCTGGTCAAGGAGCTAGAGAATAAAGGCGGCATAGATCTACTTTTATTCTGCGTGCGAGCACGTAGATTCACTGCAACCATTCAGAATAATTACCGGCTCTTCTACGAATCGCTCTGCAAGAAGAAGTTTCCCATTGTCCTTGTTCTCACCGGCCTCGAAAGAGAGCAAAACATGGAGGATTGGTGGACCACTCACAAAGGCACCTTCGAACAATACAAGATCTCCGTCGATGGTCATGCATGCATTACCGCAGCCAATAATCTGGACGGAAGGCACGAGAAGTTGTATCAACTATCCCGTGAATCGATCCGTAACCTTGTCAAGGAGCATACTCATGGCAGGAAAGAGGATGCATTAAAGGTGGATGAGAGATACGAAGAAGGCGATGGAGGTGATGGATGGTTTAGAAAGTTTATGCGGAAGATGAGTGAGCTGCTTTCGGTCGGTCGTAAAAAGGGCATTAGTGCTGCTACTCTCATGAAAAACTATCATGTGCCTCCGGAAGATGCACGACATTTAGCTAGCCTGATTAGACAAGATCTAGCACGCCGCTAGTCATCCATGTAATATCTTCATTCGATAGCTTATGCTCGTCTTTACTTACCTGTATACTTACCGTTTGTGGCATTTACTTCAAGGAATCAATCGCCTTCGATCGAGGACGGTGCGAGTAAATGTAAACCCTTAGCGACCGTTGAAAGTTGTTGTATATGCTCGCCTTGAAGGGAATTGTCTTCGATGTACGGTTCAGTTGATTGACAGGGCTTGAAAGGAAAGGCCAAGTATATGCGGGGAACAGTGCGTTTCAAACGTGTTCAGTAGTTGGACTTCGACGAAGCAACGGTGAACTGCAGTTAACCGTCACGCAAACATACGCGTTCCCCACCAAGCATTTCTCTACCGATACTGTAGATTGCATTGGATGGAGCAAACACAGTTGACCCCGATCGTGGTGGAGCTGGTGGAGTGCAGTGCAGTTCAGATATATGCACCACATATGGGATAAGACATTATCACCGAGCCGCTAATGTTTCGTGCTATTATGCAGAGATACTGTCAGACAACCATGTCAACGCGAAGATGAGTTGCAGCTCACATACGGAAGGTGTACATATCCAAAATTGGAATGAATGACTCGACTGTAAAATCACTGACTCGTTATTTTTCAGTCTCGCATCGAACTATAGCGGCAAGACAGTGCATTTATAAGAGCATCTACAAGTACATCTGTTTCTGACAGGTACAACCGTTCAATTTACCGTTCGTCTTCAGTTAAATTTAGGAGTGTCAAATGTGCCTTCAGGATCTGAATGCATAGTCAGGGAGTGAGCGTTGCGAAGAGCGACGGTGGTAAGATTACTCGCCCTTTCCGTGGGCAAAAATAAATTCTTTATCTTTTGCAGCCATGTGCATGATGTAGGCCGCTTGAGCGTGAGCCTCTGTTGAAATTTTCGGATTGAAGAAAGCACCGGCGCGGACGGCGGCGGCGGCAACGTGATATCTAGATGTGTGATTGCAAAGCATCATCTGCAATAATATTATATCAGGAATAACTGATTGTTGCAAGTGACATACATCGAATGGAGAGGTCGTCGTCCCCTCCTCACGATACCCCTCGATGGTGACTCTGTCCTCGCCAGCCCTACCAGAGTTTGAACCCTTCAGGCCAGGCCTACCAAAGAGTAAACCTTTGACTTCGATGGGGTAGCCGTGGTAGTTTATGATGATATTCTTGTCCTTGGTGAATAGCGTATTAAAATCGTCATCGCTCAGGGCATGCGGGTGGCTGCCATGGGGTCCGAGGATCATGAGGTCCGTTACATTGACGACGCGCACGCGCAAAGCGGGAGACATCTTGCGAAGGAGCGCAGCAGCCGCTATTACTTCGAAAGTCACTTCCACACCGATACCAACAAGAACGCTGGTTACTTCGAATCAGCCCAAGCTGCGCTCCTGTAGGTAGTGAAATACTCACACATCCGGGTTCACGCCTTCGTCGACGCTAGCAAACTTCCAAATAGACGCTCCCGCAATGCAGTGCTGGTTGACAATAAGCAAACTGCGAACAAACAACAGGAATCATCATCTCACCCTATCCGCCTCCTCAGGGCTCAGCCAGACGGGCGTGGGTTGTTTGCTACCGACCATCAAGTTCACGTAGTTCTTCGCCCTCAAGCAATGGGCCACCGTGGACAAGAAACAGTTTGCATCCGGTGGCAGGTACACACGCGCCAGCGCTGGCTTCAAATTGAGTACGGCACCAATGAAAGACGGGTTCTGGTGAGAGAAACCGTTATGCTCCTGACGTGTCCAGGTAGATGTCTCGAGATAATTCACGGAGCCAACATCGTGCCTCCAGTCGGTCTCGTGGGCCTGTGAGGTGAGGCATGAGCTGCGTCAGCTGGCTCCATAGAACAACAACAGACCATCTTCGTGAATTTGCTATACTGCACCATCATGGTGTGTACGATACCAAGGAAAGCCTCGTAGCTCGGGAAGAGCGCAGTTCTGCCAGTAAGTGTATACCCTTGCAACATGCCTTGACAGGTATGCTCAGACAATATTTCAATGACACGCCCGCCCTGAGCGCGGGAAGCAACGTCCCACTGGAGATTACGTCCGGTGACATCAAATACTGCGTCTAACTTGTTAGACACGAGTTCATCAGGAGAGAAGATCCGAAAGGTGGTTGGATTCCTAGAGGACATTGGATAAGAGGTAAGCGTGCATGTAACGGGAAAACATACGCCTTGATCGTATCCCTCAACAGAGTTCCAACTACTTTCATACAACTGGCCTGCGATCCCTTCTGCACTCCAAGGCGAATCCATTCGGGAATTTCAATGGGTTGAAAGGCAGCATAGGATTCCTTCCTGCAACCGAGCCTTTTATCCCTCTTGTCAGGTACGATGCTTAGTAACTCCTTAAAAGGAGCGCCCTCCACTACCCCTTCGCCATCCTTGGCAGCAATAAGCTCATGATGGGCATAACTGCGAAGCCAATCCTGGAGTATTTGAAGCTCCTCCTTTGAGGTTTTCGCCTCCGGCAGTGGAACTTGGTGTGACCGGAATGACCCCTCGATAAATTCGCCATGCAGCTTTTTTGGGCCGGACCAGCCCTTCGGGGTGCGGAGGATCAAAACAGGCCACCGTGGCTTCACTATGGGATTCCCTGAGCGAGCGGCTTTTTGAATACGGGAGATTTCAGCCAGGGCCCATTCCATAGATGCAGCCATATCTTGATCAATGTGTTCCAAGTCATCGACAATGCGGACTTGATATCCATAGCCGCTGAAATAAATGCGTCAGACGCCTGAAAAATATGCATCGTAGTTCACCCTGACCTGAACAGGCAAATGAGCTCTTTATCATCCATACATCCATAAACGGTTCGCTCAGAAATCTTGAATCCGTTCACGTGAACGATAGGGAGAACCGCGCCAGATTCAGCGGGATCAATGTACTTATATCCATGCCAGGCAGTTGCAGTTGGACCAGTCTCAGCCTCGCCGTCACCAACAATACAGGTAACGACAAGATGAGGGTTATCCATGACGGCGCCAAAGGCGACACTGAGAGCATAACCAAGTTCACCACCTTCATGAATGGCTCCAGGGGTTTCGGCATTGATATGGCTGGTGCAAATGTGTGAGATAGGATACGGCCAGCCATGACTGTGACGAACCTCGGGAAACCTCCAGGTGCACTAAACTTTGTGATGAGCCTTGTCAGACCGGCACGGTCTCGTGTGTAACGCTCCCAAAAGGGAGACAACGAGTCTTCGAGCCACAAGGACGCCAATATGGCGGGTGCACCATGTCCTAAAATAAAACGTTTGTAATCAGAAAGTGCAATACATCACGTGATGCATGAATGATTTGATGCGCAAACTTGAACTGTATGTAATGCATCAGACAAAAGGAAATTAACTCGCCTGGGCCGACCACGAGCAAAGCGTCGAGATCGGTCTTTTTGATGATCCTGTTGAGATGTGCGTATATCAAGACTAGACCAGGGCAAGTTCCCCAATGACCAAGAAGTCTCGGTTTAATATCGTCAAAAGTCAACGGGCGCTCGAGAAGGACGTTATCCTGCAAGAAAATCATCGCTATGGATGATGTTTGAGATTTGTCTACTACCGCTTGGTGTACTGACGCACCAGCAGAAATGTAGTTAGCTGCGCGCCTGAACTTCTGAACCGCGCGAAGTTCTGACTCCGTAAGGACATTGCTTGTCTTGAGTTGAACAGCATACTCATTAACCGAGTCTGGGAGATGAGAGGGGTCTGGTGGAGGGTTTGGCTTCGCGATTATCTGGCCGGGCATGTTGGCTGACGAAAATATTAACGTCAAAAAGTTCTAGGTTGAAGTTCTTCCGAGTCTATTTCTACAACAATCTGCCGCATTTTAAAGTGCATTTGCAATGACAATTTAGGGCGTATGACGGAGGTATGACTTCAGTGGCTACTAGGGGCTTGCCGCTTCTATCAGGTCTGGAGGTAGTAAATTCAGTCAAATTGCCTTTCAGAGCCAAAGCGCCGAATATTTGTCATTATGCATTTCAAAGGGCCCATCAGGCAAATCAGTAATTTTCCCATCACCAAAATTTGGCTGGTCCCCTTTGTACAGAGCTGTAGAACCCACAGAGGTATACTAATTTGCTGATTGACAGTGTTTCTCTGTAGCACGCGGTATGTAAAACTCATATCTAGTTCGCTTGGTACTTAGTACAATAGCATACATATGTTATCTGAACTACGTAACAACTGTAATTATTAACTGGTAACTAGTCACTCGCAAGGCTTGGTTTGTCCTGCGGTGGTTACACAATATGTAACCCTGAGACTGCGGTTACTAATGAGGCATTATGCACGGCGAACAAAGTGTAATTTCTTTCAGATAAAGACCCAGTCCCCGGGCAATTCACCAAGTGTATGTATCGTGTCATTGCTGTCTCATCCATTTCCCCGAGCAACTGTACCAGGCCATTCAAGCTGATATGCATTCCGTGATCTACGCTGCTATTAACAGGACATGGTCTCACCATTAAAACAAAGATGCCTTAGTCCTCAGTGAAATTTCCAGACCACCATATCCACTATATCAGGGGTTCCAACTACGACTGATACGATACGATCCTGCATGCGCATATCTTACAAACTTTACAAACTGCATACGAATAACTTATGGACGTTTGAGCCTTCCTGAGGTTGGCGACAGGACCGTGCACGATCGGCAAATTCTGTCCCTAAGAAAGTATGGCTGTCAACTATGATATTCACCCAAGATTATCCTCTCAAAATTAATCTGCTTGACATGAGTGACCTTCTATTCGGACAGGGTAAGTAGTACTCACGGAGTGGACATTCGGTTAGACATGGGCGAGGAGGGTCGCCTTTCACTCCTCGGATGAACGAAGTAGGTCGACCTGGAAAGCGATCCACTCCAACATAACATTGTGACTAAATGTGGATCAGTAGCTGTCTAGCAATTCGCGAGGCTGCTCACCATATTTACCTCGAAAGCTAGCAGAGAAGACAAGTATAGACTTCTTGATGGAAAAAGTCCCCTGAAGACCTGAGGAATTTATAGCAAACTAGTGAATTGGTGGATGGCAAGGATGGGTCCGAGTCGTAAGCCACATAAAAGTCTAGCAACTGTGTGCAGCGTGGTTGGCTTGCTGCTATTAGTAAAGGATTCAAAGGATGAGCTGCAAGATGAAGCCTTGCGGGGATCAGGAAGCTTCTAGAACAATACTCATTAATTTATGGTGGGAGGTATAAATCGATCAATTTACAAAATGATTCACAGCTCATCTTCAGCGAGCCTACAACTTGAAGATATCACTCCCTGTTCAAAACGATGCAGCAATACCCCACAGGAAGTACTTACTATATACACCTTGATTACCTCGATGGTATAATTAGCGCGTAGGGGGCCTAAAAACATCAGGCGTTTGGCTTTTGGCTGAATAATAAGCGGCCAATATTCGCGCGTCTACCCCGCATAGAGCGACCAGCCATGTTCGAAAAACCCTCAACGTGATCCTGGCCACTCTGTGTCAAAAAGAGCATGCCAGGCCAATTTTAGCCGCCACCAAACTGGGCCCTGGCAATCAAAGCCCAGCATGATCCGCGGCACTGGAATGCAAACTGGCAGCTGAAAAAATGATTTCTGCGAATAATTGTAGACTGTTCTGTTAATGGCGCCATCCCATTCTGGCGTGTTGGACGACTGTGATCTGCTTATCATGATGTAGCTGACCATCACAGCAATTGCATGATTGCCAATGACACACAGGAACAACAGTCGAGGGATATAATGCCCAAGTGGCCTTACTTGCACTTGAAGCTTGACGGATACTGAAGTCTGTGGTTCGTACGGTATCGTACTTGTGGGATCGCAAAAGCTGTGAAGTACAGTTTGACTGTTATTAGTTACTATTATATGAGTCAGGGGACGAGGGTAGTAAGAACAGCACAAAACCTCACTCAGAGCACAAGTCGCATACTCCGTCAAGCCTCACCTGCACGGCTAAGGACCTAAAGCAAACGTGAACGCAGGTCTTGAAGTTCATCAAAACACGCATGTCACGTTTCTTTGCTTAAAAGCTAATATCTTACCACACGCTTCCATCACACTTTCCACGCGTTCGCATCGTGATCCTGAGGCTCCAACTTCCAGCAGCGTGGATTCAGCGAGGACGTTGTCTCAAAAGACTCATAAGTCATGAGGGTTGTTGAGGATGCGCGACGCCTCACACTATTCTACACATTCATATGATGACCATGACTAAACCATTGAGCATCAGAATAGCGTATGTATCAACTAATTCTCGTGTGTTTCCTCCGGTTGACCTCGTCTTTTTAGTATCATGGGGCCCTCTGGAAGCGGCAAGACGACATGTACGTCGGCGAGGGTTAAAACTTGTAGCAACCATTGATTGACCGCTTTCAGTCATCAATGAAGCCAGCGGATCTGACTTTACAGTCGGAGAGGGTCTGGAGAGTTGCACAAGTGAGGTGCAAGCAACGAAACCCTTTATACTCAACGGCCGGGAAGTGACGTTGATCGACACTCCTGGCTTCGACGATACTAACCGTAGTGATACGGACATCTTAGCAATGATAGGAGCGTACCTTTCACAGACGTCTGTCTTCTGTCATTCACGCTTTTCTTCGGTCCTGACCTGAACGTGCAGATACGAGCACGGCGCCAAACTTGCTGGCATCATCTACATGCACCGTATATCAGATTTCCGCATGGGAGGAACGAACAGACGCAATTTCAAGATGTTTCGAGAGCTTTGTGGGGAGTCCACACTCCGAAACGTGTTGGTCGTCACGAACATGTGGAGTCAAGTTGCTCCTGACCTTGGGGAGATGAGGGAGAAGGAGTTAGAAGATAACTTTTTCAAACCGGTCCTCGTGAAGGGCGCGCGTATGTTGAGGCATGAAGACACTCAAGAATCGAGTCACCGCATCCTGCGATATCTGATTCATAACCAACCTGCCACGCTTCTCATTCAAGAAGAGCTCGTTAACGAACACAAGAATATCGTCGAGACTTCTGCAGGGTTCGAGCTCACACGAGCTCTAAGTGAGCAGCGAGAGCGCCATGAAGAAGTTGTAGCTCAGTTGCGCAGAGATATGGAGGCAGCGATCCGAGATAAGGACCACGAAACGAAGGAGGAACTTAAGGAGGAGATACGGAGTAAGCATGAGTTGATACTGAAGCTGCAAGGCGAAAAGGAGCGGCTGGAGTCAGAGTTTAAAGCTGCCAAGGAGAAGCTTGAGGCGAGGATCAGTGCAATGGAAGAGAGACACCACGAGGAAGCGCGAGCCCTTGACGCCCTACAACGAGATCTGGAGGCCGAAAAGAAAGAGAGGGAGAGGCTGATGGTCGAACGGAACCAAGAGCAGCAGCGGTTACATCTCCTGGAAGAGGACAATGCCAGACTTCACGAAATAGAACGAGTGAAGAGCGTCCGCGAACAGGACAGACTCACCACAATACGTAGTGAGCTAAGGGAAGAGCTTCGCAAGGAATCAGAGCAGCACACCACGAAGGAATCGAACGCCAGTGGGCAAAACGACGACGGGCTGGTAGCACATGTAATCTCCTGGGTGAAATGGCTGTGGTCATGATCAAGTTCACGTTGTGGCTTTTCTCACTGCCGTGTATGTGTATTGCATAATTTATACTTCCATCAAGTTCGTTGTACTCGCCAGTCATGGTCCACGTCCGTATCAATGAGCGTGAGGCCAACCCGAATTTGCACATCAACTTTATCTCAGTTCTGCCTATGGTCGATGCCACCCTCGAGGACAACGCTCGACAACTCATCCGTGCATTGGCTGCGCAGGTGAAGCCCATCATGAAGACGCACGGTTTCACCGTCAACAGCCTCGAAGAGGTACGTATCCGACTGCTTTTACTATTCCCGAGCTGGGCATACTATGTCTAGATTGTTCTAGTACGAGTACAACCGAGTGTTTGCAGGGCGGAACTGGAACAACGGAGAGACGATTGGTACGCACGCTACACGGAATACCCTGAGAGAGAGAGACCGGCTAATCATATTTATACAGAGCTCGTCTTGAAGTCTGCTAGCGGTTCGTTTGTGCCTATTCACTGGCTGATGAGCACGTTATGCCATGAAGTGGGTACCCTTTATGACCTACGAGACAGGCTGATCGACATCGGACGCGTTTTTCTTGTGTTAGCTCGCCCACATCAAGGTCAGTCATACCACCACACTCAGTTCAGCTCTTGGACACCCTGATACGCAATACAGCACATGGATCACGGGCCTGCTTTCCAAGCCCTCTGGCGACAGCTACGGAACGAAGTCCGCGCCCTGCAAAACAAGGGCTACTACGGCGACGGTACGCACCACCCCCACCCCAACGCAGCCTCCCTCATACACCTCACCGCGCATCTCCCCAGGGTATTGGTCTTCCGGCACCAGATTAACAGATTCAGCGAGAATGGCTGGTCAGGGCATCGAAATGGGAGATCTTCCTGAATACATGGTCTGTCGTCCCTGACTTTCTCTTGTGTCTCCGAGTCTTAGGAAGTGTATATCACAGTGTGGTGGAGCCCATTCGCGCGCGCGCCCCGCTTCCTACCAGCGACGCAAGAAGACTATTAAATTCAGCGGGCCATCAACGCACACAGGTGCCCAGACTGGAAAGAAACGCAAGGCCGGCTCAAGGATTACGAGTACTAATGCATTCGGTTCCGGAGGCAAGGCATTAAACGAAGGTGCCACCGACGATAAGAAAGAGACCGGTACGGGATTTAGGAAGAAAGCAGGAAGGTCTGTCTGTGTTCTGCCTTTCCAAACAGAAAGCTCATTGTTGGTTTAGTAAACGTGCACGAGAAGAACGGGCACTTGCTGCCGAGAGACGTATGGATACACTCAAAGGTCTGTCATTCTTCCCTTTAGCAAGCCCCCCTTTATCCATCCGCTTTAGCTGCATTCGCTTCTTCATCGTCAGCAAGCTCTTCGCGCCTGAAGAACGAATTCGAACCTGCACGAGATTCAGAAACGGAGTCAGATGCTGAAGCTTTAGAAACAGACCAAGACCGGCGAAGAACCATGCTTGAATCTGTCGGCGGGCAAGAACTTGACGAGATGAAAGCAGAAAAATATGACTTTTCTGATGATTTCAGACTCCCTGGAGGAACTGACAGCGACTCGCGTAATGAAGCTGCTCTATTGATTGAAACACAGGCTTCATCAGCCCCTGGCAAGCGACGGCGAGTGGAGGATGAAGAGATATCTGTGCCTAAGAAATATCGGATATTTGATACTCCTAGCTCTGACAAGACAGAACATCAGCAAGATGGTTGGAACTGTCTTGTGTGTACATTGTACGTCGTCGAATTTGTCCAAGGAACTATTTTTGATCATCTCGCTCTCACAGATCCAACGAGTCAGAACACCTTGCGTGTTCTGCCTGTAGTACTACTAGGGGGGACTCTGTTTGGGTAGACAGAGGTACATGAGGTACATATACCTGCCTGACGATATTATCTGTTGTAACCCTATGAATCTTCACTGTCTACAACAAGAAAGCGAGACGACAGCTACTACGGCTACGTAGAGTTTACAATATCCAAGATGTAAGAAAAAAATAATGAAGTGTCAGTGCACAGTACGAGGGCAGCGTCCATATTGATAGCAAATCGATGTAACAACGACGAAGCAAAATGAATTGCATATGTAAAAAGTCATCATAGGATCCATACAGCTGCGACAAGAGTAATCAGCGTGTAGACAGCCAGTCCAACCCCCGGAATGCTGTGACGGGCGGCACCATTCCATCCAGGAGGGACACCTAAAGTAACCGATGGTTGTGACACATAAGACGTCGATGTCACTATCGCGCCGTTCGTCTCTGTCACGAGTAAAGTATATGCACCAGTCACCTGAGGGAGGGCAGTGACGTTAACGGCAAGCGTTCCTATGATGGGACTGTACGTGCTCGTCGCAAGCTCTGATTGTACAATCTCGCCAAAGACGGCTGGAACAGAGGTATTAAATGCGTACGGAGGCGTCGTGTAGGTTGGAGTAGAGAGGAGGTAGTTAGGTAGCGTGGTAGCAATCGTCGCAGACTCAGATGAAAAGAAGGATTCGACAGCCGCAACAGGCTCTACTGGCGCTGAAGCATTGTTGCGGGGGTATAGCCCAATCATCGGGGGTTCCTTGGTGTCAATTCCATAACTGCACATAGAGTTGATGAAGAGTATTCTGAAAGATATCAAGAAACGAACATACCTCCATATTGAGTAGACAGTCCGCAAAAATGGGGTTCCTAGATGAATGAAGGGTTAAAATTTGAGCAATAGGGAAATATACTAAACTATTTGTACCTAACAACCAGTCGATTCCATCAGCACTAGGAGGTGAAGCTTTAGGCCAAGATAAACAGAGGTCCGGGTTCCCCTCAGCAGGGCCAATAATATAATCAGTAGGTTCCAGAACAAACGAGGTTCCATCCCTGGAAGGTAGCTTTTAGTGCTGTACACAGGCAATGTAGCCGACTGCTAGTCACCCGAAACTGAAAGACATAGTTGCTGAAGAGTCGCAAGGTATGACCCATTGGCCACCTTCAGTATCGTCATTGTCAACACAGCAGTATCCAATAAATTATCGACTTACTACTGTCAACTAGGCGACTGCTTGGAAAAGAACTGTATAGTCGCTTTACCTAGGAGAACATGAAGATGAGTCATTGAACAGGAAAGTTAAGATCTGACATCTTGATATGGGCCATACAGTCCCGGAGTGCCGCTGTAGGAGAGACTTGAGTATAGCTTACAGATACGTCGTCAACCACTTACACATCCAAAAGAGCAACCGACGAATTGTCAGTCGGGCCAGGGTATGTTGGTTGAGGCGTGTACTCGGTGCTATTGATCTTGCAAGAAATCAGTATCACCATGCATCATGGATACAAAATCAAATGTCCTACCGCGAAACCGGTCATATGAATGGCCCAAGAGAAGTAACCAGATGTATTGGTTTGCGTGCCAACCGGAGAGAATGGCACGACCTCATTCCATACAACCTGACTCAAGTTCTGCACGACGGACACATCAATAGCTCCTGTTCAGACATGAATATCGTAAATCGGGTACTCAGCAGAGAATTACCGAGAGCAAGAGTTCCGGTAGCATTTCTCGTGAGGCTAAGTCCAAATACAGGATAGTCCAGCAAGCCTTTCTCAGCCAAGGTCGAAAAGAACGGAGTGGCTAGAACACGTGCATGGCGGACCACACTCGTAAGGCTGCTCTTACAGCAATACGCACCGAATCACATACCATTCGCAGCCTTTGCATAAATCTCTGACTGTCGTGAGAACCCTAAGCCGAGAATACCGCTGACCTCATCCACCAGCGTAATGTTGGAATTTGTCACGACGCCTGCGGAGATGTAAACGCAGAAAGTTTCGAGTCTGAAGTCAAGAATTACCAAATGCCTGGTTGGCGACTGATACGTTTGCAACTTCTACAGTCTCTCTAGCAACGAACCCGGATGCACCTTGCTATACCATCAGCATCAGATGGAATGAGGCGTGATTATGTTTCATACCAGTCCCATCAGCGTAGCTAACGTTGAAACTGGTGTCATTATTGTTGATGGACACAAATGTTGGGCTGGCATAGGTAAGGGGGTATCTTGGCACAGAGGTACATGTACTGGTTGTGCATTCGGTTGAAACAAGCCAAAAATCGGCAGAACCTGCGAACGGTTATGTATATATGATTTAAAGAAGCACGATTCATACCTGTGTCAAGCGCAGCACGGAAGCTGATTTGACCAGCTTGAAGAACAACGTAGTATGTCCTGTCACAATCATGATGGTTCGATGAGACAGATGAGCTTCTGAATGCAAACACTGACCCATCATGAGCAATGGAAACCGGCGAGATCCCAAAGGCAGTAGAAGTAGTAGAATTTGACGCTTGACCAGCAAGCATAGCAGGCCCGCCATGTGAGGATGTACTTCGGATATTCAAGGTAACCGCAAGAGCATTTTGGAACTGCAACGCAAAGTTCAAAACAAGGAATGGAAGAAGCATTATGCGATCTCGAGTATTGTGCCCAAAGTGTCTATGACAACAACATTCGGACGCTGAAAGTCCAAAAAGGTTTCGGTGGGGGGGAGCAGAGGACCCGGAACAGCAAAGGCAGAAGAAATGAAATGAGCAAAGTGAGGCATGCTCACGTGGTCTACCAACAAAAGTGCGGGGAAACGGGGGCTTATCTAATTCCGTGCATGTTGCCAATCCAACCGGGAGGGGAGAGCAGATGAGAATAAGTAGCAGTATTTTCGACACGGCTCGCTCATATTTGTGACGTGCCACTGATTTCAAACCCCTATGAGCTGTGCTAATTCCTTACATACACGAGGAGGGTGCATAGCAATCCTCTATTTGAAAGTTGAGCTACGTAAGAGCACGTATAGGTAATGGCAAGTACAAAGGAGAGTAACACTGCGAGATCCGTTCGCCAGCGGTCATGCACTTAGATGAGATAGTTAACTAGTGTGACCGCAAGTGGCACATCATACGTCAGTATGATGTCGAGCGCGCTGCCAGTGCAGGTGGCAACCATCTGGCGCATCGCTCGAGTCCAAGAAGCATGAAAAGCGAAACCTCCTTTCACTTATTCTTCAAAATTAACCTTGAAAGCTCGACCGAACAACTATTGAATCTGCCAGTACCGATAAAATTCAAACTTAGGTCTGATGAGTAGAAAAACATTTATCAGGACATACACATACTACACAGAGTGATACATCCGAAAGAGTCGCAGGCGAGGCAGAGTCATATATGTAGACGAGAGAGTAATAGGTAACTAGTGGTAAAGAGCGTAAAAACAGGTGGTATCACAAGATCGGATAGAACATAAAGATGAATGTCTTAAAAGATAGATAGAATCGAAGAGTCGTCCACGTCACCGTTTTGCAAACACCTTTTTCAGTAGCGCTAGGACCTTGGGGACGTTCAGCTGAACGTACTCTAGATCCAGCAAGTGTTTGTTGTCTTTTTGCTGTGGACAGAGTTTGAGTCATCAATACAATGCATCTTGAAGGATGGAACCAACCTTCTCCAATAAGTCGTCAATCTTCAGATCCATTTCAAGAATGGCCTTCTCCCGACCCTTGTAGTGCAATGAAATAATGAACGTCCCCGGCGTGGGCGACGTAATATTGAAATAGATGTTAGGTCGACTGGAAGCATGTCAGAATGCCGTGCATTTACGACGGATAGAGGGAGCACGGACCGGTTATCAGGAACATTGCTCTCCACAATAATCCCCTCCTTCTCGAGCTGTGCGTGTGTAAAGCGATACGGACCGAGAACTGCAGATTTTGACGGCTTCCTCTCCTTGCCTCCAACCGTGACGACACCCACGCCAGTTGTGCTGCCCTTATCCTTCGATGCGGTCAGACGGACGTTCTGGAGGTAAGCTTTGTATTGCTCAAGCTGAGAGCGTAGGTAGGCGTTGTGGTCGCAGATCGTCTTGTAGACAGCTTCCAGCGACTTCGTTTCCAATACCACCTTCTCCCGTAAATTGCCAAGGTGAACAAGCTCAGCAGCGACCTCATCTTGCATGAGCTTATAACCATCCGCCGCTTCGATAATATTTTGCTCCTCCAATTCACGAAGCATCTCCTTGACTTTAATGCCCTTGCGAACAAGGGTCGCATCCTTCGTCGTAGCCGCCCGCTCGGCAATTGCAGCCAGATTGTGCGGCCGCTTCTCGGCAGCGTGCGGTATGGAACGGATGAGCTGTACAAGAATAGACTTGGTTTCCATGTACAGCATGTCACTCGTCGATACCGAATCCATCAAAGCACTCTGAATATCCTGTACAGGCGTCTCCCAGCGGCTGTACAAATTCAACTCGATAGCACGGTTCTCCTTGCGAGGAACCTGTGATGGAGCGGGTCCAAGTTCATCAGTTAAGATGCGTAAATGTTGCTTGTCGTTTGGAGACTGGTGCACAGCCGTCAGGAACTAGCACGGGAAATAAGTCAGACATGCTTACGAGAGTTTCAACGTGCTGCAGGATCAAAGAGTGAGTATTATACAACTCGTTCATGGTAATGTGAATCGTGAGATCTTTCTTGGACAGGGCCATGTACTGATCCATCTGAGACAAAACGTCAGCTCCCATGGACAACGTGCGATATGCGCGGAAGTACTTCAAGAGTGTCATAGAAATCCCCGACTTCGCAGAGGTTGTTCAGGAATTGGTTGATGCGCGCTTTATTGTTTTCTACGAAGGGGTTGAGTGTGACCATGTAGATCTCCTTCGCATACGAAGGCTTGTTTGCGAGGTTTTGCAACATCTTCGCAATCTAGAGAGGCAAATATCCTAAGATGAAAGCGGGAGGGTTGAAAATAGACACGTACTAGTGTCAGTGTTCGGCGCGGATGCTTAGCAGGGACACCTTCGACGAGCATGTATGCTTGGGGAGTAACGATTGCTGGATTGATGAATCGAAGGAAGAAGAAACCGCCGATCAATGAGCAAATAGCGTAATCGGTTGCTTCAGGGTATTTTCGCTGTGACGTATCATAAGATCAACATCAAGTGAAGATGGAAGCGAACGAACTCGGGTTAAACTTCGGATCTGCTTGCAGATCCACCGGATACCATACGGTACGCTTTCCATGCTGTCTATTATGGTCACAAGGAAACTATTCGCAATCTCCATCAGCATGGTAAGGCGTGGTGCAATGATAGCTTGAACATCGGGATTCTCAGCAGCAACCTCTGGAGGCACTCCGCGGGGTAGGTTGGGTGGTAGTGTACCTGTTTCCTCTTCTATTTGATTTATCATTTGCTCGTAAACCTGTGTATTCGTCAGAGATTCCGATATACTTCTTAGAGAACCTGTTACAGCTCACCTTTACAGGATTGATCTCAAGATTCAGGTCTTTGTGTTCAATCAAGCTATTGATGCGCTCTGCTAGAACTCCTTTGAGGTAACTTTGTCCAGGACCTCGCCGGGTGTAAGTAGTCATCATCCGTGATACGGGGGTGTTAGCACGCAGTAGTGACCCAAATTCTGTTGCCGTCTCAAACTGCGCGGATAGCACTGACTGGAACATCGTTAAGAGAAGATGCTCCTCACGACTCTCGTATTGATTTCCATATAGCGTGAACATCACCGTCTGCAAGAGTGTGTCAATCTCTGACAAGCTGACAAGGCGGCATAGTGCAGCAATATGACGGGGTTCAGACTGGAGAAGAAAGAATAGGTTGGAGTACTGGTGCAGTTTTCGATCATCGGGGTAATGGCCTTCGGTTGGGTCCACTTCTTCCAATGTCCGTTCCACTTCTCGTTGCTAACCCATATTAGGTGAGCCGAAATACAGAATGTGACAAGAGTATCGGGGGACGAACCTCGTCAGCAGCCATACGATTCTGGATAAGGAGAGCTATGCGAGAGTCGAGGTAACGGACGTCACGTTCGAGCACAAAGTTTTTCTTGGACTGGGCGGATATCTTGCCTTTCAGGTCGCGAAGACGCTTTTGTGCTGTTTGCGAAGCATTCGAAACGCAAACTTGTGAATTATGACTACAACGCACCTCGGGCGAGATCATCCTCTACTTCCACATCCTGCTCTGCGGCCATGCTGAAAAGGGCGGTAACGCTATAGCGGTTGGTATTCCTGTTCGTGAGCCTTCTCCCCATAACGGAGCTGGGTGAGGTTGGTTGATCGATGTAAGACATGATGAATCGAGAAGAAGGCTGTTGATCTTGAAATGCGAGGCAATGGGCTCAGTTATCACCGGTGGAATTGTGGAAAGCCAGAGATATCGTAGATTTTTATGCAAGCACCGGCGCAGCCTGGCAACGAGACGTCACTGGGATATAAAATTTTATGGGTATCAACAAGAAGAGAGAGAATGGCGATGATGGAAGGTCAATGGGCGGAGAAGAAGACAACACGGGTACCGCCAATGCGGCAAAGCAAACAACTTGCAGTGGCAAAGACTTTGCGAAACACAGAGTAGTATCAGTCACGTTCTGTCTGTCACAGCATCTTGTCACTCCAACGTGACTATCCTCGTCAACAACTTTACACCGACTTATTTAAAAACACGCTTGGAAACTTGCAAGCATCCTCATTCCAATTCCAAGCCGCTCAATCATAGATCGCCTTTCCTTCTATGATATGCTCGAGCGCTCCGCCGAACCGTACTAACAGCTATCTGGCGACCGTATCTCGTCAATCTTAGTAAGTTAGTCCCCCCCGCTTTCCCCTTTTCATCAACTTGGCTCCTATACATCAAAATTTCCTGGCATCTGTCGGTAAACTCAAACTATCCCCGCAATCAATCCATTAAACTCTGTAAAATCACGTTTGACATACAATCTCACTGATCCTGGGCTGCGAATAACTTTGTAGCAGAGTTTATCTTCATTTTTAATGGGGATAATTTTGATCCTTACTTCCCGCCGTGCCATGCCTTATCGACATCGACATCATTCAAGACGTGCCGAAATAGGCAGGATCTCCTTCCCTTACCATACGCGGGCGATTCTTACAGGGTCAGCAAATATTCAGCACATCTCAGCTCGGCGGAGGAGACTCTGGTGGACCCAGGGTGGCATTCATCATCATATTGAGGGTAATTTCCAGTATTCATGATCGGTAAACTAAAGGACGTCTAGGGGCCGACCGCAACGGAGCCTTCTGATATTCGCTAATGGTCAGTATTACCACAACACTGTGTTCGGAAGGACTTCGTTGGCCTTCGCACATCCAATAATTGGACTGGTATTACAGTTAATTCTTCCGCGATCCATTGGTGCGAGCCACCTGCATACACTCTGTCAATCGTGACACCGCGCCATCTTCAAGAATACACGATGTCATGATTGGAGGTGGCATATCGGCGCAGTATCTAGTAGGACCTGGAAGCTAAGACAAAATCAAGTCTAGGATAAAGAACCATTAATAATTGATGGCGCTTGCTCAGTGGAAACATGACATAGAAAAGTTGAACGCCGTTCAGATACCCAAAATGTCTCGTCGATTTCCCCATACATGTGTGATGCATTGACAGCTGATGCCTCATTACATATGCAATTCGGTGAACTAGCCTTTTTCTTCTCGTATACAGCACCGGCGGATGGCATGCACGTGGAAGTGTCGGAATTTCCTTACCACACTGGGTGGATCTTCGCGGGTAACCACATACCGATAAAGAATCACATCGTTCCTGCGAGCGCGTTTTCAATTGGCAGTTCCATGGAATAGACCTAGCAACCTTGGATGGTATCTTGGAACAACTCTATCCCAGAAGCTTCGCTTGCACTAATTGCCAGATCTCGCCTCGTGGACGACCCGTTTTCATCACCCCAGCCTTGCAAGAAGATAGCCACGTCCGCTACGTCATGCGATCTCTTCATCTTTAGCCGCCATCCATCTTTTTTAGTACGATTCATTTCCGCTCATCGTTAGTCTAGTAATTTCTCTAGGCTATATAATCCACCCTCCTTGGGCTGAGGCCTCACAAGTCCTATCCTCATGGATCGCAAATACGACTTTTGGTGCGTTTCCTTCACCCTCTCAAATTCCTCTCATGCCTATTTCTTTGGCAGGAAGCTTGACTCAGAACTATATCAACACGTCAAGGCCGCGACACGTCCAGGGGAGGTATCTGATGAGGTATGTCCTGCTGGGCGTATGCAACATAGGGAGCGCTAATTCACCCATCACTCGAAGCTGCACGCGTCTGTGCAACTCCCCGTTGCACTCTCATACGAATGCCTATGGAATGATGGTCTATGTGGTTTCAGTGCAGCTACAGTCGAGGCCGTGGTCCAGCACATCTCGACATATCATCTTCGGGGACTCTATCCGCAGCCCGACGACCACGTGCGATGTCAATGCGTAGACTGTCCGCTCCGAAGGAGTATCAGGCGCGATACTATTCTGCGCCACATCCGCACCGTCCATTACGCATGTAGACGCTCGCACTAGGCCATAACTTTTATGAATCCACAACCATGATCCACAGTAACCAAGTCGAGTACTCTCCGCCTAGTTCGCCTCGTTTCCTACTGTCAAGGATCAGATATTCCGTGCACGGTGTACGATACGTTTATGATCGGAATATTAGGTTTACCTCGAATGCTATACTAAGTAGGACCTAGGTACTTGTACGGTTGAGCCACATTCGTACACGTTTGTATTATTTTTTCTCTTTCTCGGGTGCGCTTGCATAATGACTGCAGAGTGTCTGTTACAAAACAAGTCACGATGCGCCTGTTACCGCTTATATTGAATGTATTGCTTTCAAGGCCACAAGAGTGGCTTGATGATGGCAGAATTCAGAATCTGATTGATGGGGCTGACGCAGCACCTGTTCTTGGAGAAATCCCACCTATGGCAGCTTCAAGTCGCGTCCTGATAAGCTGGTGTGCATCAAGATCCAGGAGCGATGGGTACAGCATACTACGGTAAAAGAAAGGTCTACAGTTGCGAACGTTAACTGAGCCACGTGCTAGAGTCATGCAACATCGACATCCACAGTCTCGGGGACGTCGACTCCAAGTTGTGGTTGTTCTCTTGGGGATGTGGATTCCACATCGTAGCCCAGGTCGGCGAGCTAGTGCCAAAATTAATACAGATTTGGACACGCCGCCAAAAAGAACTGACCGTACAAAATAATTAAAGACCGCCGATGATAAGGCCAACCGCCCAGAAGTTTGCACATATGCGCACTTCAACATGGCCATCCTACATACCGACCTCCATCAAAGTGAACTGAAAAGGTGGGTGATTTATGCTCACTAATGTATCACCATCAGCTTGTTTCAGAAAGTTGCTGGGGTTTATAACTTGAGGATGTTGTACGGGAAGAGGGCGTTGGCGAGACAGTGATTACGCAGTTCAAATATCGAAGATTACCTTTTCGACTATCCCCAATACGTTCGCGAGCTACTCACAAACGCCCTGCGACGCAACGTCTCATCGATATCATATATTCTATCATCAAACAAAGCTACCAAATCACTAATACGATACATCAATAGCTCAGGAAGACTCAAACAGACATTTGGTGAGATTAAGATTGATTAACTGCACAAATTTTCATGCACGTCATGAGTCATGACACACAAAACATAGACAACAAGATATTGGACGGTACATAAATGTACCTACATAACTATACAAAACACTCCAAGACTGGAGCGAAAGGAGCTCGCTGGACAAGAACCGCTGTAGGAATAGAGGCTGCGAGGAGTATGGCAACCCGACACTGGTCAAAGACAAGATCCAAGGACAAAGACCGAAGGACAGAGACCGCTCAATCCAAGATAACACCCAGACAACACTCAATACCCATCTTACTCACCCCTTACACCACAGTCTTTCCCTCTGTACGAAGTCAGCGCCGGCCTTTGCCCGACATTATGCTGACGGAGTACGCGCTACATTACACACATTAGAAACCAACATATACTTACGATAGATAACGGGAGTAAGCCGCCCGCGCATAGGGCCATGTCCGACATAGGGTCTACGACTCCAAAGGACAATAAATTTGAAACTCGAATGTCTTGAAGCGCTGGATCCGGGTCTACAACATTTTGGGGTGGAAGGGTCAACGTATAGAGGGTATCTTATTACGCTCCATCACTCCATACGGAAATGATAGACTGCCAACATGCTGAAAATGCAAGGCCACAATCAGTTTAAAGGACTGTGATTCAGATAAACCAGCGCGGTGATTTGGTATGTGCGAATACCGAATCACTGCAGGGTTCACAAGGATTGAGAAGCCGCATAGCGCTAAGCTTGAAGCGGCAGGATGACACTCCGATCAATGAGACAATACAAATAAAAGTGATTCACGAGTACGTCAGATTTTTCCCCAGGCTGGAATATTTAGGCTGATCGGATCCTGGATTGAACTTTGATTCAAGTGCTTATCAAGGTTGGTATCGTATGAAGTGATTAAAAGGACGAAGAGCCAAAGCAAGTCACCGTGCCGTTTGGCAAAGAGTCGACTGACGCGTGACAGTGTGAGTCCATTAGCCATCATCATGTTGAGATACTCAGGGTGGTTATGGCCTGATTTAGCTCGTGCATTGCAGGCGCGTGCAACCAAGTTATATGTAATAAGGCTTACAAATGGGGCAACTTAGTCAGGTATGTTGCCCTGCCCCACATCATTTTTTGAGGACAAATTTCACAAATTTTACAATCTGATCTTGGCCGAAGGAATACCATTTATGATGGGCCGTATTAATTCTTGCTGAATGTCGCATGCTGCACCACTCAGCCTTGCGGTCGTTGCTGCCGGCCAACCAAAATCCATCCCCATTTCTTTATTTCCATTACTAAGTCGCTTGCAAAATCTCTGCAGTTTCCTGGCAGCAAACAAACTCTGATTCCTTAAAACATTGTATAATCACGGGTACACGTTTTAACATGCAGTCTCATCCTCGTGTGCGGGAAATACTGCATAGAACCTGCACACGTGTTTCACACTTTTATCTTCGCTTCACCAAAATGGCAAGTCAGCGCAATCGTCCTCGACGCAAACAATTCCTCGCAACCGCGGCTTGTCGATCTTACTGGGCTCGCTGAGATAGGAGGTTCGGCTTTTTTAATATCCGCAGACTTCTTGCAAGGTCATGTTCAGCTCTACCAATCCCCTCATCGGCGGAGTAGATTCATGCCGACATAACGAGGATCATTTCGAGTTGTGGTTAATCAATGGTTAATCGATACACTCAAATTTCCGATCGCAGCAGAACCTTATAACGTTCGCTGACCTCAATATTGACACAACGTTGTGTTTGCAGAATTCCGCCGGCCCTCACATATCCATTATGATCCGGAACGCAATTTTGACAAGCAAGCTGCGGTATAATTACTTGATATATGTTAGTTCTTTTCATTCATTTGCCACCGCAGCGAATATCATCTCGATCCCTGGCTCGAGCCACACAATCGCCGTCCGCGTAAGGTATAGGGCTGCATTGGTTCGTACGGTGACCGTTGACCGTTACGGTTGCCGTACCGGCAGGCCTGTGAGGGGGTACAAGGTGGTGCCGTGTACGGTACGGCCGTGCACCCATACCACTTGCATTAGCCTAAGTAAGTAGAAAATGAAGTTAGCCGGTTGATTTGGATTAGTTGGACGGTCCGACTAAATCCAGGAAGTTTCCACACTTCGCATCAATGCCACAATGTTCAGGTATATTGTTGATACACCACTTTTTCAAAAGTTGCTGACCCATTTTTTGCAGGTTCATTACTATAATACCGAGGCTGCATAATTAGTAAGTATGATCTAGCGACTTCCTTTGTCGAGTCACTGATACATCACCAGGAACGAGAACCATGTACAGCAGTTATCGACAGAATGCACCATAATCCTCCTCTCTATTCTCCTCCCTCTGTTTTGGATTATCCTCGGTATTCGGCGTCCAATGGTCATCTTGTGAACCGCTATCGTTCTGTATTGTATTCATGTGCGCTATTTTGTGCGCTAATTTATAGTATAATCTCAACGATACAACCGATTTATTGATTCTAATCGTGCTGAAATGTGGCGATTTTCATTCACACAGCCTACAACAGATCAGTATTGTATTAAGTAATCTCCACAGCGAGCTCATGCAGTTTGATTGATTATGTACCGTCTATGGACGTATACGTGCGTATAGTATGCCGTACCGTACCAATGGATTCGATCATTTTAATTCACAATGGCATACAATAATGTGCTTACAACATACTTACACCGTACATATACGGCCGTCTGCGGTATACGGTACGGCGTGAAGCCCTATGTAGTTGAAAGGCTGCGAAATGACACATGTATGTAATTATCCTCGCTTGACTCGGAGACTACCGAAGGGACGGATCTGATCTTCATTACTTAATAGGGGGTCACCGGTCATGTGAACGTTCGCCGGGCAGTCGCCGGGTCCCGGTAAGTTACCTAATTTCCACTTTCCTCCTATCCGGCGGCAAATTCAATGGACAGCCTCATCGATATTCTTTACAACGTGGACGCCTTATCGTCACCAATCGAGTTTCGAACCTCTCGTCAGGTTCGAGTTCATCCCACCGGGGCTATGTTTGTCACCATTTCGAGGAACACCATTTCTGGTATCAAACGGTCAGTAAACGTATTGATCCGCGTCATTGCAGGTCGTCGCACCACAGCGGCATTCTGATATTCGCTGATCGTCCCGCTGTGTTCTGATGGACTTTCGCTGGCCCTCGCACGTCCAAACTGCATCACAACATCTTCTTGAAAATTAGGTCTTGTTATTCGCTTGGTTTCGCAACCCGAATATCACTGGTACAGGCCACATAATCGCCGTTCACGTGCACTTTAGAAGTGAAAGTTTATGGCAAGCAGAATCCTCGTTCGAAATTCTTCAATGAGGACCTGCTGGTCATGTCAATCGCTCATTGATGACGCCGCGCTATCTTATCATTTTCGGGGAGGATCTACGATGTCAGGACTGGAGGCGGAATGTCGACTCAGCCATGTAGAGTCCTATGGCAGTATCAAGTCTAGGGTAAAGAAATTAATCAATGGCAGCGTGTTCTCAGCGGAAACACAACCTGGAAAATTGGAACGCCGATTTTTTTTTGACGTCAGATCGATCTGCTCTGTCTGCGCCCGGGTCTTCGGATGCCCAAAATGCTCCAACGAGTTCCCCATACATATGGTACATCAATAAATGATGCTTCATTACATATTCAACCCTGACGACTTGCGTGGAACTTTTTCATCGTGCCACAGGATCTGATTTTTCTTATCTCACTACGGACAGGAATCACGTCTTTCCTGCGAGCGTGTTTTCAATCGGCAGTTCCATGGAATGAATTCGATCTTGATTCTTGGCATCCCAGAGCAACGTCCGGGCCTTTCTCATTTTCGGATCTTGCGGACGACCTATGCTTCATCGCGCTGGGTCTAGCCTGAAGGATGGCAGCAAAAGGAATAATCGTCGTCTCATCACCTCTGACCACTATCTCCTTTAGCTCATCCCACTTTTGTGAAATGCAATTTCTCTAGGCTACATAAACACCCTCCTGGGCTGCTCAGATCCTCACAACTTTTGTTCTCATGGATTTCCAATACGACTTCTGGTATGTTTCCTTTATATTCCAAAATTACTCCCTTGCCTATTTCTTTGACAGGAAGCTTGATTCAGAACTATATCAACATGTCAGGGCATCGACAGGTTCAGAGGGGACGACTGACGAGGTACGTTTTGTTTGGATATATGCAAGGTATGGGATACTGATTCATAGTATGTCATCACTCAAAGCCGCAATCCGTGCAAACCCCCACTGCACTCTCATACGTATGCCTGTGGGACTGCGGCCCATGCGGTTTCACCGCCGCTACAGTCGAGACAGTACTCAAGCACATCTCAGCAGGTCACCTTCGAGGACGCTATCCGCAGCCCGACGACCACGTGCAATGTCGGTGCGTAGGCTGCCCGCTTCAAAGGAGTATTAGGCGCGATACTCTTCTGCGTCACATCCGCAATGTCCACTATACGGACAAGAGCAGACGGTTGCACTAGGTCATAATTTTTCCACCCCCATACTCCACGGAAGAGGCACGCGATACGTAACAACTAATGACTGGAATGTTATGGATTACATTTAATTTACTTCCCGTAGCCTACTATGTAAGGTACTGACTTATGCGGCTGAGCCGCATTAATACACGTATATGTTAATCCAGGTGTATTTGGTCTCGTCCGGTGCCCCTTTAACCGCCCTGAGGCTTCCTAGTGCCGTTGAGATATGAGAAGGCACATTGTAGGTGAGCCACTTCCTCTTGTAGTCTGTTGCGAACCAATTCACAATCTGCACCGCGGATATTGAATGGATTGTTTTCGAAGGCTCCAGAAGTGACAATGCTGTAGCGGACCCCGGCGTTTCTCTGACTAATAAATCCGAATCAGCGCTTGATACTACATGCAATACAAGATTCAAGGGCGGTAAGTAATATACTGCCGTAAAGGAAAGGTCTACAGCTGCAAACATAGACGGAGTCATACGCTGGACGTCATGCGACACCAGCGTTCACAATAAGAGACGAGTTGCAGTTGCCCTCTAGGGTATGTAGATAGTAAATTGTACCCCCAACCTGCGAGCTAACTAAAATATTAATGCATGAATCTGGATACGCTGTCAAAAGAACTGACCGTACGAAATGATTGAAAGCTGCCAATGATAGAACCGACCGCCCAGGATTTTGCATTTATGCGTGCTTCAACGAGGTCTTCCTGCATGTTGACCGTCCGTCAAAAGTCAAGTGAGAGATGGGTGATTTATACTCATTAACATATCGCCAGCTTGCTCAGGACGTTCGTGGGGTTGAGGACGTTGGCGAGGCATTACTTATGCAGTTCAACCAGAAGATACTCGTCGAAGCGCTGGATCTAGATCTACAACGCATGGGTTGGAAGGTGTATCTTATTACACTCCATCACTCCATATGATACGGAAATGATAATATTTCAACTTCGCAACACATGCTGAAAACGCAAGGTTACCAGACCACAGACCTGTGATTCAGGTTAAACACGCTCTCGTATCTGGTGAACACTGGATGTGACGTCGAATCATCCGCGGTCCAAGTGGTGGGCGAAGTCGCAATTTCAAACTGCAGTGGAGTGTGTACAGGCTGGAGTCTGATCAGTAAGACGATGATGCAAATAAAAATGAGGACTAACTGCAAAACTGGACTTAGCCTCATAGATAGTTTGACTGTATGTTGAATTTGGGGATGGCAAGAGTCATGTTTGATGTGGCAACTACTTACTAGTAAACGCAGAGGCTGGTCGCGAGCTTAGACTGAAACTTGAAGTGCTTATCAATGTAGATATCATATGAAGTGGTAAAAAAAAATGAAGAACAGGACAGGAGCAGGAACAAATCACCGTGCCATTCAACAAAGACTCATCCTCATGCGGGGGTTATTCACATGACGCGTTCACTTTCCGCAAATAGTAAGTATTTGGCGATACACAACCAAATCCACTCAGTGTCACTGTCAAGACGCAATACACTAACAACCGACGTGGGCGAAGGGGGGTGAAGCCAACCGTTGGGATAAAATCGGAAAAACTGCCATTATTATTACCCATCTTCTGTGCATCTGAACACTTTTAACTTTCGTTAAACATTTCCGCCAGGTCTCTCCACGAAGGCATAATTCAGACCCATTCTTCCAATATGCCAAACCACCTCAGTGTTCCTTTCAAGAAGACGTATTCGTGCCCTATATCTACTGCCGCTCGCGATTACATCCGCAATCACACAAAAGATCACCCGGATGCCTATATTCGTGACATCAACCAGTGGAAATCTTTGCGAGATATTGGTACGGGTGGCGTATTGCATACTGACCGCATCAAACTCGCGTTGAAGTGAGTTCGACGTGTCCTCATCCCGACGAGTAATCTAACCAGAAATAGTTACCACGCGCAGCTTGCTTTGATTCTAACTAAATTACCGTCGGACGTGAGTTGGCGATTTCATGTTTCCTTTTACGCCGCACTGATGGCCCCAGATCGGTCTGGAATTCTCGTATGCACATGCGTTTGCGAGCCTCTCTTCGCTCCCTGTGACCATCAGGAGCATTGAATTCGAGCGCGCCTCTGTTTTGTTCAATATAGCTGCATTATATTCCCAATTAGCTGCTTCCGAAGATAGATCCGGTCAGGATGGCCTCAAACGCGCAAGTTCTTATTCTCAGGCAAGTTAAGCGATTCTTAGATGATAAGCTGCCTTACACTGCCTTGAAGAACGCCGCTGGGGTCTTTGCCTTCATGTCCGCGTCAGCACTGCCGAAGCTCTGTCCCATAGTAGACTCAGAAAACAAACCCTCGGATCTGACGGAAAATTTCGTAAAGAGTTTGGAGTGGCTCATGCTGGCGCAGGCCCAGGAATGTGTCTGGCAGCGTGCCGTCACCGGTAGCAATCCTCCCCTAACCACTCCACAGATTATCTGACTTGGTGACTTTAGAACGTTACAAGAACAGTCTGATTGCAAAATTAGCGGCTAAAGTTTCATCCCTCTATAATGCTTCCTTAATTTCAATCCGCGCGGCCTCCGCAGACAGCTATGATGCTCTGCCGTTTGTAAGCATGGTTTCAAGACTTCCACTATGGGTAGTCATGGAGGCGACTAGAATTGGATTCCTCACCTAGAGACAAAGCGGTATCATTTCAATGCAGCAGCGCAATACAGGAAAAGTATCGACGAGCTCGAAGCTTCTAGGTTGGTCACAGATGACGCGTCTCTTCAATTCTGAAACTCCCCCAGGTACGGTGACGAGATTCGGCGACTAATGGTTGCAGAAGCGGATGCTAAAAAAGGATTCAACATCGCTAAGCGTGCCGGGGTCGCTGATGCAGTCTTAAACGACGTCAAGGTTCATTCTTTCTCTGCGCCCCGTTCATTGTGTTTACATCTCGTTTCAGTCATTGCTTGACGTCGTTCAGAAAAATCTCACCCGTGCTGAGAGAGACAACGATCTAATTTATCATCAGGATGTTCCGGCGCCTTCTGGTATCCCAGTAATTCAAGAAGTGTCTATGGTCCAAACCATCATTCCGCCTGGGCTGCAAGACCCCAGAAGTATCCTCGGTAATGACAGTATAATCTTTGGCGAGATGCTTGGATGGGGGGCGCGGGAAGCTATCAGTAAGTTATGCAATGTGGCGGCGGCCCGTTCTAATCGGTCAATCCAGATATATATAATGTCAATAAGGGAAACTTGCTCAAGGAGAAAATTATCGAACCTGCACAAATTTTCAACGACGAAGCCGAAAAGTGAGCCGCGTCTTTTCCGCCATTTTCTTTTTTGACTTAATTGACCAATCATAGGATCCTTCAATCTCTCAACTTGCCATCCTCGTTGGAAGCCTTGGAACGTCCCGTCGGGTTGCCTCCGAGCCTGTTAAGAAAAGCTGAAGAAATACGTCTGGAGCAAGGGCCCACCAAAGTTGATATTTACATCGACGATGTGCAACGGCTATCTCGACACGTACTCGCCATACTCGATGAGGTATCGTCTTTTTCTCTGCAACTTTGGATTATCCTCTCATTGGACGGGTTTCTAGGCTATGGATATCCTAGACAGTGAGGCGTCCGAGGACGAAGCTGCGCGCAGAGAGATACCAATGGATCGCCCTCCATCTTATGAAGCCAACCAAGAGCTTATTATGAAGCAACAACGATATCGCACCATCCTCACTCAGGCAGCAGAAAGCGATGAATTAGTGCGCAGAAAATGGGAGGAATGGGAAGATCAAATCACGGAGCTTACTCTTGATGAGGTGCAGATAGTGTCCAGCTGTACATGATTGTATACTAACATCAGTGCATAGGATGAGCTCGAAGCTTTGGTCCCGTCATCAACCGTCTCCATGACTGGAAAGGCAGTGTCAACTGGTCAAACTCAAATCCACGCCCGCACCCTGCGTGGCCTGCTCGAATCGTTGGATGATATTCGTCGCACTCGAGATGACCTCGTCCTTCGTGCCGAACGACGAGCAGAGAGCGACGACATACAGCCAAAGGTACTGGCTGCAGCGGCAAAGTTAGAACATCGAACAGAAATCAGCCCTGTCATGTTTGAGGACGTCTCCGATAATGAACTCGCAAAGTACGACAAATTTATTCAAAGTTTGTCCGAGGGGCGGAGAAAACAAGAGGAAATTCTTGCATCAATCAAGGTCATTTCGATGGATGTTCTGTCTTATCTGCTTGCTAAAACTATCCTAGTCCACAAATGGCGCTTTCATTCAGTCTAGGAAACAAGATCCTGTTGTCAAGGATCGAGAGATGGCCCTTCAATATCTTGACCTCGCCTATTCTCATTACAGAGAAATCATCCGGAATTTAGACGAAGGATTGAAGGTGAGTTACTAGCAGCTTGGTCTTATGTGCTAACTCCGATTTTTAACTACTAGTTTTACAACGATATGGCCGGTATCTTGACTAAATTCAAAGAGGCGTGCAAGATATGGAGCAGTGCACGGAGTCAGGAAGCGAGGTACTTTCGCCAAATCAACTTCTCCTTCCTAGACTCACAACTCGGACTCTGCATGTAGACTCCTTCACCGAAACATGAACATGGCATCGTTATCAATCCGTGACGACACTACCGATGAATCCAATGAGGTATCAGCGTCCGCGGCTTCGTCGCTAAGAGCAGGAGCTCAAAGGCGGACCACTGCTATACCATCACTGTCCTCAGCAGATTGGGAAACCGAGGAACTGGCCCCCCATCCGTGAAATAAATTCAAGACATCGACGATGCATATTGACTGTCGGTAGCTGACATTCATGGTCGTAGACCGGAAGGGATTTTTGTATGAATAATTGATGTAGTGTGGAAAGTCCAAACTGAATTATAATAACTTCCAGTGGTCGTGCTGATCGCCTTTCGTGAACTCTCGCGAAAAAGGATATGCACAGTGGGCTGTGCCTCCAAATCGATTTTGAGTGGATCTCACCTTACCATTTCTTGAGTCCAAGCACGTGTGCTCGGCGCGAGTATAGTGCGCACTGCGGGGGCACGGCGGCGAGTTAATCGGAGGCCCCTTATCGTCTGACTCGAAAGAAGAAAATACGCCCGCCGCAGCCCGCAAGCATGTACCGTCTTCGAAGAAGCAAATGCAGTTCGGGTCTTCACCCAGGAGTTCGAGCACCGAGCACGTTAGGATATATTGTTGGAATACTCTATCAGACGTACTCATGTTGACTCGTGTTGTCCACGCGGTACTTACTTTATATGCACACTCACCTTCCAAACATTTTGTCGAGTTCGTAACCCCGCTATCTGGAATCATTCCAAAATATATAGCAACTAACACAACTGTATTATAACTCAAAGAAGAAGGTAGTGACCAATTAGACTTGGTCAGCAAGCTTCTGCGAGAACGTTCGTCCCAAACTATATGGAGGGATGAGGCTGGTTTCAAATTTGAGGACAGCCCTGGCCCTTGCACAGGAAGTAAATGATGCGAAGGTAGGTCACTTTCATTTAGCCAGTCATTGACACAGCGATGAATCCAGGCGAGGATCGATCTGACCTCTTCGCGGACACCAATGTTCTCGGTAAGCTAGCCATTGCCACCCCCGAACACACAGGCACCTCGCGGACCCAACCTTCGTACCAAAGGTACTTTCTTCCCTGACATCCAGTAACCCTATTTCTCAAACTCAGATGCATCGAAGGTGGTCACATTGAATCGCATGAGATGTCGCCGAAATGACGACAGTGGTAATTTTTGAGTAACGGGGAGCTACACCCAAAGCACATACAAGTACAGATAAGCCCTCATTACCGAGCCCCCTCTACGACGGCAGGCTGCGGCTGGGTCTGCTGCGGCTGTTGTGGTTGCTGGAGCATACCTGTACCCAAGCCCTGCGTCCGGAACGCCAAGCCGCGCGTCTTCTCGATAACGGATTGATATACTGGCAACGGCGAGCGGTGGATCTCGATGACGTTCTATAAAGAAGAGACTCAATAAGTACGGCGGTCATTAAGTAAATCCCAAAATAGGATGTGCACCTTTTCGAGGTCGATCTTCGCTTCCGCTCCCATACGAGTTTCGCGAATGAGGTTGACGATCCACTTCTCGCCTTCATCTCGGGATAGATTAAGGCGTTCAGAAAGGTCGCTGAACACGTGGTTTTCAGCATCGAAAAGAAATTGGGATTCTATCGCACCCGTAACTTACCCGATGTCGATGCGCTGGTGTATACGGCAGTATGCCTCGCTAATGAGGTAGCGTGCATTATCGAGGAACTCTTCTCTGAACTCTCCAAGGAAGAAATCATCACCAACGACACGGTCCGCAAGCGTCAGCTCCCGCTGTGCTGCCTCAAAGTCGAACTCGACATAAAGCTCTTTCAGGAACGACGTGACAGGATCCTGATATTGGTACTCCTCGGTCTGGATGACCTTGACGATCTCGCGTATCGAATGCCGCACACGTGAAGATGCAGCTGTGCCACCCGCAGCGGACTTGCGGGAGAGGATGGCGGCAGTAGCCATGTATCGAAGGATCCAGGGACAAGATGTTTGGATTGTGTTGAGGTACGTTGGTGAGAGGAAGGTCTCGAGGAGGAGTGTACGACCCTGGGGATGGTTGAAGTAGACGAAGAGAGACCAATGAACGAGCCATGTCCGTGAGTGGAGTTGGGTGAGGGCTGCGGGCTCGGTAGATGCTGTTAAGAGGGATGAAGGTGAACGTGAGTCAACGACATCGCGCAGGGTGTTCAACTCTTCGAGGGCTGTCTCCCATTTTCCAGTGAGGATGTCGGAAGCGAGTTTTCCCCAGTGGGCAGAAGTGTTGAGATCGTTATCGGTTGAGAGTACACGAAAGTGATACAGGTAGTCTGCGGCACCGCTGTAGTTGCCGTACGTATATTGGAACTGCCCAAAGTTGTATAATGCAGTGATTTGTTCGAGGGTGAGCTATGTGAAAGTGAACGAGGTTGGAAGTGGTCGATCATGCTAGGCAATGACATACGTTGTAGTTGTCTTTGAGGTACTGCAAATTCTGATTTTTATCCTGACGTAGTGCCTGAGCAACGTCTGGGTTCTCGATTACATCAAGAACGGCTTGGGCCTCTAACTGCAGGCGTTCATTTGTCGAGACAGCCTTCTCGCGCTTGCCCGAGAATACTGAAAGGTGGAGGACATAGATCGTGGTTGATATGATCTAGAACATAATAACGCACCTTCAGGGATCTCCTCGTCAGGGTGCAGCTGCTCAAAGAGGCTGACTGCATAGTCCACCATATTTGTGCCCTTTGCAAGTTCATACTGTGCAGCTTGGACCTGTTCGATGGGGAAGAGGGATGTTTCGACGAGATGTGCCAGTAACGGGAAGGCCAGATGACGATCAAGATAGGGTATTATCGTTTTTGATAGATCGTATTCCGCCATGGTATGTACGGAGTTCCAGCTAACGAGTCGGATAGAAATTTTACGCTTGCTCAAAAAGGAGATTTACACAGCCATAACAGGTGTTGGTAGTGCAGCCAACTGCCAACCGACTACCTCAACCAACAACCATGACTGCCATCACACAGAACCTGCCCAAGTTTGTATCAGACCTTGGAATCTCAATAATCGGTAAGGCAAGTAAATTTCTGAAAAATCATTCCTTGTCGGTGCACTCACAACATGCTGTAGAAATGTTATTCTTCGCTGGTCGAGAACCTCAATGTTGGAGACGTTGATTGTCTCAAATACTCGCTCTCAAAGGGCTTGGGCATTGCTATCGTAGTCGGAGGTTCTATCATGAAAGTTCCTCAGCTGTTGCTAAGTGAGTGGCTCCAGCCCTTTCATCCATTGTGAGGGGCTTATGACGTTCAGTTCTTGACAAACGTTCCGCTCGCGGTCTCTCCCTACCCGCATACGTCCTTGAGACACTTGCATATGCTATTACTGCTGCATACTCATACCAAAATGAGTTCCCATTCTCGACATACGGCGAGAATTTATTTCTTACAATACAGAATACCATAATTACCCTCTTAATCATCTACTTCCCAACCACATCACTCCGAAACGCACAGGCCGTAGGCCCACGATTGGCAGTTGCCGGCGCAGCTTCCGTAGCATCCGCCTTCGTGTTGTATACTCTCCCTAAGGACATCCTCTCTCTGTTGCAAATGGCTACGTTGCCTCTATCCCTCTTCTCGAAACTACCTCAGATCATGCAGAACGCACGGGCCCATTCCACCGGCCAGCTGTCTGCATTCGCTGTTGTTTCCCAAATCGCGGGCTGCCTCGCTCGTTTGTTCACTACCGCCACCGAGGTCGGTGACCTCATTGTCACCGCTGGCTTTGCCCTTGCCCTCCTCCTCAACCTTGTACTAGGTGCTCAGATGTGGTTATACTGGGGAAAGGAAGAGAAAGAAGATGCTGCAAAAACACAAATTGGAGCGGTCGGCGAGAAGGAAAAAGAGGGCTGGGCATCAGAGAGGCAAGGAAGAGTTGAAGTTGTTACACCAAAGTCTCCTGTGCCACGTCATATCACTGCATCGCCGTCAGGTAGAAAATGGGCGAGGAAGGTCGATTAGTTACTACTAGTAGACCTCAGTTAACAGACATTCGATTTTATTTATCTCTGGATAACTCATGATTCCCCAAAGATGTTAGGACTGCTTGGATTCTAGGAGTGGAGTTCGAGTATACAAGTACTACTTGGTTTTCGGTGATTGGTTTTCCTCCCTTTGCCGCCACCACTCCGGAGCCTTGTCAGCACGGTTTTTCTCCAGCTTTTGCAACTTGTCAAGCTCTGCCTTGATGAAAGACTCCAAGCCAGCAGTGACCTTCTCCAATCCCTGTTTGGGGTCTGAAGGCGGCGGCCACTGGATAACCTTCACAGAGCCACTCGGTATCCGGCCCTCGATAGAAGTAAGATTCTAGTCATCAATGAGCACACGACGCGTCTCAACCTCAAGGACAGACCTTGACCACCTCTTTCAACTGGACGATCGCTTGTCCCTGGTTCATCCACTCCCGAATCGAATCGACCTCCTCGACGGTCCACTCACGCACCCTGGAATCATCCATATGCGTCTTAACACCTGCTGGCCCGCTCGGATGTATCAGCTTCTCTGCACCGCCAGGCTCGCTAAATAGCCCTTCGAACCACGATACGACATTTGTAGATGCGCTTTTATCATACTTGGGGCTGAGAACGCGGGTCTCCGCATGCGAGGATGGAATGTTGCCTATAGACAAGTAGTCCTTACCAATGAATTGTTCCAAGTCCAGCTTGTCCTCTTCCGGTATGTCAGGGGGGTGGATAAGTTGGATAAAGAAGCGGCCCTTGTGCGACGTAGTATAGCATCAGGGGCTAAATGCAGAACGACAGCGACTTACAGGCTGACTATACGCCTCTATCACGAACGTGGAAGCCTCGAAC
Source organism: Rhizopogon roseolus (assembly GCA_930272055.1). Classification (NCBI taxonomy): domain Eukaryota; kingdom Fungi; phylum Basidiomycota; class Agaricomycetes; order Boletales; family Rhizopogonaceae; genus Rhizopogon; species Rhizopogon roseolus. Next base: position 40,703 of record CAKNEV010000021.1, read on the forward strand.
GGATGGGCCATTGGGAATTGAGCCAGATAAAGTGGTATTAAGACTGGATATGCAGCTTCCTGTTTTCTGAGGTGAAAAAAGAAAAGGACAGCTTGTTGGAGAGAAACATACTATGTTGGTTTTGATGGAACGTAGCTCGAAACGCTCATCTTCATCCATAGCTTGAATGAAGGATGAGGCACGTGCCCGGGTAATGAGGTCGAGCGGACTGATAGTGTATGGCATACATATAATGTCACTACCATGCTGATGCGTGAGGCCCTGAGAAAACGGAACAGCCAGACTAGGTTCGACTTGGTCATCCCGGAGAGCGAGCCTCCCTAGTAGATCAAATGCGGTGCCTTGTGAAAGTGATCAACCCCGATGGTATGCCTGGTGTAGAGAGATCGCACCCGGTACATAACTATACGGATTTTGTTAGCCAGCTGCAAAGAGGCTTGAACAATGAGGCAGTGTACCAATTATTAAAATACGCGGTGACAATTCGCTGTAAGGCTCTGAGTGAATAAATGTAATGCAGGAGGAGGTACTTAATTATTATACCTGACGCTCGTCACCTTCATCCAAGTGAGACTCTACTTCTGCATCTAAAAACCAAGCAGGGAAATAGACCGGTTGAATGCGGATGGGTTGGATTGGCTGGAAGTTTCCACCGATATATTTCGCGCCGAGGGACCCAATGAAGTCGCGGAATAAGGCGCCTGCAGAAGCTACTACCCCGACATGCCTAACGGCAGCCTCTTTGGAAAACGCAAATGGAATGGCTGGAACATCCTAGTCAGTAGACTGCAACGGGCACGGGGCGAATGTAGGTGACCTCTGACTTTCGGATGATATTGCGACACGTCTTGCGAATAACATCTCCGAGAAGTTGTGCGGTTGAGATTGCGCACAACAACCTCCGCTCGTCGTCGCAGCATCAATAACTACGCTGAGGGGAGACTTCAAAGTTCAAGCTGAAAGTCTTCGACTTTTGAGCAAACCACAAAAGGAAGGTATTTACCGGCGGCTCCAAGTCGGCCCCACTGCTTGCGAAATCACATTGTAAGGTCATTCAAGTTTGGCAAGAAACCTGTTATTCCCTCCTGTGGCGTATAAGACCGAGATGTTCGCAGGTGCGCATTCATGCATGTGCAAGACCGCCACCATCAGCTGGCACCCTTACGTTGACCTCTACTACATTTCATCTGAAGTGTTGTCGATTTCATACCAGACACAGATTTCCCAGACCTTCATAATGGAAGTGCCATCAATTCTACGAGTGGACTATGCTTGAGCGAACGGGACAAAGTATGGTAACTTATGATTTTACATCCAGCTTTCTGACAATGATGTTTTGGATCCAATCACTGGGCGGGTGGATAAAACAGAATGAGTCCTGAGAACTTAATGTGGTACGCAAGTCAATGATAATTCTGTAAAGATTTGACCAATGTGCGAATCAAGGTCTACAGGAAGTTATTACATTCTTCCAGAGCCAAGATGTAGCCTAGGCCTATGATTGGTGGGCGAGTTTACGTCAATAGGCAAATTGCATGAAATTCGTATGATTATCAAGCCTCGACGTAACAACTAGACAGTGCGTGGCATCAAGGTTTTCTGGAAACGAACAAATCTTAAATTACTGCGGGCGATATCATACGAATTCCCGAAAGGCTGGTTTAGTTTACTCGCAACTAGCAGTGAATCCAACACTCCACAACGATAGAACACTGTGGACGGGGACTGAATGCCTGAATGATATGCACATTCTCCGTAACAGAATATATAAAACTCAGGTGTTCTGTACACTGATTGATAGAGTGCAGTATGGAAACTCGTTCTGGTCGTAAGGGGTTGAGTGGATTGAAAACAGTGCGTCTCCTCCCACATGATTGCAACTTTCGGCCTATACTTTCAGTATGAACTGGAGCGCAGAAAATACGCGCAGGATCTAATCAAGTTCAATCGCGAGTACTTCGCCTTTACTTCGCATTGTTGCCAGGGAAAGCCACAACCATAGATCACGACGATGGCGTGTTCCTGAGAATCATCTCAGCTACTGTCGTCATACTGCTTCACGGGGTCCTCAGGTGGTTGTGTACTGCATGAGGGGACGTTTTTCGTTCCCGTCATATATGTAAGTATATCATTCAAAACTTTTCTGAACTTTGTCTTCACCGACAAATACTTACAATGGTGAAAAAATATCAGAAGTCCAAAGCTTCTTGTGTCCGTGCAGCTCGGTGGACTGTCTCAAACTCCAGTCGAACTTGAAGGTGCCAATGAATTTATGGACTCTCAATCCGACTGTGGCTAAACTGGTGGTGATGTGGAGGTGCTATCCAGTGATTAAGCTAGCAGCGAATATGAGCCCGATACATCAAACTCGGAGAGTGAGTGGACGGAGGGTGAGACTCTGTGAGCTCGAAGGTGATGCGTTGGAGGAAAATCTTAGAAGCCTCTCTCAAAGCCGAGGTTGATGCATTTCAGCAGCCCGCTGGTTTCAAAAAAAAGCTTATCGGTCGGGACTTGGGGACAAAAGACGCTCAGCTTGAGGTTCGGCAGTTCAGTTCAACAAAGTATAAGTCGCACAGACACATTCCAGAAACAGTAGCACAGCTTTTTGACTAATTATTGACTCAGAAAATTCAGTTGTAAGTTACGGTAAGTATCCGCCAAATGAAAATTCGCCCCACACCTACATATTCCAGACTGGAGTAATGATTCACGTAAGAGGACCGATCAGATATTTGACAGCCACGGGAACTTGCTCAAAAAGTAGCGCTTATCGGAGTAAGTAAGATTGATCGACGCGGCCCAGGATTCCTTACTTTCTTCAATCTCTGTATAAAAGTCATGCGGGCATACCACTCGACATTCACCCTCATCCACCCTCACCGCAATGATCTCCCTAGCTCTTTCATGGACCACGATTCCGCCTACCCAGCTTGAATCTCTGAGGCTTGCAAAAGACTTGGAAGATTGCAGGAAGACTTGCCTGAATGTAGTGAGTTGCTCACGACTGCTGAAGGCCACAGTTCCTTACCTTATCATAGCTCATGGCGTTTTTAGCGTCAGTTCAATTCTGATCGAACATATAGCTCCTGACTGTCTAATAACCTGCAGCCTTCAATCGATTGCAGGGTCTACTGGTCTTGCAGTCGCGACTCTAACGTTGATGCTGTACACCATAAGTCTGCACATCGCTGCTGCCGCTGGTGCCTTACGCGTGAAGCATTTCACTTTGTTCTTGCATGCGCAATAACCAACAATTCCTTGCAGCAGCTCGGGATGGTCGTATTTATGATTTTGCATGCCATCCCAGCAGTCGGAATATTTATCGTGACATCAGTACAGTTGGCGCTTGCGGTTAAATCACCGACAGTGGCGATTTGCATCATCATATCGTGTTTCCTTCCTACCATTTTGACGATTTTTAAATACCTCTACATGACCATCCCCAAGGACCTCCCGTCGGTACCATCCACGGGGGAGTCAGACTCCGCTGCTGCATAGCTCATCCCTTTTGAGTAATACATGTTTACTGCCCTGCTCTTCGGCAACAGCTTCGTGTACAGCAATTGCCTTCAATAGTGATACATAGACACAGTACACTAGGTCATAATACATAACGTCGGGACCACAAAATTCATGCATTATGGGATAGGATTGAGTGCTGTACACAAAAATCACGAAGTCATAGTAGGGCATAGTATCGGCAGTGCATGGTGGACTTGTCAGTGGCATTGGTGTCCATCTTCCGCTATCACGAGTGAATTTTTACATCAACAATGTACACCTCATCATCGGCGAACGTATGCCCCCACAAATATTCGTCCGCGCGGCAGATGTTCGTCCTTGCGACATCCATGCTGTGCTCCCGTTGCTTGCCTTCGCTTATTGATGAGGCGGTCAATACTCCAGGAGGAGTCAGTCGTTGAGCGCTCTCGGTAATGATGGGATGCGAGGATCGTCAAGGGCTGATATGGTTGGCGTCGAGGAGCGGAGCCACATATCTAGAGTTGTATTCACCTAGTACCCCATTTCCGCTTTTGAATTTTAGCATTTGCGTAGGTCCGACTATGATGCATGCTTTGTTGTCAGTGTTTCAAGCTGGACATCCGGGAGTGAGTAAATCAAAGAAATTGGTCTAAGCCTAAAACCATTTGCCGCCATCACAACCATATACGCGCCCAAATGCGCATAAAGGCTGACGCTGTTGGTCATCGTATACGGTATCACCTAGAGCCACTAGGGACATCACTCGCTTTCGTGTTCGAGACGCATAAACACTGTAGTTGTCCGGCGGCATAAATGTTCTGATGTAATGGCTAGTACTGGTGAGGTCTATGAAGAACGACTTCAGATCTGCCTAACCACAAAAGGAAGGTCTGTAAAAATTGGTCACGTGAGTGAGCGATATACGTGTCTTCAAATGATGAGCTGCTACTACCGTCGAACTCCAGTCCCTCATTTCTCCAAAGGCCCTCCGCAATGCGCTCGGCTTCATACCTGGTCATTTTATGGCTCCTTTTTGCTGTATTTGTCAGCGCAGCCGATCTGTACAAAGTTCTTGAGCGTCAGTCCAAGGCGCGCACCAACTGGTTTTGACTAGCTTCTGACTGATATATGCCTTTAGTATCCAGGCATGCATCGGAACAGGATATCCGCAAAGCGTACAAGCGTTTGAGTAGGAAATATCACCCTGACAAAAACACCGATGAAGGGGCGGAGGAGAAGTTCGTTGAAATTGCTCATGGTAGGTCGAGTGTACGCACTTCCGTGGTGTTCTGACATCCTCATTGTATATTAGCGTACGAAGTCCTTTCAGATACCACGGTATGCAAGCCTTTAGCATTCCTTGATGTCTACTCAGATTTTTATTTAATTAGAAACGCCAAATTTATGATAGGCATGGTGAAGTGAGTGTATTGACTTGCTACAAATATATCCGGTATAAACTTGCGCCTTTGCATCTAGGAAGGATTAAGGGCGCATGAAGGCGGACAACAGCCTCATGCGAATCCTTTTGACTTATTCTCTAATTTCTTCGGTGGTGGTTGTGAGTTCCGCGACTCTTGTCAACTACCTCATCGTACTGATCAATGAGCAGTCAATGCACAACAACAAGTTCGCCGTGGACCAACTGTAATCCTGGATTTTGAGGTTTCACTTGCAGACATGTACGTATGTATCCCCGCATGTATACAATGTAATTCATGAGCCGTTCAGGTACAAGGGTGCCAACATCGACGTTCGTCTTAATTTGTTCTTCTGCATTGCCACTCTTTGAATTGAAGCTTCGTCCTAACAGTTCGTAATGAATAAAAAGGTCCTTTGTGATCATTGTCGTGGCTCTGGCGCTGCTTCCGACGGTGACATTCACGATTGTTCAGGATGCGGTGGATCTGGCGTGAAAACCTTCAAACAACAAATATTCCCTGGCATGTTCGCACAGTCTCAATCAACGTGTAACGAATGCGGTGGCCGGGGGCGAGTCATCAAAAGAACATGTCCACACTGCAAGGGGCAGAAAGTGGTCGACCACACGCAGCAGTACACTTTGGAGCTGCAACCTGGTACACCAGAAGGGTTTGATGTCATGTTTGAGGGAGAGGGAGATGAGAGCCCAGACTGGGAGGCTGGCGACTTTGTCTTGAGAGTGCGGAGTAAGAAGGAAAGCGGTCATTTGCGACGGAAGGAGAGCAGTCTATACTGGCGGGAGACCATTGGTGTCGACGAAGTAAGATTCGTTGACGTCGTCCCTCTTCAAACAGCTTATTTGCTCTTCTAATCATAGGCACTCCTCGGGTTCCAACGCAATATCACGCATCTCGATGGTCACACTATTCAGATAGATCACAAAGGAGTGACCCAACCAGGTAAGCTTGTGCTGTTTATTTGCATAGTCTACGTGCCGCTCAACTTCATTGCAGGTTATGTTCAAACTATAGAGGGAGAAGGGATGCCCCTGTACGGGAAAGACAGTTTCGGGGACCTTTTTGTAGAGTACAATGTTGTGCTACCTGTTGAGCTCAACTCAGACCTTCGCCGAAGTAAGTCATATTCCAAGGTATCGATTGTTCATTGTCCTCACATTATTTATAGAGCTCGCCGAGGCATTTTACGGGTCAAGCCATCGCGATAGGGATGAGCTGTAGCCTATAGATATCCTGTATTTACCGCTTTTATTTACCTGAAGGCAATTCCAACTTGGTTTGGACGATATCATTCTACTTGTACTTAAAAAGTGTTGTGGTCTGTGCACTGGCCTGCCCTAAGGTGCACTTAAATAAGATCGCGGCATGCGATTTTTGGTTTCTTTGGTTTCGTTACCCCTTCGGTTGGCTACGTTGAAGGTTAGCCTTCTATCGTTGCACTTTGTTCTTTGGCTAATTTTATTGAACCAGAGTTCCTGTCGGACCAGAGAGTTCCTGTTGGACCAGAGAGTCCTGTTGAACCAGAGTTCTTGTCGGACCAGAGAGTCCCGTTGAACCAGAGTTCCTGTCGGGCCAGAGAGTTCCTGTCGGGCCAGAGAGTCCCGTTGAACCAGAGTTCCTGTTGGACCAGAGAGTTCGTTGAACAAGAGAGTTCCCGTTGAACCAGATAAGCTGCCGTCGTAGCTTCGGTGTGCTACTTGGAAGGTTAGTCATAGCGTCTGCACTTCGTCCTGACTCCTTTACATAACTTTTTGAATCAGAGTTCCTATAAGCTGCCGTTGTCGAGTCCCAGTCCCTACCTTTGTAAGCGCTTCGAGCCTTGTGTAGGAGAGCATTTATTGGCCAGGATAGCGAGTCCGGGCAGAGTTAGTCATTGTCTGCGTGGAGGTCGGTCTAAACATCGTTGATATCTTTCGCGTGTCTTGAATTTTTTTTAACAGTGAACTCTGCGCTTATGATGGATGAAGTTCGCTTCATGAGCAGGTTGTTGGCGGTCTTTTCGAGCCGGCCAAAGGTATGTCAATACTTTCCTGTGGTACTGAATAATGTTGATCAGACTCGCCAGCCGAATATTATCACGTGTCTCGGTCTGCACCCACGATAATGAGTGTGCTCGGAGATGGGCTCTGCTGCATCATCGTCGGTGTGGATGCAAGACGTGCCCCCATGGGATTGTCCCATGATGTTACCTCAAATTAAATAACCCAGGACAAAAGTCTCTGCAGGTCTGCTTCCAAGGGTCTCCTTTGGTCGCGTTTCTCCTCAGAGCCTGCATGCCGCTTTGTCAAGTAGCAGTATGTAGCAATGAACGTTTATATGTGCGCTGCACGACAACACCTCCAATGTGATCAATTCAGCATGGATGCGTTTGAACTTTGTCAACTTGTCACGCGGAAGGGTCGCACAGTATTGTGTGTGGTGAACCATTACTTAGTGGACTACAGTATTAGATATGTGGTAAATCCGACGCTCATGCCTGAATCGCATTGATGAGGTTGGGAAACAGATAGATAGCGGTGAATAACGCACGAGATAATTATACGACTTCCGATCCTCACAACGTTCAAGATATTCTCGCTGCGTCGGAAGTACATGAGATCCTGCACAATAAACGAAAGATTTACCCACGTCAATCAACCCTTCGATACGTTTCTTAATATTCTGAGGGTTCGGCTGGAATCGAGAAGCAAGTTGTCGAGTCACTTCATTAATGAGATCGTTATGAGTCATGTGCTTTCTGTCTTTCATGATGCGAACGATGCATGCCTAAGGAACGATGAACGCCGAGTTTAGGAAATATGAGATCGCAGCATAAAGTTACCTCGATTTGGTGCTGTCTTTCCTCATCGATACGATCGCGAGTCTCTTTCCGCTCCTTGGTGGTTTCCACCTTGGCGGACACCGTACTTATCTTGATCTTTTGCATCGGGCATGAGAAATCATTATTGAAGGAAAATGAGTCCGATGAATGAATATCGCGTCCAGGGGGATGTTTTTTGAGTATCTTGAATTTCGCGCAGGCTAGGGATTGCAAGTGTCGCTGAAGCTCGGTATCTGGAATTGAAGTAGCCGTTTTCAATTCCTGATGAAGGATTTCAGATGAATCGAATATTCCAAGTAGCAAGGACTCCCACCTCGTAGGTAAGGAACTCGTCATCTGTTAAATTGTCGAAAAGTAGCAGGATCACGAGTGCAAATGTCGATACATTAAGATCATGCTTCCTGGCCTTGAACTGAACACGAACGTCGGCATTGCCGAGAGAGGGTTGCCATGCGAGGCGTCGCCCTGAATGACGAGAAAGATAGAACTGTTCGAATGACTTGCAAGCCCTGGTTAGGACGTCGGGGAAAATACAAGATGCACTAGAATGGGACATCGGCCAGAAGGTTGATGTCATCACAGTCACATTGATCTCCACTTCAGGCGCCTAGGGGACGATTAAAAAAGACAGAAAGACAAGGGAATTACGCCTACTGAGGTGCCTTCAAGGTACTTGCGATAGGCTTGCATCGTATCAGCGGATAACTTCATATCGTGGAACATGCCTTCCAGCTTTTGGGTAAATTGGTACCCGCACTCGACTTTGAGCTTCGCTAGCATGCCTCGTTCGGCATCATCGGAGACCGACCTGCCGAGTAACAACCGTTTGGCAAGATGGTTCTTGTAGTATCGTTCGAAAGCATCCTTCTCCGTTATGTACCGGAAAACCGTAATGGTCTTATCCAATACAACATCGACCTCTATATCAGTTTTCTTTGAATAAAGTTAGTGAGCACGAGCATCGTTGGAGTTGTATCACTGACGCCTTTGAGGCCCTTCTTGAGGTTTTCATCGATAGAGAGCGAGATGTATTCGGGTGCCTTCTCATTTAGATTGATAAAATCTTCGAATGCCTTATGGCTGTCGTTAGGAGGCACGTGCCATACAGAACAAAGAACCGACCTCATTCAACGAGTTCTCCAACTCTCGGTTACTCTCAAATGCCAGCGTCCAAACGCGATCGAATTTGTCTTTGAGATCGAGCACATTCTGCACCCATTTAAGGGCCAGTGACAATGTCGGAGGCCCAGTAGCACCACGACCTTGACTCTTGTCTTTCCCTTTCGTGGTTTCAGCTTCATTGAGGTCGCCATCGTCCACGTCTTGACCAGAAGCATCGACATTCGTAGAAGCAATATTGATCTCCCTTCCTCTTCGTAAGATTGAGTCTTTGAATGACCTCTTTAGCGTCGGCATTTCATTAGGAACCATGATAAATAGACGGTGCAGGCGGTTGAGGTCATCATATTTATCGAGGTCAAGCATGATGTCGATGCCGGAATTGGGCATACTAATGACAGTCGAAAGATTCTGTGTTAACAAGTTGCGCTCCAGAATCTCCTGGAGAGGACCACCAGTATTAGAGTAGAGATAGTGATGTGTTCGCGCTTGTTCTGACTCGAGACGCGCCTCGACCTACACATAATGAGGATAACCTGAATTATTTGATGGATAGAACGCGTACTCGTCGCATGTACTCCGGTGCATCACACGTTTCCAGAAGCCGTATGCCTTCAGCGGAGTAGAAGGTTTCGCTGGCTTTGAGCACCGCGGGTTCTAGATCGCGCTTGTAGACATTTATGCCGTCATCCCCGACGCTCAGGTGCAGAAGGACGTCGACGCACTCCTTCACCGCAGAGCGGCTTATGACGTATCCCTCACGCTCTATTTGGATTAAGCTAAGCACTGCGGAGACGATATGATCCTGTATTGGTGGTCGTATGATATGCTTCAAGAAGAGATCCAGGCCAGCGTCCCAGATTTCTGGAACATCAGCAGCTTTTGTATAGACACGATCCTAAGTATCATTTCGTGAGTAACTAATGCATATCACGGCAGAATGCTTACCATGTACTTGAGAATATCTCGAAGCTTCGACATATTCCCTGTATGATCGTCCCATACACGTCTGAGAGCCCTCAGTAACAACTCTCCTTCTTGGCTTTGTTGCATAGGATCCTTGCTGCTGCCACTTGGGAAAACAGGGATGATTTCTTTTTGTGCTAACCTGTCAATGTTCTCCGCCACCAACTGGCAGACTCCTTTATACAAGACGCCGCCATTCTTATACAGCACCATATTGTAGGCATAGCGATAGTTCTCCTCGAATGAAAGGTTCGATGCATTCTGATTGTGTATTTCACGGATATTTGTCGAGAGGCGGGACCACGTTTCATCCAATGATACTTCTGATTCGTGCTAAAGTAGCTAATCAGCGGAGACTACCGAGTCGCTTCACAGGCGGCTTACTTTGCGAGGAGGTTTCTATGCCGAATGATCGTCAGGAATGAACGGCGGGAAGAATGTGACACGCACGATTTTCGTCCTTACCGTGCGGCGTGCTGAAACATACCAGCTCAGTAAAATTCCTGCCATTTAATATTCGAGACGCACCAGAAGCCATCGTTCGTGTAGTAGGTTTATTGTATCACAACACAGTCTCCCCTAGGTTAGACCCTAGAAGGAGGACCTTCCTTATTGTGGCTAATGATCACAAGTTCTGACAAGTATTTCCAATTCAGGATCCCCCGCACTGTTTGTCTCTGTTGAAATCAGAAGCTATAGCCAAATATTACACAACGAACCACTGCTTTGTCACAAATACGAACTGCAATCAACAATTGGACAACACTATGAGCCCGTTGGATTCAGCTAGTGCGCACTGCGCACCTTAGGAAGCTTGACGCGCACGCTGTTTTCGAGTTGAGCGGCGCGCCAAGAGTACATTAGACCGACATACGCACAGCTTGCACTGGCATGCCGTCCTGTTGTTCATACCTATGCTACCGGGCGAGTATTTTCACCCGCCTTTATAAAGTGATACTTTACCTTTACTTTTACAAGAATCATCCCATATGTATCTGAATTATTTAGTACAAGTAGTACAGTGATAAAGGGTGTCAAACAGTGTGATTTTATTCATTCTATTGAACAAGTCCCCTGTCTCCTCGCTACTGCAAGAACTCTCCGCTTCACGTTTGTCACTACACCTGTCATCCCATATCTCATAATATTTACAGAGCCGGATACGCTATGAGGAGGCCTGCGATCGAGATGAACGAACAAAATCAGCAAAGTACTTCCGAAAAGCCTTGTTATCAAGATCTCGAAGTTTGCCCGTGAACTCCATAGCGGTATCTGGTGGCCAGCCTTGTGAAGGAAGAAAAGCGGACAAAAAGAATTCCTGCGCTTCCTGCCCTCTAGTTTTGCAGACTATCTGGAGGAAGTTGCCAATTTCTAGTAGCACCTGAATAGAATGTCAGATAATACGAAACTGGCGATAAATACTCGATGGTACATACAACCATCATTTGTCCATCTTTGATATTGAACTGAGGTGAGGAAAGTACCACGAAGGCCGTGGGAACAAGACGCTCGTAGACGAATCGTTCAAAACCAGGCAAACCCTGGGCCGCTTGACCACCAGCTGCTGGTTGGCACCAGACCTGAACACAGCGACTGAGGAATGTGAAAGCAGATTTCTGGCCGCTTGGGTCCGAAATATCCTCCGCCAAGCCACTCATGCTATTCAACAGGGGTTCAAAAGTAGCTTTGTTGCCTGTACAAGTTTGAGAACGGAATTCACAGCAGTTACGCATAAGCTTACGATCAGAGATAAAGATGTCATGAAGATCGGACGACATAATATTCGTCAACAATGTGAAGTAGGCACGTTTGGTTTGGGTAACGCTGTCGTCGGTGTCTAGAACGTGCTGGCTGAGAAGTTGGGTAATGTGAGCGCTTAAAGGACCAATAAGCTCGTCCAGAACATTGAAAAGCTCCCGCTGTTGGCATAAAGTCAGGGATAATTCCATAGCTTGAAGCATAGTCCTCACCTGAAGCTTGTGAATGAGCAACCCAATAAAGTTCATGAAGTCTACAAGTTCAGAAGGTTCGAATTGTGCAAGAAGGTTGGCCATCAAAAGTGGGATTAAGTGAGTAACACTGGATCCTGTCGTGGCAATGATTCGTGCAAACGCGTGTCGTGTCTGCGGATGATCAGCCTCAGATGTGCCAAGAACGGATCAATCACTTACTGCGTTGCGGACGTCTTTGAAAACATTCATGGCCTCTAGGCATCCTAAAATAGCCCGTGCAACCTGCCGGAATACATCCAATGATGGAAGGGTATACCCCTCCGGCACCGGAGAAGGATAATCTGGGAATCCTTTCGCAATATTGCCGAGCGCCATGATACTGTGATGAATGCGGAGGATTGGCATAACATCTTTCCCTTCTTGGGCTGCTGGCAAATTTGAGGAAAGTTCATCTAATAGCGGTGACACAATCGAGAGTAAAATGTTGGCTTGTTGCTCGGGAGATTTTGAAACTAAAGATGTAAGAGTGCCCACGGTTTCAAACAGGTAGAGTTGCGAGTCGAACAAGCCAGGCCTTTTTATCGCTTCCTCCAAGAGATCGTCATCCGGAGTGTCGAGAGCTGGTATGTCTACTTGAACAGTCAGCAGGTCCCTGATGCCTTCTATGAGATTGATCGCGAGTTCCTCTGAAATGTCGTTTCTGCCTTCTTTGATGAACCGATGGAAAAGATAATATGCGCGCGACCGAACTGTGCTGTCTGGGCTGTGAAGTCCTCTAAACCGTACTCATCAGTACTTGGAACTGCACTGCGCGTCGCTCATGCCTACCGAGTATCAACCATGGCCTCCAGTGTCGGCATAATGCATTCTTTACGAATCTTGAAGAAATCGCCGTAACGGGCCACGGTTTCAAAGAACTGCATGGTCACTGAGCGGTGGGGGAATGCAGATATACCGCTCTGCACCAGAGCCAGTAGCATCTCCCCATGAGGGGTCAGCGGATATTCAGAATAATTTACTTCACGGCGTTTGTCTTTCGGCACGAGAGGAGCGACGCAAAAGGCCGCACGGCCTTTTCCTCCTGCTGAAAAATGCAGTTATGAGAGGAAAGCTAGTCAGTCATGGAGATGCATCCCTACTTTTCACGATCTCGCCGAAGAGGTACACGAGATAGACAGCCAGTTCAGCATCATTCCAATTGAGCGACATCCCATTGCGATAGGCAGACATCGTTTGCAAGGATAGCGTTCTGACTGCATTAGTGACAAGGTCTTGGTCAATCGTGAAGACGGCGTCCATCGACAATCGGAGATCCTGCCAAGAAAGTCAATTCTGGACTAGAAACTGTGAATAGTGTGAAAAGCAACCTTGCGGAGGGTTTCAAATGCAGTATAATCATCTTCGTCCAACTTATGAGGATCCTCTTCGTCATCCCACTTCATCTTCTGCATGATAACTTGAAGTAGAGACAAAAGGAATGATCGTTTTGATTCATCAAGCGGATCTGTGGATGTTTTCCGCACGCGCTTGTACTAAATTAGTTGTGAGTTACGCTGTCGGCTCATCAAGATAAAAATCGACTCACACTTGCAAGGACTGTCTGCAGCAAAGGAAATACTGTCGAGCATGTGTCATCATAATTATCTGACATAAATCGTAACATGACAGGTAAAATCTGCTCCAATAGACGTGTGGCTTCCGCTGCAAGCTCATGTTTTTCTTCCTATAGCGAGAATGATGAATATGCTGAGATTTCAAATGTACCCGTTGAAACTTACCACCTCAGTCAATTTTGACAGCTCAAGGCCCAGGATGTTCAGCAAACGACCGAGTGCTTCTCGGTAAGACTCTTCCCCTTCATCTTCGTCGGATCCTCGTGCAACTTGTTCCGCACGTGTTTTGGACTCCAGTGCGTCAATAACCTGTCCCAGAGACAATACCTTGATGAGCTGCAGCTTGTCCTCCGGTTCCTTGAGACCCTTTGACAGAATGCGCATTAAAGCCGTTGATGTTGCAAGGCGAATAGTCAGATTGGGATCCGGAAGCAATGTGAATAAGAGAGGTATAGTTATAGGCGTGACGGTCAGATTGATATCAATCCACCCTTGGAACAATTATAGTTAACTCGCGGATCCTTATGGTCACAAAACAACCACGTACCTGCATACGAACCAAACGTCCTAATACCCCAATCCACAATTTCCATAGCCTCGGAAAGCTCGGGCGAAGAAGTCGTCGTTTTTCTGAGTGTTGCCATTCGTTCCATCCCATCGATAATGATCGTCAACACCGCTTCATTGATTAATGGTGCATCTCGTTCTCGAACGGCGTCCCTGACGCGAGAATCTCGCGCATGCCGGACGGGATTGAATGTCCTCGCGGACTTGATCGTTTGGTCTGCGACTTCGCCAGAGATCTCCGTTATGACATGAAAAAGGAGAAGTGACACATGGCGATTGAATTGTGGCTGCGATTGAGACTCGGGGAAACGGATGAGAGAGAAGAGATCATTGAAGAATGTTGGCCACTGCTCGACATATGTGCACAGGAAGAATAACGTGAGTGTATGCGAAAACTTGTTGCGAAGATCTATATGTCTTATTAAATTTTCTGTGGGGATTAATGTATGGCAAGCTCGTACATGATGCATTAGATTCAGCTGAACCATAGACATATTCAGATCGTACATAAGATAACAGAGATTGTTGCAGGGCGTGAAATGAGTCGTCATCAAGAGGTTCAAACCTATAATTAAACGATAAATCAGCCATCCCTAACCTGAATATGTGCAGAACCGGGGCATGGGGTCATTAATATTCAACACGATCAAGGGTGGGTTCTTTCCTAATGACCAAATTGTTCATAAGGACTTACCGATTATCAAAGAACTCGTCCAGCAGGCTTAAAGAATGAAACCTGACTGATGTCGGGTATGTACGACCGTCCGAGGTCATGTCCGTGAACGCTGTTACGGCCAGTCTCCATGTCTCGTTCGCATTTTGATGGAGATTAGATAAGTACTCCAAGGCCTGCTGATGTAGATGACCTTGCGAGGGCTCAGACGCAATGCGAATTGCCTCCGCATAACGATGAATTTCTTCTTCCATTGCGGTAGCCTCGCCTAATAGACACGACACGCGGATGCTCGCGGTCAGATAGCTCGGAGGACAGGCAAAATAATGGCCAGAGATTTTTGGAGGATGAACAGGTCCGTCCCAGATGAATAATTTCGCAGGGCACCCGTCGAATAAAACCTTGCAAGGACGTCGTGTGTTGTGACTAGGTAGCAGTAGATCGCGATTATAGTGGCAGTGTAAATTTAGAACCTACCACGTGGCTTATTACGTTATGACCCTTTTCTCATCATTTGCACAGGGGTACCAAGTAAATTCAGGAGTAGGAGTACGAACCGAGGAGGAATGTAGTAACACAACATGGTGTCAATTGTTTTGATATATCCAGAGGCGTCTATCAATAATCTAAAGTAAAAACCTGTCCTGACGAAAGACTCGTGCAAAGCCGACATGAGACTTCGTCGAATACAAGACATTGGCAATCTTGTGGATTGAATGGCAGACCAGAGAATGCAGGCATCAAAGTTGATGTGGTTGCGGGAAGTTCCTGTCCACCCACAGTGCGTGAAGCAGAGAACTTCTTCATCACGCAGCCCTCGACATCTACACCCTTCTCTATCCACACTGCACGACATCCACTGCTGCCAACCCTGATCTGTTGGTTAACGAACGATAGCTTGTAGGACGCAAATATCGGAGAAAAGGATGGAGCTGAATTTACGTCATGAGGCGTGACACGTAGCATAAGCATCTGGGATTCTGATGCACGACCGAAAGCTGGAAACCCAGCAAGAGCAAAGGAGGACCGAGGTAAACTGCTGTCCGTAGGCCCATCCGACAGCACTAAATTCGTCATCGAACCAACATACTCCATCATATGGTGTGTTGACCTCGGTTCCCCTATTTTGTAGGGAGTATCCTCGACATCTGAGTCTGATGGTTCTAGGACTGATCTGGGGAGGTCGTACAAGGTTAGTTCCGGAGACTGATCGGGTCCGACAAACGCAAAATGCTGGGGTAAGAGCAAATACAACGAAGTGCAATGGAACTGATGGCCGCGTCAGCAATTGTCCGAGGAAGTAAGCAGGCTGGAACAAACACACCAAATTGAGCCCTGTAATGACAACCCGAATGCGCGTAGAGGTATTGAAGCACAATATGCGGGTCTCGCCACCTCCCATGCCCATGTCCGGGAATCGGGCGAATAGAATGGTTACTATGTCTCCGTAAACTTTAACCTCCCGAAGAAGCCCCAATTCAAGCAATTCGCAGGGTTGTGTTTCCAGCACCTTGTTCCAGGTAACTAAGGAAGGCGGGCCCTTCGGTACACGAGTTGAGACCTTGTAAATCCTGACCGAACTGCAAATACTCGATATTCATAAAGTGGCGAAGAAATGTGGACGAAACTTACTCGTAACCATCGATTCTCGAGCCTACTGCAATCGTAATTTCCTCGCGAACCCTATCATAGAATGCATGATGGGCTCTGATACGACCACGGAATGTTGTTTGAAAGATGATCGTCGCATGACTGACATCATGCAATGATAAGAGGCGCACGATCGTTGTCCGGGAACTGTGTTCAACATGAAAAGTAATCAACCACTTCCCGCCTGGAAGTATTTGCAAAGAGTCCACGAATGCATCACATCGAGGAATGATACACATTGCTTTCTGCGGATGGGTTTTGGCATCTCTCCATTTCCTGTCTAATTTCAAGGCCTTTACGACTGCATCACGCAGTTCATTCCCTGACAAAGAAGCGACGATAGCGTTGCCTGGGAGATCCAAAGGCAAGTCAAAGTCTGTCACTGATCTGTGCCAGAGGTAGTCTGCGGAGCCGATAGCATGTAGACCACGACACGTCTACGTGTTAAACCATGCATATTCAACGTGTCCGTGCTAGGGCGAGTGAAAATATAACTCGCCTGTTTTAAAGAGAGTATACTTTCTATACTCAAACATAGAAAGATTGAAATCAGTATGTCTTGAGGTAGTTCAACTATCAGCAAACCCATGGGTGGCTGCTTCAAAATTTCTGCTATCTGAAAGGAGATTTTTGTGACATGGTTAGTAGAGCTGCAACCATGCGGCGCTCCGCGTGCTGCGTGAGAGTGCCCTGCCTCCTTCATCAAACAGAGCCAAATCTGTCAAGCCAGGGGTACAAAAGCCCTCTCCCTCTCTCGAACGAACGTCATCAACCATGGATCCCATACAACCCAAGCACTCATCTAGTACTTACATACATGAACATACTGACAGCTCAATACTCTCTGAAGTAGAAAGCCTATCCGACTCTGAGTGGCTCGACGTCGCCAGTGGCCGTGAGTCTGACACTGACTCGATCTATTCCTCCAGGGGGACGGATCACGGTCACACATCCTCTTGTTCGAGGTCCAGACGTTCATCAATTAGCATTGGTAGCTCGGGAGAAGAAGATGTCGATGCCTGGGAAGGCTTAATTGAAGACAGCGTTGACGAGGGGCTAGTACCCGATACCGTCCGCCTGTCCAGCTCTGCAGTCGCCTTTCACCAAGGCCTCTTTACAACGTCCCCTGACGAAGATACCGGTGATCCTACAGAGGAGCGGCGTGTCAAAGAGGGGTTAGATCAAAGCATGATCAGTACTCTGAGTTCCTCTCGCTCAAGCTCGCTTCACGCATCCACTGTGATCAATCCACCGCGCGATTTGCGCCTATCCTTCCCAGATCCGATCACCAGCTCCCGTGAAGAACTTTCTAACTCTTCATACGAGGATATACTATCGCTTCTCCCCGGCGCTGCTTTCCCCGACCCGGCTTTCCCTGGCCCGGACCCCGATATCGATACCGATGTGCACCTCACGGAGCCTGAGGCAATAACAGCCATGTCTCACAGGCCCGAGAGTCCCTCATCAGCACCCATTACTAATGATGCGGTGTCTGTTGTACTCGATTCTGACTTGAATATTACTCTTTACGGGTTACCGAACTCGCACAAATGGTCACTTGCATCCAAGCTTCTTGAGAAGGCTGTCCGTGGTGCTCGCCTCACCATTGCTACACCTCTCGAGCAGATAGATGGGCCCGTGCGGCAACTTCACGTCGAGGGTGGAACAAACCGGAGCATGTTTTTCCCTCGCATTATCACCGTGACCGACATGACCGATTCAACCGAAGACAATAAGGATGTAGGTTTGATTCAATTTTTCACCCGAAGATTAATCGCAACGCCCTGTAGCCGTTTACCAAAGTTTCCACAAATTGCCCGAGTTTAGCTATTGTTTTCCTTCCATTTTCACCCCTGCAGCTCCCAGAGCATGCAGCGTATCTTCCCATCCTTGTTCCAGCCCCTTGCGCGTTAGACAGCGTCCAGACCGAGGACGCAATTCTCAGTTCTGCGCAGGAGACGTGGAACCTCTTTGATGTTCCCAGAGATCGGGTTTTACGGCTGAGCGATTTCGGGCCATCCGTTGTGAGTACTGATGTGATTGAAAGTCTTCCTCCATACCGAGCATATCGCGCCTTCGATCGTGTATTGTCTCGTGGTAGGAAGAAATCGATCAAGGGGTTAGTCAATTCGCCACACACATTCACACTGTGCGTCATTGATATCCTCTGTGTCCTATCATCTTTCATTAATAATTATGTTTCCATGCATTACAGATTTACTGTGGTGTCGCTCGTGATCGGTGTCGTTGTAGGATCCACATTCCGTGGAACTGCATCAACTGTAGTTACACCAACACCTGTCACTACTGCTATAGTGCCCACTACTTCCCCACAATCCCTTTGGGAACTCCTCCGCCCTGTCATCAACCATTCGTGCGGGTCGCTCCCAGCAAAGACCGAGTCAACAATAATTCCAATACACTCTTCTCTGAAAGGCCGTGCCTTGTCAATGTTCAATCCAGACTCGACATCGCTTTCTATCGCTGAGGAGATTCCTACATCTGGATTCCGTGGCATGTCTTCCTTGTCGGACAAGTTGAGGCTTTCCAAGGATATCATCCTCCATCCGACTTCTTCTCATACTTTTGATGGACGCACAAAGTCGCTCTCTGTCGTTCCTAGCGCAACATCCTCAGCGCCTCACGTAGAAGACGTAGAGCCGACTCCATCTTCATCTGCACTCACGACCTCTACCTTTGGCCTGAGCTTCCTCGGAGATTCTCTACCCAAAGTCGTGGATGCATACGCACCTGCTGTGCTCGCTGCCGTCAATGCCGACATGCAAGATATCATTGAAGCTCTCGATTCTCTCGTCCAAGCCATTTCACGACAAGCCCACGTCATGTTTGCTCAAACAAATGCCATTATTCAGTACTCGACAGCGCATGTTGACCACTTCAATCGTGACCTTGAAGCTATTCGGGGTACTCTTACGGCCCGTCATGAGCGTGCGCAGCGTCGCGCGAAGGAGCTCAAGGATCACGGGGCGAAATGGCTTCACGAAGCTGGAGAAGCTCTCATGAACCGTGCTTCACGTGCCAGCGGGAAAGCCAAGGAAATTACAGTTGATATTGAGCAGATTTGGGCTGAGACAAACATTTTTAGGGAGAAATGGGTCGGGTGTAAGACGCATAGTGCGCAGAGGCGCGCGGGGAGGGAGACGTGGAGGGAGACGTGGAGGAATTGTCATAGGGGGAAGCAATGCAGGGACCGTTCGCAGAAGTGCACGACTGGTGGTAGGTGGCTATCACGGTCTCATTACTACTGAGAGCATTTTATGACATTCATTCCATTAGCTTTATGTTATCGTAGGGCATGTACATTATGTATGAAAGACTGGTGTATGAATTAATAACGACTGGTCGTTTGGTGAAGCAATGTAGTGCATGGTTTCGCAAGATAAGGCACATGCTAGCCCGACGGCTAAAGGAGTGAGCTGACCGGGCTAATTCCGCAATTCAGCGCGCTCATGCTGCATCTCTGACTCGGTAGTAGTTAAAAATATCACTGGCAGGCTGCGGCGAAGAATCGCGAAAGCCGCATGATGTCAGCAATATTGGATAATCACGTGAAGTGACTTCATTGTGAAGGCCTTAGTATTATTTAATATTACTGTTTGGGGAACTTGCCTCGGTCCAGCAGTGCATCTGACGGTTACTCTGATCATTATCCTCCGAGACTCGACGTTGACTTTATTTTGTTCTTTACAATTGTAGTTTTACTGCGTTTGATCAACTCGCTCAACGTGTTCGGCGATCACTTTGCTTATGTACAATCATCGACCCCCAGGCCATCCCCATATCACGATCCCCCCTGGAGCGGGTCCTCCGGTTAGCCCTAGCCCTCAAGGATTTCCTCCGTACGAATTTGAACAGAATACACCATCTGGAGACCTTTTGGATCCATGGGATAGTCGTACTCCTACAGCCCGACATTCGAATGTTAGACCAGGTGAACTACGATCCCGTAGTCGTACCCGAAGTGCCTACGAGCCAGTGCATGCACCTATCGCTTTCCCTGAACCTGATCTTCGTCGTTTTACCTCTCAAAGATCGACACTTCACCCAAATACACCTCGCCACCGCCCCAGCAAGTCCGATGATGGCCATGACTTTATCCCCCAGCACAGAGACGAGTTGAATGCCGCCCCTTTTTCGCCCGCAACACCGAGCTCTGCTTCATCAATACATTATCACCCTGAGTTTGATGTACGATATGAGATATAAACCAGATGATGATGTATTCTGATGCTTTTAACAGTCGGATGTCGCAGTAAATGAGCTGACTCGGGAACTATCCAGTGTTTCGTGTGTATCGCAGCGATTTTTTCATTTCAATAGGTATTGACAAGACACAGCCTTCAATCCGAGGAGGGATTAATACGGTTCCAAGCTGGTCAACTAGCGGAAAAGGATGAAGAGTGGCACCGCCTAGTTCCTCCAGAGGCACAGGAAGCTCTTGGCAAAAACGAGGTTGAGCGGCAATCAGTTTTGTTCGAGGTCTTCAAGTCGGAAAGGGACTATGTCGACGATCTCAAACTCGTCACACAGGTGATATTCACTTCTACCCAATTAGATCCAGCTAACATGCTGTCCTAGGTTTTCATCGAGCCTTTGATGTACGCCAATCCCCCTATCATTGCCCCCGATAAACTGCGTCCTTTCATTCAAGAAGTATTCTGGAATTTGGATCACATCTTAGTGCACCATGAGCATATGCTGACTGCACTCTTTGAACGCCAATTGGATCAGCATCCTCTGATACAGAGTGTCACTGATATTATTCTTGAAAGTGAGCTATCGAACAATATACTAAACATCTCACCCTTGACACCTTTTAGCTTGCCTTCAGTTCCAAGGGGAGTACGAATCCTATATCAAACACTATCCAATTGCCGAAGAGCGACACCGCACTGAACTCAGTCGCAATAAAAGTTATCAAACGTTCATGCAACAATGTTCTCAAGATCCACGTGTGCGCAAACGTGATATGATCACGTTCCTTTCCAGACCAGTGACCCGCCTTCCACGTCTTAATCTGATTCTTGAGCATGTTCACAAGATTACGGAGCCAAGCCACCCAGATATTGAAGACCTACCACTTCTGCTGAACATCTTGAGCGACTTTCTCAAGAGCACACAGCCCGGTATTGCAGCTGCAGAAAACAGAGTAAAATATTGGAATGTCTGTGAAAGTTTGGTGCTGCCAAAGGGAGAGATCATTGTACGTTACATGGACGTCCTCTATGTCTTGTGCTGATCGAATGCAGGATTTGGACTGGTATAATGAAAGTCGGTCACTAGTGTACTCTGGCACCGTAGCCCGAAGGTCTAAGTCCGAGATGGACTGGCACCCATGGAACGATTTCTTCGTTGCATTGCTCGACAATTATCGTAAGTTTCGTGTTTACCTGTTGCACGCGTTGCAAACACCGATCCACCCGCAGTGTTGATGACCAAAGAGGAGAAGGCGGCGGGGGGGATTACCAAGCGTTATGTCATCTCTAGAGTAAAGCCATCAGTCGTCACTCATCGCCGGATAACTCACGATTGTTACCTTTTTTCTACAGCCAATACCCTTAGAATATCTCAGATTGGGGAGCTTCGAAGGGCAACCGGAAAGCAGGAAGGAACGGTCTGAGGAAGGCGGGATATTGGACAACCTACGCGCACAATATAAATCTATATATCCATTCACCGTTTATCATGCCGCCGACAAATTGGTGCGGCGGTACACACTATACGCACCGACAGAGTCTGCGAGAAGGAAGTGGCGGGATGCTTTTATAGAGGCCAAGGGAATAGATGATGTGCGACGAGATGCGAACAAGGCATGTGCTTTATTTCCATGTCTAGAACTCTTATTCAGCCTGCAATTAGTGGTTTGCACCGCAACTCATTGATGATGGCAGCTTTCGATCACCAGGAGCTCATACACCCCGCGGCTTTGGGTCCAAATCGTCAGGGAGGGTTTTTAACGCTGTTTCTTTTAGTATGCTGCCCAATACATTTTCTAATCACTAATAGTTGATCATTGGTATAGCTGCTGCCGGTGGCAAGAGGCTCATGGCGGTCGGCTGTGGGACTGGGATCTATGTTGGCTCGAGGGGTGAAACCAGTATGAATCAATAATATATCATGATCCTTACTGAATTATTCATGGGTTGTCTTTTTTAGACTTCCGCAAGATATTGTCGTACAGCAGTCCTTCCTCAATTATAGTCTTGCAGGATTTCAATAAGTTCATCGTGCATCACGACAGCTATCTACTCGCCTATTCCTTGGATATTCTTGCCAGGGTCGCACTATATCAGGCGCCGCCAAGTAGCTTGGACGCTTCGTTAGAGAAAATTGCGGGAGGAGATGGAACTGTTTTATTTTGCTGTGCAGGACGCATAAAAATGCGAACGATCAGTATGGTTTGATCTAACTCACATGGCACTTAGGCACTCACGTCTTTGATCAGTTGTTTACGCTCTGAAATCTTTCTTCCAAGTTACCGTGCATATGATGGAAGCCTGCAGCCCATCTGACCTTCGCCGCACTCCGTCTCGCACGTTCCAAGGTCTCATATCATCATTCAGACCGTTCGGTGAAGTGAGTGGATGTAATTCTTTACCTCCCCGTGTGCTTACTACTGCAAACCAGACATTGTATGTGCCCAAGGATGCATATTCCATTACCCCACTGTCCAAGACAATTGCCATAAGCACAGAGAAAGGCATCGTGATTGCTGATCCGTCAAGGTATGACAGTCATTGTTCGCCATTTGACTACATATTAACGTGGCATTGCAGTACAACCAAGCAGATGGTATCGGTTGTGCCGAATTTTGGCGAAGCAGCTTCCACGTCAGATATAGCCCAACTGAAGACCCTCTGCGAGGAGGCTAAGCCTCTCGGTTTAATTCGCATCGAATCCGGCGAAATTATGGTGGTTTA
Source organism: Rhizopogon roseolus (assembly GCA_930272055.1). Classification (NCBI taxonomy): domain Eukaryota; kingdom Fungi; phylum Basidiomycota; class Agaricomycetes; order Boletales; family Rhizopogonaceae; genus Rhizopogon; species Rhizopogon roseolus. Next base: position 63,927 of record CAKNEV010000021.1, read on the forward strand.
TGACAGTAAGTTCCCTTTCCATACCATATTCGAATACACTCCATCGTACCTCAACTATAGCTCTTGGATGCTACATCACGAAGCATGGCGTTCCTTCCCGGAAAAGCGGATACATCCGCTGGGAGACGAAAGCTACGACTTTTGCACATCGCGGGTCCCACGTGCTGTTGTTCTCTTCCGAGTTCATTGAGATTCGGTACCTCTCGACGGGCAGGCTTGATCAAGTCATTGAAGGATTTGATATTCGCCTATTGCTGCACACGAATCTGAAATCCAACTCGTCCGACGATACTCTACTCGTGGCGATGCGTGGGGACAAGGACGACAAGGACGGAGTCAGCGACAAGATAATAGAACTAGTCCAAACCTCGGAGATTAGCGCTATGCCGACGCCGACGACGAGCACGCCGATGGAGAGTTTATGGGATGAATGGGACATGTAAACCACTATTATACGAGAGGATGATCGATGATAAGTTATGTTACAATGTAGTTACAGTGGCGTTTCGCTAGATGTACTATATTTCACGTACCATCTATATATCACTATTGAAACTGTGCATGAAGCTGTTGTCGAAGTGGAAGCAAGGCAGTGAACGGGTATTACTCAAAGAAGAAGGGATGAGCTACGCAGTAATTTCAGCGGAGTCTGAGCCCCCCGTGGATGGTACCGGCGGGAGGTCCTTAGGGATGGTCTGGAGGTATTGAAAAATTGTCACAATGGTAGGAAGGAAACACGATATGATGATACAAATCGCCACTGTCGGTGATTTAACCGCAAGCGCCAACTGTACCGACGTCACGGCAAATATTCCGACTGCTGGGATGGCATGCAAAATTGCAAATATAACCACCCCGAGCTGCTGCAGGGAATTGTTGGTGATCGCGCATGCAAGAACAAAATGAAATTCTTCACACGTAAGGCACCAAAGGCGGCAGCGATGTGCAGACTTATGGTATACAGCATCAACGTTAGAGTCGCGACTGCAAGACCAGTAGACCCTGCGATCGATTGAAGGCTGCAGATAATTAGACAGTCAGCGGAGTTATTTGTTCAATCAGAATTGAGCTGACGCTAGAAACGCCATGAGCTATGACAAAGTAAGGAAGTGTGACTTTCGGCGATCGTGAGCAACTCACTACATTCAGGCAAGTCCTCCTGCAGTCTTCCAAGTCTTTTGCATGCCTCGGAGATTCAAGCTGGGTAGGCGGAATCGTGGTTGATGAAACAACCAGGGAGATCATTGCAAGGAGGGTGGATGAGGGTGAATTTCGAGTGGTATGCCTCCATGGCTGTTTATACAGAGAAGAGTATGAAGAATTCAATACAGCGCAATGTCGGTCAAATCTTTGTTTGCCGAACTGTCTTACTATCTTTGAGAAGACAGTTCGGCAAACAACAGTTGCTGACCGAAGCAAGTTCCCCAAACAATACACAGCGCGCAAATTCCAATATTTTGCGAATGTTTTATGGCAAAATATTGGGATTTGCGCGCTGTGACAATATTTATTGCTGTTTTCAGTAAACTTTGGCGGTGGCACATTTCTCAACTAAAATCAGCCATTTTGACCAACAATATTGCTCGAACGATATCTCGATGAAAACGTAGTGAATCAACATGGTTCTGAAGGGGAGTAGCATCTATTTTTTATTCTCTAGGGCGCCCCATTGTCAGATTAGACATCCATCCACTCTCTAAATTACTGATATCCTCTGCGCTGAATGTCATACTGCGGGCGCTACAACTTGTTTTTTATATAACGATCGATTCAATTCTTTAAATGATCGTCAGTGTGACTATGGCTGCTCTGAGTTGAGCCCCATGGGCCAATGTATCTTGTTCAGATTTTCACTGTGCTGCTGTCGGGCTGCTTTTTGTGCTTTCGGGTAACACTGTTACCGACTCTCTTTCGGCGTCAACACAATGGCACAGGGCAAAGCTCTCTCTCACGACTTACGGACTGCAACAATCAACTTAGCTCGCCACTTTGATATTAACAACATTATTAAATACACAGGTTATAAGCGCCGCACCGTGGAACGCACACCTGCAGACTACCGAAAACATGGATTGATAGCAAGGGAACACATGTTTGCACATTTACAAGGTGCTCGACGCAATTTGACTTGCAGAGACGTTCAGGTATGTTTTCAATCATGATTTATTGTTGCCCTTGCACGCTGATTTTGTTGGTAGTTCCTTAAAGGCACGATCCGACATAGCCCAGACCTCTACCTCGATGAACTGCGTGACTGCACGATTTGGAGAGCCCTGCATCGTAGTGGATTTACAATCAAGAAAGTAAGATTCTGCCATGCGTTGTGTACTCGATCACTTAAACTGCTCTGGAACGCAGTGAGGAGCAGAGAGCAATATTCCGTTACAACTATGGCACACAATATACTCCATGTTGAACACATCTTGGAATCCTCTCGACATTGACACAAGCGCTGCAGCTGCAGCTGCGCCCCCTCTACTATCGTCTTGGCTGCCTTGGTCATAGTGTTTGAAGGTACAGTGTTTTGGCCTGCTTGCTTTATTGGGATTGGTCGTGGCCTTGGAGGTTTAGTGGCAGCAAAGGGCTTTGCTGCATTCCCGGTCGGTGCTGTGCTGTTCTCATCATCATAAAATTTTCTTGCTCTTTCGGGTACCCGGGTTGCAAACAGATGCAGACCCCCTGGTTCTCGTGACATGTCCATGCATCCCGTGCCGACATGTCAACAAAGGAGCGTTGCAATAGGTTCCGCAAATTTCCGACAAAGAAACACGCCGCAACACATGAGTGGCCGTGTTTTTAACTTCAGATTTATGCATTGTGAGGTTATGCATTACCAACTTCGAGCAGTCTTGTTATTGCCCGTAGTTGTCCAATACAATTGCAATGGTGTTGATGAAAGTGAGTTGGTTGCTGTGGGTGAGTATTAAGGATGCTTCAAGTTGTTGTTTTCGGTTCAGGGTCTCACGGTTTGCTCATCAGAGTCTCTGTACGTTGTCCCTGCTCACAAATTTATTGGGGTTCCCTTTGTATGTATTCCCGAGGCCTTGTATCATTGTTCAGTTGTATATTTGATGGCCTCAAATTGATTGATGCTATGCAGAAGTGTAAGGTTCAGTGCGAAGAATCAGAAATTGAGAGAGCGGATGAATTTCTATTCTGACAATGGGGCGCCCTAGAGAATAAAAAATAGATGCTACTCCACTTCAGAATTATGTTGATTCACTGCGTTTTCATCGAGATATCGTTCGAGCAATGTTGTTGATTTTACAGCTGTTTGCAAATATGATGACAGTAGCGTACATTTTTGGAAAGAAGAAGAAAAATAAATATTCCTGGTCAGGCTGGCCCTTTCATCCAGTAAAGTACGTTCTGGCGCATCTGGCATGGGACTTGCGACTCTCCAGTGGTCTTCGTGGGGTGTTGTACAATTCCAAAGCTGTAGCACTTATACAATTTGGCTCTAGTATTTATTTTTCTTCTTCTTTCCAAAAACGCACGCCACTGTCATCATATTTGCAAACAGCTGTAGTCGAGAAATGTGCTACCGCCAATATCAACCCCTTATCGGACATTCACGTGACATTCGTAGTTACATAATCACATTTGTTTATTCTCAGTTTTCGTACACTACACACCTCAGTTGCTTGTATAGACAACTGAGGTGAGACTACACTCGTTATCCAGTTATTTCATAGCTAACTCACTTATATTCAGATATATCTTCAATATGATGGATATCGGTTAATTAATTGTGTCCCTCGATGCGTATGATCTCACTTTCCCCGACCTCACGGCCTTCGTTCGGCTTGCGTGCATAGTGAAACCATTCATTCACCAGTGCATAACTGACATCTGATATCCACCCACCCTCCAGAAGTCGTCGTATTCCTTTTTGCTGGCGTGCTTGGTCAAGGCTCAGCGACTATCCTTGCATGCTGGGTAGCATTCCACCATCAGGTTATCTAGACTCATGGTACAATACTCCCAGCCGACCAGGAGATTGAAGCTTTTAACCGTCATGGACTTGTATAGGTGCGCTGCTGTTCATAGTTTCTCTTCTTTCACCGACATGTTGAAACCTCATAGGATATCACGACTTGTATTCACCGACACATGTATGCCAGAGTCCTGAATGTGTGAGCTACCGTGATAATGATGAAGTAATAAGACACTCTCACGGATGTCAATACATTTCGTGCCAGCCTCTACGGTATGGTCACTGATGGGTTGTTCTTTCAGACTTCCGCAAGATATTGTCATACAGCAGTCCTTCCTCAATCATAGTCTTGCAAGATTTCAATAAGTTTATCGTGCATCACGATAGCTATCTACTCGCCTATTCCTTGGATATTCTTGCCAGAGTCGCACTATATCAGGCCCCGCCAAGTAGTTTGGACGCTTCATTGGAGAAAATTACGGGAGGAGATGGAACTGTTGTATTTTGCTGTGCAGGACGCATAAGAATGCGAACGATCAGTATGGTTTGATCTAACTCACATGACACTTAGGCGCTCACATCTTCGACCAGTTATTTATGCTCTGAAATCTTTCTTCCAGGTTACCGTGCATATGATGGAAGCCTGCAGCCCTTCTGACCTTCGCCGCACTCCGTCTCGTACGTTCCAAGGTCTCGGATCATCATTCAGACCGTTCGGTGAAGTGAGTGGATGTAGTTCTTTACCTCCCCGTGTGCTTACTACTGCGAATCAGACATTGTATGTGCCCAAGGATGCATATTCCATTACCCCACTGTCCAAGACAATTGCCATAAGCACAGAGAAAGGCATCGTGATTGCTGATCCATCAAAGCATGACAGTCATTGTTCGCCACTAACTACATATTAACGTGGCATTGCAGTACAACCAAGCAGATGGTATCGGTTGTGCCGAACTTTGGCGATGCAGTTTCCACCACAGATATGGCCCAACTGAAGACCCTCTGCGAGGTGGCTAAGCCTCTCGGTTTAATTCGCATTGAATCCGGTGAAATTATGGTGGTTTATGACAGTAAGTTCCCTTTCCATACTATATTCGAATACACTCCATCGTACCTCAACTATAGCTCTTGGATGCTACATCACGAAGCATGGCGTTCCTTCCCGGAAAAGCGGGTACATCCGCTGGAGACGAAAGCTACGGCTTTTGCACATCGCGGGTCCCACGTGCTGCTGTTCTCTTCCGAGTTCATTGAAATTTTGTACCTCTCGACGGGCAGGCTTGATCAAGTCATTGAAGGATTTGATATTCGCCTATTGCTGCACACGAATCTGGAATCCAACTCGTCCGACGATACTCTACTCGTGGCGATGCGTGGGGACAAGGATGACAAGGACGGAGTCAGTGACAAGATAATAGAACTAGTCCAAACTTCGGAGATTAGCGCTATGCCGACGCCAATGACGAGCACGCCGATGGAGAGTTTATGGGATGAATGGGACATGTAAACCACTGTTATACGAGGGGATGATCGATGATAAATTATGTTACAATGTAGCTACACTGGCGTTTCGCTAGATGTACTATACGTTGCATACGTGACCATCTATATATCACTATTGAAGGCAATTGCCGTACACGAAGCTGTTACCGAAGTGGAAGCAAGGCAGTGAACGGGTATTGCTCAAAGAAGGGATGAGCTACGCAGGAATTTCAGCAGTCTGACCCCCCGTGGATGGTATCGACGAGAGGTCCTTAGGGATGGTCATGTGGAGGTATTGAAAAATTGTCATAATGGTAGGAAGGAAACACGATATGATGATACAAATCGCCACAATCGGTGATTTCACCGCAAACGCCAACTGTACCGATGTCACGGTAAATATTCCAACTGCTGGGATGGCATGCAAAATTGCAAATATAACCACCCCGAGCTGCTGCAGGGAATCGTTGGTCATTGCGCATGCAAGAACAAAATGAAATGCTTTACACGTAAGGCGCCAGCGGCAGCAGCGATGTGCAGACTTATGGTATACAGCATCAACGTTAGAGTCGCCACTGCAAGACCAGTAGACCCTGCGATCGATTGAAGGCTGCAGATAATTAGACAGTCAGGAGCTATTTGTTTGATCACAGTTGAACTGACGTTAGAAACGCCATGAGCTATGATGAAGTGAGTAACTGTGACCTTCGGCAATCGTGAGCAACTCACCATATTCAGGCAAGTCTTCCTGCAGTCTTCCAAGTCTTTTGCATGCCTTGGAGATTCAAGCTGGGTAGGCGGAATTGTGGTCGATGAAACAATCAGGGAGATCATTGCGAGAAGGGTGGACGAGGATGAATGTCGAGTGGTATGCTCCCATGACTTTATACACAAATTGAAGAGACAAGTGAAAGAAAGTAACACACCCGGGGTCGCGTCGGTCAAATATTTGTTGGCCGCCTCATAAATACTTTGCGCCCGCGATAGGTATCCTGTCAAAGCACAGGCAGTGCATGCTCAAGTCGAACGCCCCTCTGGCTGGGACCCGAATTCCACGTTTTATATTATGTACACTATTGATCATATTTTTCATTCTACAAACAATGGTCCCCACCCTAGCATTGCGGCACTGAAACAACTCTGGAAAAGTGCATTTTGCATGATAATGCGCTCCTTGTCACTTCGTACTGGTCCAACAATAGTATTCTTGTTTTCCGCTCTTCGGCTATGAAAAAACCAAACGCAAGACTGTCGTCGCGAGTCTCGCGACTTGCACCGCTTCGCGGGGTCCTCAGGAGAACCCTCTTAAAAATACTCACAGTAAGTACTATTCACGCACCACAATCCTTCGTGGATTTCAACAGACTCTTGCTGTATTGTTACAGCACAACTCAATAGGTCATCAGTTATCTTTCCGGAGATCTTGAAGATATCGATCAGTTGCGGCGATTACAGTGCGAATTGGCGCCTAACGTATTTTCACTGAGCGACATCAAAGTAATCATTCCACGTTACAGTAAGAGACCCAGATAGTCAAGTTCATCACAGGACGAGAAAACATGAACAGTGGCAGAGCAGACCAGGAGACATGGAACACGATGAGTCAACTTCAGTACAATCGAGTTACTAAGGTACCGCACGCAGACATAACAACTTTAAGGTGATCATACATTAGGTACCGGGTCACTCAGATGTGCACGGAAACGAGGAAGTGGATAAGTATGCAAAGAAGGCAGCGGCGAGCATGCGGAATCTTCCGCTCGGGCGCCCTCCCACTCAGTACCTCCGCGTTAAACGAAGTACATCGCAAGGATACTCATACCAGATGGAAACTCCTCTGGAAGAGACCACCTCGCTACGCCCGAATAAACAGGATATATCCTGAGCTTCTACAACGTTCCTTCACCAAACTCATCGCATCTTTTCCAAAACCACTCATCAGCCTGTACATATCCCTACGCACGGGCCACATCTCCCTTAACAAATACCTACATCGTATCGGAAATGCGGAAAACCCACAATGCCCCCAGTGCCCACTGCCAACACATCGAGGAAACGGTAGATCATTATCTAATCCCATGCCCATTCTACCAACGCGAGCGTCATGTCCTTGCCAATACAGTCGGATGTAAAGCTTCATCCATATCATATAGCCTCACCAACCCCGCAGCTATTCCATACCTCGTACAGTTTATCAACTCCAGCAGGAGACTGAATGAGACATTCGGCACAGTCCCAATACCACGCAAACCACCAGACTGATACTCACATGCCCATTCGACTCTCACCATCCCCATATCCCCGTTTCCCCATATCATCGCCCCCTTCCATCATGTATCACCAACCTGTAGTACCACTCTCCTCACCCGCATTCCAGAATCTACAAGTATATCTACTGGAATCAGCCAGTCGGAATGGACTAGCCTACCAACAACCACCATCGGCCCTTTCAATTATAAAACCATACTGCATCCAGCACGAATCCTGCATCTGACCGCTTTGGCGGCCGGGTACGCGTAAAATTTGTCATTGATAGCCCTACTACACACCGCACACATATTCAAAGTCACCTCAGTAGACTAGTATATATTGTCCTCCATAGAGTATAGCTCTCTATTGAGTTTCCGCAGTCTCAGGCGCTTGCTTCCGAAGTAATACCAACTCAGGTTTTACAGGGAACCCGTAAGAAACGCGTAGTGTACAGAAAATGTAGTCTACGCTTTATATATGTGCTACGAAATGTAAAATCTATTAGTCGGGTTGTTGATATAGCCGGTGTATTACAAAGCGCGGGTATCGTCGATCTCAAGATCCGCGCAGTGTCAGTGTCGAGCTCCGACACTAAATCCAACACTCTCAATATGACAAAAATTGGATATAGAAAAGTTACTAAAGTAAATAGAACCGGGAACTTCAAGTTAATGGTATAATGACATGTATGTAATATATTTACATGACATAAATCGCTATTGAAGAGTTTACTATTTGCGCCATGTGGCCAAATTGTAAGAAGATCACGACTACTACGTAGCGAGGCACGAGCGAAGGATTAGAGTATTGTCTCCGAGGGAACAGAAGTTGCGGCATCTACGCTCTTGTTCTTGTACCGCGACAATCGTTTGCTATCACTCTCTTAATCGTGCTCGACGTTCATTTCACCCACCCTCCTCTCCCAATTTCATCAAGGATTGATTCAACGCCTCGCACTTTGACCATCTGGGTCCTGCAGCACCCCGAGACGCTCATCCTCAGCGAGGCGGCCCTCCCGCCCTCGCAGCTCACCTTCTCTTTTGGGCAGATCTCCCCTGCGTGACCAGGAAGCACTGCGTGCTTTCGCCCGAATACTCTTAACATTCTCATCTGGTATATCCCCTTAAGATCTGATTTGATTTAGTATCGAGCAGTTACTATCTGCTCGCCATTTCCCTACTAAGCAACGGCGCGAACCTCGTAGAAGTCATGCAAGTGATTAAATATATGACCTTCCCGTCAGGAGAGGGAAAGGACCTGGGTGTAATTTATGCGGCAGGATTTTCGGAAAGCTTCAATCCCGCTACAGATGGTTCTGAGGAGTGGTCCCTAGAGTTCAGAATGGTGATAGAAATCGCTACTATTTGTGATTTCACCGCAATCGCTAACTGCACTGACGTCAGGACAAAAATACCAACCATCGGAAGGCATGTAAAATGCCAGTCTCCAGATAACCATCTCGAGCTGCGGTGAGGTTAGTGTTAGATGACGAGTGCGTAAACTGACTTGAAATGCCTCACGCTCACATGAGGAGCACCTGCACTAGCAGCGATGTGCAAACTGTGTGGAAAAATGGCGAGCGAGCGAGACGACGACGGGCGAAGAGCTCAATTTTCTATACAGTACCAAACAGGCGTATAATATAATAGTACCGTACTATGTGATTAAGTAAGCTAACGAGTTCGCAAATCTAACAAACTGATGGTATGATAAAGCATCAAGGTGAGGGTAACACTATATGAGGCCCCGCCAAGTAGTTTGGACGCTTCATTGGAGAAAATTGCGGGAGGAGATGGAACTGTTTTATTTTGCTGTGCAGGACGCATAAAATTGCGAACCATCTGAGTATGGTTTGATCTAACTCACATGGCACCTAGTAGGCGCTCATATCTTTGACCACTTGTCTATGCTCTGAAATCTTTCTTCCAGGTTACTGTGCATGTGATGGAAGCCTGCAGCCCTTCAGACCTTCGCTGCACTCCGTCTCATACGTCCCAAGGTGTGATATCATCATTCAGACCGTTCGGTGAAGTGAGTGGATGTAATTATTTACCTCCCCGTGTGCTTACTATTGAAAACTAGACATTCTATGTGCCCAAGGATGCATATTCCAGAATCCATTACCCCACTATCAAAACGATTGCCATAAGCACAGAGAAAGGCATCGTGATTGCTTATTCGTCAAAGTATGACAGTGATTGTTCGCCACTAACTACATATTAACGTAGCATTGCAGTACAACCAAGCAGATTGTATTGGTTGTGCCGGACTTCGGCGGTGCGGCTTTCACGCCTGTGTAGCCCAACTGAAGACCCTCTGCGAGGAGGCTAAACCTCTCGGGGAAATTATGGTGGTTTATGACACTTAGTTCCTTTTCCATATCATATTCAAATATACTTCATCATTCCTCAACTATAGCTCTTGGATGCTACGTCACAAAGCGTGGCGTTCCTTCCCTGATAAGCGGATTCATCCACTGGGAGACGAAAGCTACGGCTTTTGCACATCGCGGGTCCCACGTGCTGTTATTCTCTTCCGAGTTCATTGAAATTCGGTACCTCTCGACGGGTATGCTTGATCAGGTCATTGAAGGATTTGATATTCGCCTATTGCTGCACACGAATCTAAAATCCAACTCGTCCGACGATACTCTGCTCGTAGCGATGCGTGTGGACAAGGACGACAAGGACGGGGTCAGTGACCGTGACAAGATAACAGGACTAGTCCAGATCTCGGAGATTGGCGCTATGCCGACGCCGACGACGAGCACGCCTCTGCTTAATTTCTTATTTTTCCAGCCCTTTCACAATACAACTAATTATTAACAATCTCTGACATCCACGCACAATGCCGTCACAATGTACAAATACGTTCTACGTTTCCGAAATGATCACAAGAAAGAACGCTCTGGAATACATCACTCTCAAGACACGTTAACCTCACTTTCACCAGTGGTGGTATCGATAGAACCAGGTAGGTCGGGACACGACACGGTTCCTGGAACGAGGCTCTTCGTGGGAAACCCTACAGATTGCACGGAGCCAGGGTAGACCCCGCTGATTTCCGCAACTGCAGGAGGATCGCGAAGACAGGTGATGCATTGTTCAGAGAGCGTCCTTGTACGCGGCGTGCCGCAAGAAGACGTTTCACGTACGGGCCCAGCGAACAGACCAGACGGCGACCATTCAGAAGCGAGCGACATCGGTAACGCAGAGGGTGTGAACGGAGTGAACCTCGGGAAGGTGCGTCCCCCATGTTCCGGAGTACGTGCGCTGTGAGTGGGACGCAGCGTGGACAGAACAGCGGGATCACAGATTACAGTAGACATGTCAGTTGCCAATTTCAGTAACTCCTGCTCCTGGGGTTCATCGACATTGCTCGAGACGGTGCCTTCCACGTTAGTATACGGGAGGCTAACATGGACCGAGGAATCGAATGTATTGTCTGCGGAAGCGACGGAGAGAGCACCGTTAACGTATGGAACAAGACAACTGTGGTTTTCTCCTGCAGACTGCGAGTAGGAACAGTTCGGCCGAACAGGCGAGAGAGGTTGTGTCCTTTGAGGAGAACTGGTCCATAACTGGAGGGCAACGGATGGCGGAGAATCTACATCGCGGAAAGGTGATTTCTTGTTGGAATGAGCCAGCGTGTTAAATACCGATGGCCAAAAGCTGAAAGGCTGGGGGGAATGCTTCTGGAGTACATAAGACGAGGAAGGAGACGCCCAGGGCGTGGCTGACTGCAAGCGATTGGACAGGGAATTAGACCGTAGCGAAGATTCCCAAAGATTGACGATGCTGCAATGACCAAGTTCCGGGTCAATGGGGTATGTAGACTCCGGGTAAGAAGAGACAAGCCGGGAAGGTGTCGTCCCGGCCGTCCTACGTTCAGCGTCTTCAAACCGTTGCAGGGCAACGTTACGTGGCAGCAGGAGTGACTTCAATCCCTTTGATCTGTGGGATAATGCGGGAGTGACGTAGGCTTTGGCGCTAGTTCCTGCTGAATCGGACCCTGTGGTTCTCCCCGCACCAGTAAAGAGGTCGACGAACGATCGAAAGAGTCCTGAAACGAAAGACAAGGATTTGTAGAGAAAAAGGAGAAAGGCAAACATATTGGCGAGAAGGAGTGACGAGTAAGGACAGTAGTACTAGTGGTGGTCTTGTTCACGAAACATACAAGTTCGGATTTGAGCCGGTTGGAATATAAGTACTGGTGGCTGACACCAGTGGGCACGTGAGTTACGGTGATTGCCTGTCGAGTCCAGAGCCCAGACCCAGAACCATTGAGCACGTTGTCGTCTATAACGTATGGCGTTATACTGATGCTGGAGATCGTGGAAGTAGCCTCATCAAGATCTGTAACTCATTTGCTCCATAGCCTACAACACGGAGCAATTTTATAGCGTTCCAATGCTCTGAATTCCAAGGTCTTTGGTGACAATGCACCGGTCTTTTTCCCTCCCCTTTCCTCCATCGAACGCTTTCTTTAATGATTCCTGCCCCTCATCGATCCTGTAGAACGGACGGCGAGTTGGATATTGTTGTATATGATATAAAAGCTCAGTTACCATTTTACCGAATGCGCAGATCTCTCCAATATGACTTTCACAGTCGTCCACGAAAAGCGGACTATTGTTGGGAAACCGAAAGTGGGGTCGACGGAGGTCTTTATCCAAGTTTGAGTTCTTGGATCTGCAACCACACTCAGCGGGAGCCGAATTTCTGCGCGACGTATATAACAGACCTGATGGATAGCCACTCCCGAACTCTCTGTTCCAGTCCTTTCCGGCGCTAGTCGTACCGTTGTCTTCGTTCAGTAGTTCTTCGTAAGTCCAACCATCGACGCATGCATCCCTTGTCACCTTCGCCGCCACGCTGGCTGCTCCAACAATCTTAAACTTCGAATCCGCTTTTGTAGTCACTGTGAAACTGATGCCAGGGAATTGTGAGGAAAGATACGCTTCATAAGTAGTCGTGTTGCCCAGAGCATCCACATATACCTAATCAGATAGTGGTTGGTATTCATTCAATAATGCACAGCTCTGTTTACCTCCGACAACTGGAGCCCGCGCTGGAGGACTTCTCGTATGAGCAGCACCGTTGCATCCTGAGATTGCTTGTTGAGGTTTGTCGGCGGAACCCTCAACATTCCGGCTGATATTGCTTGTGGGCTAGTCACCATAAGAAGTCTTGCGAGAGAATAAATGTGTGTACGTGCCTGATTACTCGGACGGACCATCCGAGATTCTGAGCATCAGAGTTAAGCACCCCAAGCAATCCGGCTCGCTTTTCTGGAGTGAGTGTTTTCGAGTCTGGTAGAAGATGTGGGCTTGTGCCATAATATAATTGGGGCACTTGAGAAATAATTACCAGCGAATCCCAGTTCTTCTAAATCGGTCTTCCAAGATGCAGGACAGTATGCAACACCATAAACGAGTGGCCCAAGAACAGGGCCACGACCAGCCTCATCGACGCCGAGGATATATGGCCCTGGTGCGGTAGGCGTTGGAGAATGGTAAGTATACGAGTCTGTGAGTGGAGTCGACGGTCCAGGTGCTGAGGGAATTTCTGTACAATCGGACCGGGACATGATTTGCATAGTGCCTCGTGGGTTATCGATTTACCTTGGAGCTTGACCAAGTTGGTGAATTCGCAGACACGCTAAAGGAGCAATGCTGATGTTTACGCGTTATTTGTACCTATTGACTCCGTGTATTGCACATTTATGTCATCACATTGCCTTGACCCAATGACCTTATTACCGGAAAGGAACGACCGCATGGAGACTAACTGGCAAACGTCAGCGATATACCCCCCCCAGTGAATCCCAATGCAGTGATTCCGGAGCACAAGAGGTATTTACAAAATTGTATTCGTTCTTAGCGTGACCTAATTCTCATCCTTGTCCGCTACGGCGTATATATATCGTAAAAGTTGTCTGTCGCACAACGCTCAATTAATAATATGATGGTGAAACATCACAACTCTCCATGGCGCTCGAGGCTGCCCTTGGCGCGTTCATGTGCTACGCAAAAATGATTTAGTGTACATCATACTTCAAAAAAGGTTGAGGAGCGCACCTGCATGCTTGGCCCTTTGCTTCTCAACTTCGTCCATCCCCTTGGTCTCTGCGATGCGGTCAATGAAGCCACCGGTGAGCGCCGCGCTACCAAGGACCGTTAAGTTTGTGTAATTTCGAGATTATTTTATACAATAATACTCACAGCAGCTCAACGGCCTTCGCATGGTTTGCGGGTTTTCCATTCTTTTCGACATGTTTCTCGTATGCTTTAGCAGCCTACGCCCAAGATCAGTGATGAGCTGCTGTGTAACAATGCCAGACAAACCTCGTATGAAGCGGCAGCAGCAATGAGTTCGTGGCTCAGCTTGGCGGTGTGTCCGCCACCAGTCACCTTTAGATCATAAGCTAAGTAGTATACCCATGCAATTTTAGCTTACCTGTTCATGTGCCTTCGCCTCAGTAGAATCGTGCGTAAACCACATACTGCTCGTGTAAAAGGGGGAGATGTGGATATTATGGAATTTGGGAAGAGAGGGAGACCTTTTATACACAAAGTGGCCGCATATCTGATTGACATATATCGTTTCTCTTGCGATGATATCATGGTTGTTCCAGCATGGCAGTGTGCTCTGAGAAAAGCGGAGCGCTGTGCAGCCTGGGCGCAGACTGGAAGACTCCGATACTGACTGGAGAATCATGTTTTGGAAAAAAATATTGACCCGGAGTACATTTACTACATGCATATGTCTGTACCTCTTCGCTTTCGTAGAAGACCCTGGTTCGACACCCTTAGAAAATGTTATGTTCTTGGGACCGCTAAGCAATTCTTTGTTGTCCGATGTCGGACTTGTGTTTCCTAAACCCAGGGGTCCTTACTGCGGACAACAATTTTAAACCTTGCTCCAGACGTCCGAAACTTCGGTAACAAGCGCTACTCTTCCTGGGGCCCTTGTATGACTAAATCTATTACTCCGAATCCACACCTCTCCATTCAAGAATGATTTGGGCCCCCAATGACATACGCTAGGTATTTTAGGCGAATGATGTATGTACTGTATTTTTAGTTGGCAAATCGACATGGGGATGAACCCAAGGCTCCAACTGGACGCACTGAGCGAAGATAGTAACATAAATATCAAGATGATGATACATGAATGATGATACTAGTAGTGCCTGGATTTAAGAGCAACAAGGTAGAGGGAGGAACTCGTACTTAGTAGTTGTTCAAGTGCTCAACATGTATCATTAATACTGGCGGTAGACGACAAGAAGGGATGGTGTGAGGTAGGATAGGGCTAGCTCAACCCCCCTCTCGTAATGACCCCCCACCATCTTGAAGAGCTTGCACTGCCTTGCAGTAATTCCATACTCGAGCTCGCCATGTCACCTGGAAAGCCAGCAAAAGCAATCAAAATCAAGGTTCCGCGTCATGGTGCTCAACGAATAGGCGCAAAATTTTCCTCTCATGTTGAAACGCTGGCTAGAAAAGAGAAAATGCGCGTGGTCACTTACCAGCCCAACTACGACTCAAATAATAATTTAGCTCAGGCTATCGTGAGTGCCATGTTGTCTACACCAAGACTCTAACGTTGGAAGTGTACTGCTCAGGAGTCTGCGTCGGAGTGGAACTCATTGCTTATTACAGCCCGTGCTGATCGTGGACCGCAGTGGGACGTCGGGACTCAACAGTGCGTTATCTACCCATTTCGTATTCACCAGAGAATCAGAAAGCTGTTCAGGTTTCTTGTAGACCACGGGTCTGACCTCTACTATAATTCATCTCCATTGATGGAGTATCAGAAACAACAACGCGAGGAGGAAATTGCCGCTCGAACCTCAATGCAGCCTCCCGACTTTCGCGCACATGATACTTCTCGTATCACTCGAAATCACTCGACTTCTTCAAATCAGAACTATCAATACGCATCACCGAGCATGTCACAAGTGACTCCACGCCATCCTAATTTTGGGGGGTACTCGAACGTACCCTTCAACGGCATCCCACCCAATCACTTCTACGGTACCGGAGTAGATGGGGCCTCCCCCGCAAGAATGGGTATGAGGGATGGTATGGGTGCCAGCATGTCTCCAGATGTGAGGAGGAGGTCAGCAAGAGGTATACCAGAGGATGGATTCATTCAGTTACATGCGCCATAATTGCACAAGACCTTCAAGCTTATACCCGAGTATGTTATCAAGTACTTTGTATATTATTCTAAAGTCATCCTTTCACAGCTCTGTATATTTTGTCAAATTAACTTGAATTGACTACCGATGCCCCAGGGTCATTTGTTGCCCACAATTTCATTTCCTTCGTGCAGCGGATCTCACGGACAGCTCATTGTCCTGACGCCAATGCACTCAGACTGGCATGTGGTACAATGTGCATACACTCGAGTCAGAATATACACGAAAGTGCACATCTCCGTTGACACAAATTCGCCGTATCGTTGGTCTCTTACTAGTTTCTCCCCAGTCCACAAGTTCAAGGTTTTGAGTAGTCTTGTCAATGATGGCGAAGAAGATATAATAATGAGCTCGATACTCGGTTTCAGTCGCTGAGAATCGCGTCTGGAGGGTATACGTATTTTACTTGTATTGTTTCATTCATTCTGGATGCACTCTCCACCTTTTAGTCAACTTTCTGGCTTGCACCATGTCGGAATCTTCCTTGTTGAGAAATTATTATAATTGAATTTCAGCTTTGGGCGTTGTGTTGCGCGTAAGTTTGTTTGGGATCTACACAAGTCACGTTTCACAGTCCAATAGACATCTCCCCTAGGCAGACCTAAGGCAGTCATTCCTTCTCTAATAGGGTTTTCGTCCATATTCCCGTTATCCTATAGACGGTTCACAGCAATCATATTCATCGGACAGTCGCGAGCTTTGGTCAGTCTCATGTTCTAAACGCATCATTTTTATCTAACGTCGGCGCGTTAGCAAGTTGATGACGCAGGCCAATTCGAAGAGAGCGCCCACACCGGTGCGACCCACGACTTCCTTTGCTCCGCATGACGCGATGGTGGCCTCGCAACAAGGTCACATAGAGGACCTAGTGCAGAAGTGTCGGACCCTGGAACACACCATCAAGAAGCTGCGCGACGCACTTAGTCTTGAACAAACTCGCGCCAAGGACTCCGTCAACGTCATAAAACAACAATGGCGAGCAGAGCAGAAAGACTGGCACGCTGGTTGCGATACTTTACAGGCGTGTCACAGGATCGCTCATCTCAGGACAGCATGTACTCTGGACGACGAGCGAATCGCAGTGCTTAAAGAGCGGGAAATTGCACGACGCGAGAAGCTTGCGCGTATGCAAAGGGATTATAGAATCACGATGTTCCAGGCTAGGGAAGCAGATTTGGAGGGTCAAATAGAGGACTTGCAGGCAGAGCTTGACCATCAAGTGGCTCAGACGGCGCACTCGCTTACATCTCAGGATAAACAGTATCAGAAGACCATCCTCGACTTGCAAGGCAAACACGCAACCATATCATCCGAGCTGAAGCAGAAGTCCGATGGAATTGTAGCCGCTCATAAGCAACGCGAAGGTGCTGAGGTCCGGTCCTTCTGTCAGCTTTCTAATCCGTGATTGATGATCTAACATAGTAGTAGGACGAACTGCGCCGACTACGGGAAGCAAGGGCAGACACTGAGGCCACTACAGCCACAAATGCCTCCAAACTATCACGGATAACTGTGCAACGAGACGGTCTCCAAGTGAGAGTGACTCAGCTCGAGCGGGATCTCGAGGAACAAAAAGACAACAGCTCTAAGTTGCAACGTCAACTTGACAATTGGCAGAACTTGAAGAAAAGTAATCATGCAGACCTGGAGACATCGCGGAAAGAGAAAGTCGAGTTGGAAGTTGAGGTAACGGAGGCGAAAGCAGAAGTCGAACGACTTCAGAAAGTAGTCGAGAAAGAGAGAGGTCGCGTTGCTAAACTCAAGGATGTTCTCAGTGAGTGGAAGGTCAGTTTTTCTCCAACTTGTTACACTATATATTCAACACATTCTCTGTAGACCGAATGCGGTGAGCAGCAAACGTGTCGGAAAGAGGCCGAAGACGAGGCTGCAGCTGCGAAGAAGGCATCAGAAGAGCTCCAACAAGAAATTTCGGAATTGAAGGCTCAGCTCGCTGCAGCACCCAAACCGCCCGCTGCTCCAAAGGTAGGGTTAACTTTCATGCGCCTATGCACCGTCTCAACAGGTCATACCCACAGAGCAAGCGACCACCTCCCCTAGTATCAGACACCGAGCCTGAAGATGCCCGACTTCCAGCGCCGTCTGCAGATAGGAATCGTCTGAAGGCTAGACCAGTCAAGCGCACGGAGGCAGCTGACAGTGACATTGAGCTCATTGAACCTTCTATGAAAGCACAGGGGAAACGGAAAGTATTACAGGAGGAGAGCGCCGATGATGAAAGACCTGCAGTAGAGAAATCAAAGCGTCCACGAGCAAAGAAAGCCATGGCTGCCCCCAAGAAGGAAAAGGCACCAAAGAAAAACACTTCTGAGGCCGGAGCCAAGAAACAGAAGATAACCGCTGAGTCTTCAAAAGCAAAGAAATCTAATTCTGCTGCGAACGGGGACAGTGCTGCAGAAGACGAGCAAGATCCGGCACCCAAGAAAAAGAAGCGGAAGCTCAACGTAGGTATATTTCCCTCTACGCAACAGCAGCCCCCGCAGTTCAACTGGGATCAGGTGGGTTATATTAAGTTTGGCTAGTCACGGCTCGTTGAAAATGGCTTCCGTAGGGCGGACTCGGTCTGGGCATCCCTACCGAGCTATCTCCGGTGAAGGATGCGCAAGCAGTCCCCCGGCGTTTGCATCCATCAAGCTCGGGGTCAAGTTTTACCAAAAAAATTATTCGCGGATGAAATCTACTTTGACAGACACAAGTCACATCGCTGAGTTCTTTACGATCAGTAGAGATGTTCGACGCTGTCCTTGGGTTTGTTCACCTCTCGATGGGAGATATGAGGTGATTACATAGTATTACACTGTATATTTATATATACCACGCATTCATTTAGCGATTGTACTCAGAACCATGCGAATGAAAGAAATACAAGTGCACATATCAGAAGCGTCAACTTCAAACGCGCGTTTTCAGCATTGGCGTCACTGATGGCGAAATTACTCTCTAGCCCGCACTGCATATGGAGTGACATATCTTGTGTAATTTGCTGGGTGTTCCTTGGGTGTCTCTAGGCAGGGATGCGGCAGCATATGCGTATGCAAAAAGAAAACGCTGATATCAAGTTGAAAAAAAAACGTCTGGTGCTTTCAATCGAGAGTCAACTAGTCGCTAGTGACCGTGATTAATGACTCTCATGGAGACTTGAAAGTGAATAATAGATCGATCTTCCTGCGTGTTTCCGATGTCATGGGCCGGCCACACTGATACACTTCAGAAGTTACAACCAAGCGATAATCCACCAGCTGATACCCACATAGGCTCACGGATGTCATATGC
The DNA here is from genome assembly GCA_930272055.1 of Rhizopogon roseolus. Classification (NCBI taxonomy): domain Eukaryota; kingdom Fungi; phylum Basidiomycota; class Agaricomycetes; order Boletales; family Rhizopogonaceae; genus Rhizopogon; species Rhizopogon roseolus. Next base: position 83,095 of record CAKNEV010000021.1, read on the forward strand.
ATGCATTGGATACGACGGATGTGTCAATTTGTATTGTGATCTTGGAAATACAGAGCAAAAACAAAGTACAGATGTCGCCACATCATGAAACTCTTCTCAACGTGAATGTTCGTGATTAGAGCGATTATAGAGGCTTTACTATATAGACCATCCTGTCGTAGATGTACACGGTGCACTCATCCTATAGGAAGCGAAACGCTTCCTAGGATGAGTTGTGCGAAGGTGGTCAGGTAAACGGTAAGAACAATATTCAGCGCCTTTGAAGAAATTTATAGGCCTCGGAAGATGCCGGACCAGGAAAAGCACTTCACATTTACACATTTATGTAATCGTCCTGAAGCTAACTTACTTTAGCGGTTAGTTTTGCATTCATTATTATAATCCAAGTCTGGAATTATTCGGTTTACAAGGCCAACCCTCGGTGAACTCAACTTCCTGCGGTGTACTACTGACGCATGAGTTGGATGGTTGAAAGATTGTTGAGCCTTGTCCACCCTTACACCATGACGGACATCTACCTCCAGTTCAAGTATTGGTTAGATTGTGTACTACTCAGATGGGTGCCTCCATCGCTCCCAGCGATGCAACTTGGGCCTGAAGGAAGCTCTCAGAATCCAACAATGGTGAGCTGTCAGTGGGAATTTGGATACCGTTTCTGAAGTCTCTATTTGGGTCCTTTCAAGATCCAATTCTTCACTTGGGATGCCCAGCATTCAGAAATGAGCTGGTGGGAACATTTTGAGAAACAGGTGCCCCACTTGGCGGCACTAGGTTTTACTCAGGTCTGGCTTCCTCCGCCGCACAAAGCGATGGTACCGGTGAGAATCAATGGGTTTGACTAAAATATGTTCGGAACTAAAATTACTATAGAAAGGTTGTGGATATGATGCTTATGATTTGGTACGATATCTCGCGGCATGTCTTCCTGCGCTCTTCCAGACAAACATTCACGCAGTGGGATCTTGGTGAATTCAACCAGAAAGGTTCCGTTGCGACAAGGTGGGGAACCAAAGAACAGCTTCTGAGAGCTTGTAAGGCTGCAAAGCAAAGCAACCTGAACATCATCATCGACGCAGTTCTCAATGTAAGGGGATATGATACACTTCGGGGTTTGCGCACTTACTCACTCGAGCACTATGGTAAGCACAAACTCGGTGCGGACAGGACAGAACTCTTTCGTGCTGTTCGCGTCGATCCATTGAATCGGTTGAAGGTTATTGAGTGCGAGAGAGATATCAAGGTGTGATTCTTCTTCTCTCGTATATGAAGATCTCATCAACATGATCCGCAGGGCTGGACTGCGTTTGATTTTCCTGGACGACTTGGCAAGGTAAATTCTGTCCCATATTTTAATTGGCTGGAGGTTAAACGTGCAATCAAGTATAGTAGCATGCGGTGGAATTTCAATCACTTTACCGGTCAGTCTGCGCTAGCATCTCCGTCGCTTTTATTTTTGGCTGAAATTACTCAAGGGTTAGACTGGGATGCGCTTACGCAAACCAATGGTATATTCCGCATTTCATCAGAAAGACATGAAGGTTGGTCAGAGTGGGTAGACACTGAGCATGGGAACTATGATTATCTCCTTGGAGTCGATGTTTGTTGGTTCTGTTCATTGAAGTGTGCATTTCTAATTATCTATATGGGGGCTATAGATTGACCATCGTCATCCTGAAGTTCGGAACGATTTATTTTCATGGGGCTCGTGGGTCCTTGAAGTGCGTATTCTCTGTGTCATTTCTCATGCCGGCAACCAATGTCGCCCGTTAGACCACAGGTGCCTGCGGATTTAGACTGGATGCTATTAAACACATGGATCGCAGATTCCTTCTTGAGTTTGTGAGCAGTAATTTGTTTTTATTTGATTTACGCAGTGACACAAACTGCTATCTAAGATTGAACGAAGTCGAAGCCAACCTGGCAGGAAGCGGTTGTTTGCTGTGTCGGAGTACTGGTCTGCGAAGTAGGTCCGCCCAAAAATCCATGATCTACAGGCTCCTTAGTGAGAACAGCTTGCAACTACTAATCCCATATGTTCGGGCGTTCCAAGGCCAGGTGTGCCCTCTCCATGATGCTACTAACTTAATGCTCAATGGCAGCAGACATCGTTTTTTGACGTTCCACTACATGAGAACTTTCACAGAGCAAGCAAAGCGGGTGCTTCATACGACTTGAGAACGATCCTAGATGGTTCTCTGGTGAAATTAAGACCAGGAGATGCCGTCACTTTTGTCGATAATCACGAGTGAGTACTGAGATTAGGTGTTTACTATTCTATGCATGACTGTTTCATCCATAGCACGGTAAGCCGATATTTCCATAATCGACCGTCATCATGCCAATGATTGCTTCAGCAAGTTGGCCAGTCACTGGAGAGCTGGGTAAGCCGCATCATATTTCTAGGAAACCTCCGAATGACCTCGATTAGGTGGACACCAACTTCAAAGCTCAAGCATACGCTCTCATCCTGTTACGGTGTCACGGATATCCGTATGTGCCATCTTGCCGAAACTCAACTCTTATACGAGCATCATGCAGATGTGTTTTCTATGGTGATCTGTATCCAAATGATGAGTGCTATGACGAGGCTACTTCCCGAACTCTGAAACAGTTATTACAAGTGCGGAAAACCTTCGCGTATGGACCCATGGTGGATTACTTCGAGCACAGAAACTTCATTGGATTCGTGCGAATGGGCAATTCCAGTTATGCTGGGTGTGCAGTCGTGCTTAGTAATGACCCGATGTGAGGCCCTTCGTATCTTTTGCACGAGCATCCGTTTATAATTTCATCGAGGCTGGACCTGATTACATGCAAAGTTCGAATGAACGTCGGTTCGGTAAGTAACGATCACGAATTATAGTTACTTCGTCCGCTAATGTGCTGCATTTTTAGCATCGTGGAACAACGTTCCGCAGCTTCTTTAACGGCTCCCGAACTGTTGCAATTGACCATGATGGTTGGGGAGCGTTCCCTTCTTCAGTACACGGTATTGAGGTCTGGATTGAAACGAGGGAATAAAGTAGCCAATAACGCGATAACATACAGTTGTGACAACAAATGGTGCATAATAAATACAATGATCGTGACGGCAGTTCTGACTTGTTATTTGGAAAATCTGATGACAAACTCCTCTGGCTGTGATTCGAAGATCGATCGTGAACTTGAACTATAGCTTCGGGCATCACCACCTTTCGGAAACTCCAAATAGGTTTCTACGTCATCTTTCTCCGGATAGCTGGATTGTGTAGGGTGTGGTGATATTACGGTCAAAGCTATAGGGGCTTCATCCCTCTGTTCATCAATATCTCGAGGAATCTTCTGGCCATCAAACAATGCAGCAGTTTCTTCAAGAGTGCGACCTGAAATGACAAGTCCCCTACCGCTCGCGATGAAAAAGCGATGAACCCACCTGTCGTCTCAACAATGAACACCATTACAAATAATAGCTCCACAAATAGCCATGCACAGTAAAGAAGGTACTGCTCGCGATATTCGTCAAAATCAATACCACGAACGCATCAGATAGCTCACGTATTTCCAACCTATGGCCTCGAGGGCCCACGCATTGACGAATGAGCTGAGAGCATTGTTCACATTGAGAGAAAAGTTCTGTAAATAAAGAAGGTCACACAGCGTTCAGAGATGTGACACACGAGAGAACTAACCATGATGGCGAGCCCCTTGGCACGAATATTGTAAGGCAGTATCTCCAGCGTGTAAGAGACAAGCATCGTCGTATACGCGAAGTCGTAGTAGAAGTAGTAGATAAAAATGAGTGGTACAGTAGCTAGACAGCTTGTTATAAATCCCTCCAGTGTATATGACAAGGTTTCGAACTTGCCTCTCGCTGCTGCGGTATTCGTATTGTTGGAAACATCGAAGCAGGCCGTCGTAGCTGTCCACATAGAGAAAGCTAGCCAGATGATCAGCTAAGTCAAACCCTCGAATCAACATTACTGACCGATCAGCATGCCAATATTCGAAACCAGGAAAAGCTTCCTTCTGCCCAACTTGTCGATGAGGATCGTGCCCAACAGAGCACTAGCTAAATTCACGGCCTGTGCACACGAAATGAGCATTTACTCTGGATTCTGAGGAACCACGGATAAACCTGCAGACTGCCGTTGATGAATATTTTCGTCCCAGTCGCGGTTATGCCGCTGTTAAACTGTTATCCAATATACCGTTGTGACATTCCTGCATACTTACATCCCTTCTAAGATAATGTTGATGTAATATGAGACTAGACCGTTGCCGCTGAAAAGAGCGTGGATTAATTGCCGCGATCAGATAAGGGTGAAGTCAATCAGACCTCCACTGCGAAAATAATGCGATTGATATGATGGTAAACATCCGTCGCCTGTTGCCTGGAGTCGAGAAGCACGTCAGGTATGATGAACCGGAAGTAAGCTCTCGTTCAAGCTTCAAAGCATGTCGGATTTGAGCCATCTCAAACATTACGAGAGAGTCATGTTCGTCTCCCCCATTCGCATGGTACTGAGCAAGAATATGAGCGGCTTGCGATTCCTACGAGAAACAGGAGCGGATTGTGTGAGTGAATGCAGAAGAAATTCCTCGTGAATGTTTACCAGGCCTTGAGCCACTAAAAACCGAGGGCTCTCTGGAATGAACCTAAACAACGATAGAAGGTGTTAAGCCACTTTGACAGGCCATGAACAAACAGTCCCAACCATATTAACGCCATTTGAATGATGGGTATGACAGCTTGAACGAATGTAGGGATTCTCCATGACCATGTCGAGATGTCCGGTTCATTATAAATAGTCATGCAGATCCAAGCCGCTACAGCACGTGAGTAACCAGTCGTTCAGTACCCTTAGATGTCACATACAAATAATGCTGCCGGAATACCACAAGGAATTGTACAGAGATGTCATTTTTCCGCGCTAAGCTGAGATTAGAAAGACGGATAAACGATAAGGTGATTTAACACACATGCGTTGGATAGCTAAGTTCAATGATGAGCAAGGGACCTGCATTGATGGAGAAAGCTATGCCTAAACCAACTGAGGGATGAGAATAAGCATGTGAATTATTTCTTATACGGTCATCTTACGCAGCACACGAGCGCCAATGAATACTTGCACTGTCGTGCATAAGGCTTGCATGAGGACACCGGCCAGCCCGATGGTCGCCCCGATAAACATAGTTGCTCGTCGTCCTAGTTTATCGGACAGGAAGGGAGATAATAGAGTCCCCTACAGAGCCAACGTGAGGCAGGATTAATTTGAGCTCATTGCAACAATTTACGACGAGGGAGCCAGCGCCTTGGGCTGCATTCATGAGACCTAGTAATCGTGAATAGAACGTTACAACAAATTCAGCAGTAGCGTACCTAATATTTTGCCTCGCGGATAATGGAAGTATTTCTGCCATCCGGGCAAGATCTCCAGAGCTAAGGTGACGTGAGTCAACCATCCACGACAATGAATGCTGATGACCGACCGTTTATCATGGATGAATCAAGACCATTGAGCGTTGATGATAGTAGTGGTAATATCAAACAAATATTTAGAATCAGGATACCTGCACGCCGGTACTGTCAAGCGCATTATCTTTTTCGATGTGCTAAACGAGCCCGTACCACGATTCTTCCACCATGGCCCTCGATGAATCAAGTCTGCGATCGAACATTCCGGAACTGTCATCGAGGTCGAGTCGTCAAGCTGCTAGGCAGTGGGGGAACGAGAAAGTAACGTTGCGGGCGGAAATGCGGGCGCGTCGGGTCACTCACTTAGTTTAAAAGGTCAATCGCTGGACCTTGATCGGTCCATGTGCAAGGGGTCTTTAGAGATTGTGTACTTTGGTACATGCTTGGCCTTTGAGACGTGGCGAGCGAATATCGCGACTCCGAGTAGGCGGCAGTTCAACAATTACGCATCCACATGATGCAGTGAAATCTGAAATTGATATATCATGACAACTTACATACACAAATATTTAGCAGTACAGGTCTACAGGCGCCGCTGTTTGTCTGAGGCCAAATCCCCATCACGGGACTCGTGGCTCTCAGGGAGAACATTTACAGCAAGAACAACTGGTTCTCGCTAGCAACCAGTTTGCCGTACTCACGATCTAATTCCAATGTCCAAAAAGTCGACATTAGTGGCTAAACTAGAGGACCAACTTTTGGCCAAGATAATAATTACTGTGTGCTCGCAATTTTGCAGGAGTCCCGCGATGGCTTGAGGGTGTTTTATCGGCAACATGATCCGGTCTAGACAGAGATCAATACGTGGCCTCGTAACAAACCGACGCGTCTCGCCAGATCTTGACTCTCCACGGTGGCACGGATACCTTGCGTTCGACGCACTAGATCTGCTCACGTCTTCATTACTAAGCCGATGGACTCGAACATGCAGGTAAGTTCTGATATACATGTTTTATGTCCCTTGTATCCGAGTCCCTGACCTTCCCACTGGCAGCTGAAGAGGGCTTTTAAAAAGTTTGCAGTCGGTCAAAGCCCCCTGCATCTGGGATGCGATTTTTCGGTGATTATACAATTCCTATTAGTTTTGCAAACAGCTGTAAGGACATTGCGACCGAGAACAAATCGCAAAAATGCCCCTAGTTTAGGGTTCGGCACGCGGATGGGGTGACCGGCATGAGCTTTCCACCAATCTTTATCTTGGTTCCTCCCATAAGTTTGTTAATCTTGTGGATTGGATCCTGTGACCCTCACTTAAGATCAATAGCAAATAAGCAAGCACTTTGTGTCAACTTACTGTGAGTCTGTGACTCATAGCTTGAGTATGAATTCACCGAGTTCTTCAAACTCCGACAAGTCTTTGTCCTACTCTCACCAGGTACTTTCTCATCGTCTACATCCATGTCAGGTTCCAGTGGACAAACTCTTGTTGACTCTCTTCATATTTCTAAACCTCACAAATCAGCTGAAGAGATGGCCAACTCTTTGGTTTCAGACCTCCCACACTTATCAGCCTCCTCCCCAGTTTTGATCCGCTCTGATCTTGACTCCCTTGTTGAAAGCTCTGAGTCTCCAAGTCTGTCCTCCAAACATAAAATGCATTGTTCAAGGAGGAGATATTACCCTTATCCATTTCGTAGCCGCCCCCCTCCACTTGAGCTGCAGTTTACTATGAAATTGGTTGGGAGCAATCATCATACCGACATTGGCCTTATTGATGTCATCAAGGTAAACAATCAATATATTGGCTTTTGAGAGCTACTTGGGAACTGATGCAACTGTTGCAGGGGCGGGATATATTTTTGAAAGGCCTCTCATCCTTATCTGATGACACAGTCACATTGGTAGCAACTGCCAAACATGCTGCACGTGAAAGTATCCGTCACAAGATCAGGCAGCTTGGTTGGGAAATTGAGGAGGCAGAATACAACAAGCGTATCCTAAAGGCGATTCAACAGGATGAAAAGAAGTGCTTGGGCATGGCAGAATCGGATTTTTGCCTCTTCAGGAAGCTTCTAGTGGATAGGGATCTTCCGGACCTGGAACAGGATGTTGAATACCTGACAGCTGCACACGATAGTGAGATTGAATGCTTGGCCTCAGCTGATGAACAGTTGTTTCAAATGTCCAACATATCATCACTTGCCTCCCGCTATGTCACCCACAGGCTGCAGCAAAACAGTAGTGACACAGAGTATGAGCCTGGTGAGGGGGAACACAATGACAATCTTGATGATCACAGTGGCAATGGGGTGGAAGGTATGTACTAGGTACTCTCTACTCACAGATAACAAAAATAACTCATTGGCTCCTCTTTAGTACTAGATGATCATCCATGAGCACAATTTCATGGACAGAGTTCAGTATCTTTTATTATGTTTTTCATCCCTATTATGTGTTCGAGAGTCGAGACTGCATTTGAGACTGTGTTGGAAATTGCGAACTCGCGTTAGTCAGTCAGCTTACTTAATCGTATGGTACGGTCTAGTACGCATGTTTAGCACGAGTAATTTGAGCCTTTCGCCCGTCGTCGCGCGCGCTCGCCATTTTTCCACAGACTGTTCGAGAACTTTGTGGGAGATTTTACAGGCAGAGGCACTGTTTCAAAAGCAATTTCAGGTGCCTATACACTTATGCAGCCTGAACATTCAGCACAGCCAGATTTTGGTAGTGAAGGTCGTCAAATATGTCTCGCAATCTCACTCTGTCATGCTGAAAAAAATATGGCATGGATTTATCATTTATGGCATGGTCTAGTGAGGGCATGTGTCATTTATATTCACATCAAGTGTTGAATTTCTACTGCGTTGAGCTCACAAGCGGTGTATCACTTGTTTGGCAGGAATGGCACGAACAAACGGGGCGAAAAGTCAGAGTCCGAGATGCTTCTCGAGTTAGGTTCCAGCATGCGCTTTTTGGAAAAACGAACTTCCTGGAAGTTGGACCAAGGGACCCGTGACGGATTTCAGTTGAAATTCAAATTCCAAACCTTGCATGTGCCTGCTGCGGAACTGATCATGACTATACCAGCCCAATTGCCAGGATAGCGGATTGCCTACATGACGCTGAAGGGCTTAAATCCCCTTGGTTCTCAGACAAGAATCTCCACTAGCGATGAATTCATCGAGACCGATCGGCATTATGAATATGTCGACCGACCGTCTTTTTGAAAAATATATTAATACTGGTTTATCCGGTTGTCCTCATAAACCTTACTATAGCGTATGTGCAGGATTCATTATTTATACTTTATTGTGTCTGTAAGACCCAACCTTGCAGCCATTGACCTATGGTACCCCAAGAAACGACACATGTACACCTTCACTTAGCAAACAACATAAAATTTTGTGTGGACTGTCAGTTTTACGTTGATTGTCGCAGAAGGAACAACTATCTTCATTCAAATTCATGGTGCAGCACACAAAACATAAGAGATGAATCATTCGAATCGTAAGGACGTTGCACTGTACAACAACAATTCCAGGTATCCAAGGGTAGCGTCAACCAAGAATGTCTCCAATGGACAGAACAGAAAAGCGAATGAATGGGAGGTACCGTTCAATCAAAGAGTAAGAAACTAAGCCAGGTGAGGTAATGCAAGCGTCAGGTTGGGTAAACTCCCAATATTCTAGAAAAGCAAACAGGTTGTACTATGTAGATATCGCAAGTAAAATGACTAGCCAAAAAAATCTGTGAATGTCTCTGGGATGTCCGTCGACAGGTATTCATGTTTTGACTTAAGCGGGGGTCTAAAAGAGAAGTGCAGCGACAGCAGCACCGGCAACACCCGCAGCGCCAACGCGGACAACATTGGCATATGCAGCACCAGAGCTCGCTGAGGTTGAGGCAGAAGTCGTCGTACTAGACGCAGCACCTGTGGTGGCCTTGACGGAAGTGCCACTACAAGGAGTGTGACGTCAGGTCACGATACCACTTGACAACAAAGTCAACTCACGTGGCTGCGGAGGTAATAGTCTGAGCAACAGTCGAGCCAGCAGCGGTAGTTTGGACAGTTGGACCAGCGGAGACTAGGAGAAAAAAGATAATATGGGTATAGGACTATCATGAATACACAAGAAAACGTACCCGACGTGGTGTTTGTGCAAGAAGTCGAAGCTATGCCAAGGTTAATGCCAAAGTAACCGATCAACTGAGACACGCACATCCAGGGTTTACGGTAAAAGGTGCAGTCTGGGCGGTTAACCCGGTACTGTCAACAAGGGTGAGACCTATGGATGTTCCCGAGGGAATGTTACATAGCCAGGTCAACGAGGTGCTGTTTTGCTGTCCCAAATTCTCAATGGCAGTGCCGCTAGGGTTAGCACCAGGCAGAATGCTGGAATAGGGTTGAGTGAAATGTAGATATAGACGAAATAACGCTCTTACCTCTGTGTGTAAGAGGAACAGAAGCGAAATAAATCGTGAATCAATGTCCGACAAACAAGTTAGGGAGTTACCAACCAGGAAGTAGGGAGCTAAAGCAGAATCAGACACGGGAAGGAGGGCGGAAACGTATGTTCTGGCAACTCACAAGTTCCACCTGACCATGAGAGGAGAGTGGGCTGACACTCAACAACGTTGGCACTGTGCCGAAGAAGCGATAAAAGACCTAGAGTGAGCAGGAACGAAATGACTTACGGAGTGTTGATTGTCATTTGTGCGAGAGCACCGGCGATGAAGAGTCCGAGGGAGATAAAAGTCTTCATTGTGAGCTTGTCGCTGGTAAGAGGGACGACGACGGGGTAAGAGCTGCGTGGAAAAAAAAGTTGGTTGTAACGCGTATTTATTTCCTCCACCATCCGTCATCCGTGTTTATTTACATCACTCTTCCCAAACACGCCACACCAATTTATGTATACTTGTGGCTTCAGCTCAAATCCTTGCGGTTGCATTCTTTTTGCATTAAATAACGCTTACTGTTCAATCATTGTTCGACGCTCCATGCATGATCCCCAACCTGATAAAAAGATTCCAGCCTAAAAATACATCAATCCGCAGTTTCGTAAGTGTGTGTTTAACGTTCCCTCGCTTCTCGCCAACTGGTCATTCATATTCTCCCTAATCATCACGCACGATGTGCACGCGTGTTACGAGCCCATAGTGGTCGCTCACCCATTTGTCTCCCCCAATTACTTCGTTGATCCCTATCCTCTCTGGCTCCTCCACGATGTAACCTTCTTGTCTGGTGGAAAGCACTTTGTCTAACCGGCCAGGCGGATATTGCCCCGGAGGTTGATATCCCCAGGTAAAGCCCTCTTCGTCATCATCACCCCCCTGCCATGCGTCGCACAGCCCGGCATCCTCCACGATCCTCTCATCACTAGGTCCGATAGCATTCATATCTCCTGCAACAATGCCCCCAAGCAGTCCGTTCTCTCGCAATGCGTATGCGACGAGTTGCAATTGCCTGGGGCGTGCCATGGACCCAGTTGGCAAGGATTCAAGATGCGTGTTTGCAATGCGCAGGGTCACGATGCCTCTTGATAGACGAGGTTCGTCCTCGTGAGCTGGGATGCTCAGTTTGATATCGACGAACACCGCAGTGCGATTCATTTCAGAGTTGCTGAAGACAATGTGGAACGCATTGACCACGGGGATTGTGCGGGATACCAGTGTGACGTTCCCATAGACTGCATGTTCTGGCCACTTGTCCGTGCCAGTGGGAACAACTATGAAATACCGTCGCACCCACTCGACGTTGAGGATCTGTGTAAATACCGACACATGTATCTCCTGGAACAGGATACAGCATGGTTCGGGTCGTTCGCTAGCGGTATGACATCCGAGAACGTGATGCTGGATGTAGGACAGGGCAGTAAGGAATCGCTTCTTCTTATCTGAACTCGCGAAGTCGATGTTCCATGTCACGAGGCGAATGGAAGACGGAAGGGGCTCTCTAACGCCCTTGGCGCAGTTGGAAGTCGGAGCCCATCGCTTCTTGCGAGATGAATAGCGCACTGCGCGGAGCGGTAGTTGGGCATCGTACGCCGCCGTCTCTGGCTGCTGCCGTAGGCGCATTCTCACAGGCAGAGTAGGCGACCCTTCCGCCTCGGTGTCATAAAAGTCTGACTGCGGTGGGGAAGGTATGTACGCTCCCTCGTCATCAGAGGGCGGAGAAGGTATGAATGACTCATCACCGCCGACATCATACATAGTTGATCAGAGATGTTAAAAGATGGATGGTCTAGCGACTTTCGAGGGATTGTCGTCGAATGATTCACTTGGTGGTCAGCTGGTGAGACACGCGTTTTCAAGATAGGAATTTAAGAGACAATCAGCCACGCGAGCCACAATTGTGGGTTGTGGATCCGTCCTCGAGGCTCTTGGACCATCCGATTTTCCGAACTCGGAGGGAACGTGTCCTGTAAGAAGTGTACACACTTGCTTTAGTGATACACCGGCGTCTAATCATTTTACCACCACGCAGCCATAACAAGGTCCTTGATTGATCACCTCTTCGCTTAAAGAGTCGATAATAACCGGGGTTTGGACTGGCGTGGATACAAGTCTATCGTGACCGTTGCAGACATTGGACAACTGGACGGGAGGATTCGGATTAATAAATACCATCAATATAGCATGTAGATTAACAGCGTTCAATGGCCTTCACTACAGGGCAATATGGCAGATACCATCAGGCGTCGATTAGAGCTCGGCCGTGGCTCTACCGATGACACTCTCAACCTTTTCCTGTGCCTCTTCGAACTTTTTGGCAACAAATGCGCTCAGGATGTTGGCCTTGATCTTGATTTCATCAATCTTGGAAGGTGCCATCGTGCGTTTGCTGAGGATAGACGCCAAACTGATAGGAAATTTTTTAATCTACGATCAGCGCTCATAAACAAAACTAACTCACCGCTTGGATTCCTTCTCGATATAGGATTCGCTGTTATTTACAATTTTTTCCATGACACGGATGTACTGGTTCGCGGTCTCGCCGAGCGATCCAGAGAGCGTCACGGCCTCCTTAAAAATGTAATCCCTGGCATCACCGGCAGCGGCTAAGAATTTCTGTGCAAGGGTATCGAGTTCGGGAATGCGACCAGCCTGGGTTTTTTCAGCTGAGGCTGGGTAGCGGGTCGGCACGTGACTCACCTCATCATTGAGACCGCCACCAACTGCGCGATGGGTTCCACAGCGCTCGTTGAGGAAAGTAACAAATGCTTCTTCGGAGCGAGGGCCTTCATAAGCTTCAACTTCCTTTCCACCACGAGGGAAGAACTTGATGGTGGGATAAGATGCCACTCCATAGAGAGCAGCAATTTCTTTGTTAGGCTGTGCATCCGCGTCGATATTGGCAACAACACACTGCAAACAAGTAGGGTTGATTAAGGTAAGACAACAGGCAATTTGTCGGGTAGTACGCACGTTGCTCTCTTGTTCGAAGTCAATAGCAACTTGTGTACATATTCTCGTCAGGAAGATAACACACAAATAAGTATTGAAATTCTACCTTGCTCATAGATTGGTTTGAGGCTCTTGCAGTGCCCGCACCATGGCGCGGTGAATGTTACAAGGACGTCTTTTGTCTCGTCCAAGGCAACCTCATCAAACGTGTTGACATCGAGGACTAATGTTGCGGGAGGTGGAGGAGGCTTGATGCTAGATTTCACGCCAGACTTTGCAGTAATGCTAAATGGTACATCAGCAGAGAGAACCAACAAAAAAGGTGTAAACACACAATGAAGCAAGCGCATCAAGGTCACGACCGCCTTCGTAAGGCTCGGCGTTGCCTTTTGCGTCGAACCATTTCAAAGCTGTATTCAAGCACTGAGTATAATGTTCGCCAGAAACTCATGTAAAACTTACTGGGGTATCCAGTAACACCGTATTTTTGTCCCAAAGATTTACCAGCACCATCAGCGTCGACTTTGGCGACTACAACTTTGTCCCTTGCGTGGGAAAATGCATCTCCAAGCTGCTCGTACGTGGGAGCCAAGTTCTAAAGTGACTGTACTGTAAGTATTTTGCTTTCGTGACGCGAACAGGGGGGGCATGCCTTGCAGTGACCACTACGTGTCGAGGTCATTATCAATGAACATTCATATAAAAGCACACAACGCACCACCAAGGAGCAAAGCTAGAAAACAGAAATTCAGTAAAAATTCTGATTAATGAGGAAGTACCACAGCGAACGCACAATTCAACTAAACCGGGCTTCCCGTTGCCGATTGCACTGTCAAAATTGGATGCATCAAGGTCAAGAACGTTAGAGGCGGAGACGCCAGCCAATAGTCCCGCCAATAGCAACGACAGTGACAATTTCATGGTGTTCCAGCAAGCAAGAGATGTTGAATGACGACGTGGAGCTTTGAGCCAAGGTCAGCCGCAGAGGTACTTAGTCAGCGTCTCATCTCTAGATAACCACGTGCTTGGTCATTTATTATCTTTCATTTCTCATCATCTTCCTGCAGCTGTGTAGCTTTACTCAGCCTAAGATTTCTCAGCAATTGCAGAGCAAAATTTAAATAGGCCATCCATCTTTCTGGGCTCCCAAAAAACCGTACCGATCACACAATCTAGAGACGATCGATGGCAGCACCCCACGAGACAGAAGACTATATCGAAGAAGAGGAAGAGGACATATTCATTGACTCCGGCGACGTCCTCGCAGAGGTTCCAGATGACGGAGATCATCCAATGGACGACGATGAAGAAGCTGGCGGCCTTCAGTCTGAGGATTCTGATGTGAAGGACAACTCATTGCAGCACTTCACCACCCACGATGGTTCCGTGTTTGCTGTATCATGTCACCCCACCGCACCACTTGCAGTCTCTGGGGGTGAAGATGATCTTGGATACATATGGGATATTACGGATGGAGAAGTGATCGTGAAGCTGACTGGACACACGGATAGTGTATCTAGCGCGGCGTTCAGTACGAACGGTGAGATGATCGCAACTGGTGGAATGGATGGGAAGGTGAGGGTATGGAGAAGAGTCGGCACAGTAGACTTCAGGCGTTGGGAGTTCTTGACTGAGCTTCAAGGTCCAGATGAAGTAATAGTGAGTGTTTTGTTACTATCCGTCGATTATCCTTACGATATAATGTTCAGTGGCTACGCTGGCATCCCCGTGGAACAATTTTGCTTGCAGGTTCCAATGACTCTACAGTTTGGTTGTGGCAACGTATGTGGAGGTCATAACCTGCTGCCCGTCTACTCACATAAATAGTGCCATCGGGAAACACTATGCAGGTGTTCGCTGGGCACGGCGGTCCAGTGCAATGTGGCGAGTTTACTCCTGATGGTAAGTTCGACGATTTTGGCACCAAAAAAATAAACCAAAGGCTCGTTTCGCTAGGCAAGCGGATAATTACCGCATCTGCAGACGGGACACTTATCTATTGGGATCCGCGATCACCAACACCAGTGTTCAAACTTTCCCCACAAGACGCTCGGTTCGATCTCGAGAGCATTACATCCATTGCAGTAAATGCCTCTTCTACGCTCGCGGTAGTTGGTGGAACGTCTGGAAGTGTGCGTGTAGTAAGTCTCAGCAAGGGCTCAGTCATTGGAGCCCTTGGAGGGCACGCTGAAGGGGATAGCGTTGAAGCCGTGCTGTTTGTTGACCTGACGGGAACAGGAAGCAGCCCTGGTGTTGTAGTCACTGGGGGGACGGATGGAAAAGCGTGTGTATGGGACCTCACCACGATGAGACTCCGCGCAACTCTCTCGCATCAGGTGAGTTGATGTTTGTATTGGAAGGCTGCTGCGCTGATACCCCTCAAGGATGCAATAACTTCACTGCTCGCTCACCCTGCACCAAAGAGTTACTTGATCGTCTCGGCTTCCGCGGACAAAACGCTCCGTACATGGGATGCTCGCACTGGCACGCTAGTCAAGGAACATACTGGACATCATGGCCCTGTACTAAGCGCATCCCTAGGACTTGAAGGTTCTGTGGTTGTCAGTGGTGGGGATGATTCGGCTTGCCTAGTATTTACTACGGAGATCGATGAGTCAGGCTAGATCAATACCCGGGCCCTAAGCTATATACTACTTGTCAGGAGAGTCTTTAAACATTTGAGAAATATGTGTATCTGTTCGTTGGCCATTGTATCGCCATTGAAATTACTACATAGGACATAGCCATGGCGTCTAAACCCATGCCGCCGCAGCCCGCTGCCCACGATAACTCGGTGTCACAAGTGATATAAATATAGCCTCCTGTCCTTCAAGTTGTCCCTTCGTGTTCCTACACATTGTCCATAGATCATCTAACACGACGATAACGACAGACAAACATGTATAATGGCTTCCAAGCTGCCGGTGAGGTATCTAACAATCCGTTCTTGAACGATTCTACCCCTGCACACACCCGTTTCCCCAATATCTCTGCCTCGACTCCCCAGGCGGGATACCAGTCCTACGACCCCAGTTATCAGCAACAGTCCCCATTACAACATCAATACTCCCAGTCACAACCGCAACAATATCCGCAGTTCCAGGGACAAGCACCCTACAACCAGCCACAGCAGTTCCAACAGAATCCATATGCATCTACGTCTTACAGTCCCGGGTATGCCGATCTACAGTACACGGTGCTGCGGGCTGATGCTACTATATCTCACCAGGCAACTTGGCCCACAACCCACCGGGATGCAATTTCAGCCATCCGGTCCTTTCGGACAACAGCCTCCAGCAGACTTCCAGCAGCCTTACCAGCAATACCCCAACGGGTATCAGAACCAGTATAGTCAGCAGCAGCAACAATACGGAGGCTACCAAGCTGCCTACCAACCTCAACAGCAAACTCCGAGCTACCTCTCCGAGTTTGATCCATACGCATCACGCCCGGCGCCTTCGCATAACAGGTCGCAGTCCCAACCCGCCAGCCTCGCGGGATCTAATCCGAGCGGTGCGATGCACCCTCGGGAGTATATCCGCCAACATAAGGCAGAGCTGGAAGCTTGGGATTCGTACACGTGGAAACAGATGTTCAACGCTTGTGATGGGCTCAGCGCAGCCTGGCTCACACGCAAACAAGAGGCGGAAAAGGTAGTGCAGCAGATGGGTGGGGATGCTGCACCGGCTCTATTCGGTACCGCACCTGGCTATCAAGGGTATCCCAGTAGCGAACTCCAGAGGTGGAAGGAGGCAAGTTGATTCCTCACTGAAATGCTGTGGACTTACTCACTCTGGTGTCATTCAGATCGTGAAAGAAGCTAACTCAAATTATGGTAACATCCAACCGTCTACTGCATGTTTTCGTAATGTTCACCCTACTTCTCTGCAGATACCACCGCGGCATCCTCTTTTCAGCTGCAAGAGGTGTACGCCTCTTATAGACAGTCGGCGGACGCTGTGAGCAAGCGACGCGTGCGCGAATCGTGCAATGCTGCACTGACGAACTTGCCTGAATGGCCCGCACCACTGAATCAGTCTTGGTAGAATTTCTGCGTCTGGCTCTGGGTTTATGAAGGATCACACTTGACGGAATTATGATCCTTGTACATAAGAAGTGTTGTATGACTCGAGGCAAACTCGAAAGAAGGTTAATCATAATTCGGCTCTCTTTGGAACATAAAGATCTATATTGTTCTATACGCTGTCGGCTCTTGCGAGCTTAGGACCTTCTCGTATTGAACTCGGCCTAGTACTAGTCTTACAGCAACATCTACGGTCGGGGTAGGACGGCGGGGTTCATGCAACCTGGATTGGCAGCCCCATGGCAACTCGCGCAATAGGTTCTCTCACATCTGCATCGACGCCCAAGCCAACGTATGTCGTACCCAGTCTGTCCTTGACAAAGTCAGGAGGATTGATTCCTGCGAGGAACGTCTCTGCCTGTTTCTTGACGTATTCGATATTCATGGTTGTCTGCGGGACCGCACCAATGTACATGACTGTAACACACAAGTTTGCATTTGCATTGGCGATGATCCATAGACCAAAAAAATACATGAAGCGTACCTGCAGAGTCTCCAGTACCGGTGTGGTCTTCTTCGACGGAATGCACGACATCCTGCGGGTGACGTTGGTATATAAATCACGGCATGTACTAGAAGGACGACATACGCAGTGCCAGAAGACCATATCTCCTGGGTTAACTTTCGGCACGGACGTCATAGTCTGTTCGAGCCTGAGGTGTGGATGCTGTGGTGGCGTCGGGCGCGGACCAGAGAACCCGTCTGTCGTGGGTGTTACACCCGGGAAGTCAGGGGTTGAGATGTCTTCCGATGAATTGTGAGCGTAAGCTATTATTGTTCAAGTAAGTCGGCGCACCAAAGACCCAGTTCTCTGGCTTGAGAATATCCTCGGAGTCGAGCGGTACGGTGGGGGAGAAGAACGGGCGGAGAATCGTGTACGCATTTGAGAGGATGATGTCTGGGAAGACTCGAAGTGTTCCTTCGGTCGGAGCAGTCTCACTAAATTCAGGACCGTGTCAGGCACAATTTGGGAACCCAACGAGTGATACAGACCTCATGGCCAACCAACCTTGGAAGGTCCTGAAGACGGTCGACTACAAAAAATGAAGATCATATTGCTAGAAGGAACGAAGAAACACTCACCTGTCCTGGTCTGCCGTATAATGAGGTCCGGGCTTCTAAGCGGCCCTCAAGCTCATATGGGTCATGCGCGCGCCAGTTTCCACTAAGAATATCAGCGTAGCATTTACGGAAACTTTCATCCTCCCAACGTTCAATTGAGCCACCTTGCGTACCGTTAATTTTTCGGCAGCTAAATGATACTGGATCGTGAAACACACCATCAACGTGAGGCGGGTGCTTGTCCCATCCTGGGCCAGGGTGGCGGATACGGAATCGGTCGGCATATACGAGGGGAACATTGAGGTCAACGCCCTCGAGTTGCTTGCCTTGCTCTTTGTAGAGGTTGTTCAACCATGCGGAAGCTTTCAGGACATTCGGGTGTGCGCGAGCTTGCACTTGGGGACGCGTCCAGCTGCGAAATGATTCTAACATTCTTTCAAAGATTGATGGAAATCATGCTTACTAAAGCATGAAAAACTGCTTGTCCTCCTCGGGAAAGCCTATTTGACGCATCAGTAACTCTACATTGACCAGATTATTCAGCCCTTACCTTGAACATGACGATTAGCCTTGACGAAGTCCTCCAGAGTGGCTTTCCAGCCGAGGGCTTCGCTGTCATCGACAACATCCTTGATCACGACGGTGCCTTTGCGCCGAATGGTATCGATCTGCTCAGCAGAGAGCGTCGCAAGGTCTTCGTACTCTACTTGCGGGATATACTGTGTACATGGTCAGTTTGTATAAATCAAGGAGGGAGGCGGCTCACATCCGGACCAGCCTGTGCAATTTCTGTGGTACGCTTATCGAGCTCTTGGAGGATGTCCTTCCAGCATTCTGTGAGACGCTTTTCATAGTCGGGCGTAGCCTGGACAATTTGACGTTTCAAGTCAATAAAGCGTTCTGGCCATGGAATTGACTGCATCATGCTATAGAGAAAGGGAAATGTAAAAGAGCCCAATAAATAACTTCTTGAGCTTGGTTCTCCTCGTGACAGGGGGTCATGTTCACAGAATGCGGACCGATTGCAAGGTCAGGAGGACGTGTTAGGGAAGTATTCTTGGTGCAAGTGATAATGGATAGCCCGGCAGGATCTTGAGTTTGTCCACTAAGGTCGAGAAGCTGTCACGGTATTCACGTACATATTTGAATATTGAATGGCTATGCTTGTAAAATTAGACAGCACCGACAAAGCACCGAGCAGGAGAGGGCTAAAGGGCTCAAGATGCGCGCTCATATAAGATTAGTGTCTTACATGTTCAAGCGGTAATCTTGGTAGTGAGTCTGCAAACTTTAACGTGCTTTACCACGTGACTAGTATTTAGTGATGTTTGGCTATCCATCACTCGAAATTCTTTCCTGTCAGTCATTTCGACGCTTGTATTAAAAACGACCTCATGCTCGTAAGTCGAAGTTTCTACACTCGAAGTGCCTAATCGTCGTTGATTTCTACCGCCGTTGTCTACCCAAGCCATAACTTCCAAAGAGTCTTGTGTCATCTGGACTTAGGAGTCCGATATCCATCATCCATCGCTACAACTCTGCTAGGAAGGTGTCCCTCTCTCCACATCCCCATCGTCCATTAACTCACACAAGCAACAACAGTATGTCTGAAGATGACCAAGACTCTCTCTTTGGCTCACCGCCCCCGTCCCCAATCAGAGGTAGGTCACCGGCCTTACCCCCTCAAGCAGCCCAAGAGAAGGGCAGAGGCATAATAAAAAATGTGGGGACCATTGCACTTCCTGGTTCCCATATGTCATGTTCTGAACTACCAGCCGAACTACCAGCACTGCCTTTAGGTGGCTTGGGCGCGCAAGAGCCTCTCCGTCCGGACGTGCCACCGCTGCAACAAGCGCAAAACACCTTGCAATGGCATTCCACTCAGTCCCGTGCTACTTCATCATCAGGAGCTTCTTCGATATCTCGTCCATCTTCAAGCGCTACGAGGAAACGTAAATTGACGAAATCAAAGTCTTCGACGCCGCGTCCTGAGCCCCCACCGATATTGTTTCCTGGTCCAGATGATCCACTACCTCCCAATTTCTTACGAAGCCAGAAAGCATTGCTTGGCATTGCTGGCCTCATTGGAGACATTAAGCCAACGAACCTTCCACATCAAACACTCCAAGGGTCTACGCCTTCGAACCCTATCGTTATCGAGGAATCGGGGCCAACTCCGTTTGAACAGTGTACCCACCTACCTCCCGTTGACCCAAGTCAGCTTCCTCCAATTAACGGAGAAGATGTTATCACGTCCCTCATCACACAGAAAAATATATTCCCCGTATTATCGAGCATGTTGAAACTTCTGGGCCACTCAAACTCTCCGGAATTGCTGGGTCGAGCTACACATACTCGCCCATTTTCACGCCCATATGGTGCGCCCACTATGACTGGTCCACCCCCACCGAAACGTCGCAAACTCACTAACGTCCCAGCTGGTGCGGTGGATTGGGACGTGCCCTATCCATTCCCGGAAGGTGAGGGTCCTGAGTCATATCACGTTACATGGGAGCGGGAGCGTGCGAGGCAGTTGATTATACAACTGTTGGATCTACTCAAGGGTGCTGCGCAAGGTGCAGCAGCAAGGAAGTATGCGCGAAAGACGAAGATGGAGTTGAAAAGGCGAAGGTTAGAGGACGAGGGTGCTGACCGTCGAGGGTCCATGAGCATAGAGAGTTCTGCGAGCACGGAGGGTTCCAGGTGCTCTACAGCGGAGCCTACTTCGGAACGGAGTATGAGTTCAAGTGTTGATGGCCCTACGGACTCGCTGGATCACTTATTGGCGTCCCTTCTCTCAGGTGTCCCATCTCAAGATCCAGTCGGGATACGGAATACCCCGCCGGCAGGAACCTTACCTTCGTTCGATGAAGCCCTGTTCGACAGTTGGTTAGCAGAGCTGCAGGCCTTACCGCCCCCCAATGACCTTGATGAAGTTACGCCGATTACTCCAGTCACGCCAGCGCCCTCCCTAGATGATCTGATGAGGAGCACTAATATTACCCCCGCTGTTTCCACTCCGCCAGTCCAGGTCATTCATAATCTAAATCCTGTCGTTCCTCGTCGGGCTAGTCACAAGCCCATCGATAAAGAAGATATCCTGCAGCGTGCGCGGGAACGTCGGCGGCAGATCGTAGCTGAGATCGAGCGTGCAAAGGTGGAGTTATGGGAGACGAGTATTGAAGGAGGGGTGTTGGGGCATTTGACAAAGGACCCGACGCTGTCTTGATACTGACTACTTATCCTAGTTCGATGTGGCACGTAATATAAACATCTCGTTGTTACTCATCGTTGTCGTACGAGCTACAAGGTCGCGTTTTCCACCGCGTTTCACCTGGTGACTTATTGTTGTTTGTAAAGAAGTTGAAGCCGAGGTGATGTCTAGCAGGCAGCAGGTCGATCCTACTTAACATGATGCAATGCACTGTATACAGGGCAATTCATGATTAATCCTTCGAATATCCAACCGCCAGTGGATGATGTTACTTTACACGTAGATGATGATATCGATAGAGTACGATCAGCGTGACTGCTTTACATCGAATGCATGGCGTTTGGGAACGCAAAAGGCTTTTATGTCACGTGATCCTGACGCGTCGCGTAAGGGGGCGTAAACATGCCTCAACAAAGGTTGGTGCACGACTTCTCGCAACATAAATCCTCCCAATGGCACCAGCTCGCAGCGCTCAGCTAGATCAAGAAAAAGAAGAATATCGTACCAGCATCGCAGAGGCTATCCAGGAAGACGAAGACCCGCTCGCTGCCTACGATGACTTTGTCAAATGGACAATACAGCAGTATCCTGCAAACGATATATCGTCTGGTCTTCTCGAGCTCCTAGAGGAGTGCACGAGGCGGTTCAAGGATGATCTGAGGTACAAGGGTGACCTTAGATATCTGAAGCTCTGGTCGGCGTACGCAAAGCGAGTCGAGAAACCGACCGCAATTTACTCATATCTTGTAAAACACGAAATCGGATGTGTATATGCACTACTCTACGAGGAATTTGCTGCAGCGCTGGAAAAGGAGGCAAGGTGAGTAACCTGTATGCCAAAACCCGCAGTGCGAGTTGGGTGAACCCATGATCTAGACGCACCGAGGCGGACAAGGTGTTTCGCATCGGAATCGCGCGTAATGCTCGTCCAATCGAGAGACTGAAGAAACGTTATCGTGATTTCCAAGCCTCCCCCTCCTCATCCAAACCCGCATCCATCACCTTCAAATCAAGTGGGTCTCAAGAAATTGATGCCCTCCGTCGTAACCCTTTCAAGAACTACGATTCACCACCATCGTCGTCATCAAGTAACCCAAAACCCTCATCATCTTCGATCTCTAGTGCCCCGCAAGCCTCCTCGTCGAGTCCTTCTGCTCATGGCCGCTATGCTCCTATGCTTGCCCCTCCTGTCCCAGGGAGGCGCCCAGAGAAGCTGCGATTTAATCTCTCGCTACTTTTCACTGAAGATGGCGTTGAATACAGCGCTGCTGAAGTCCGTGCCCGCTCCATGGGGCTTCTCAATAAGAAATGGGGTCCACCTCCACGTTCAGAGTCACGCGAAACAGTCCGAGTGAACTTTAACGATGACGGAGTACGGAGCACACAGAATATGGGGTACGGGAAGCGCAAGAGTATTGTCACTGTGGGAGAGCCAACAGTCACGATCAACACGAAAGAGGCGTTAGCGGACGTGTTCGGAATGTATAACTCTCCAGACAAGACCGTGAAACGGATGATGCCTGGGAGCAAGCATGCGCCGGTGAAGAAGATCGAGCTTATGACGCCTGCAACGAGACAGACCTCGCCTGCTGTCCACGTGGAAAACAATGAGAACGCCAAGACACCAGGTAAGTGCAGAGATTTACTTTGTTCTTGGGGTTCAATTAGATTTGTATTCCTTAAAGGTGCCTTCAAACCCTTCGTGGACGAAAATGCGAACCGCAAGGAGAACAGCACGCCTGCAGCAAAGGTATTTATCTACTGCTTTCTTTGCGATGATGCTAATTTACTGCTAGTTCAAGCCCTTCGTGGATGAACCCCCAAAACAAACATTTATCACCCCTGACATTGGTCGGCGCGCTCTTACAACAAAGGACAGCACCCCCGCTGCTTCCCTGAAACCGCCCACCACCCTTAAAGCCATCTCCGAAGAAAACTCGGGACGAGAGAACGAGAACGTCAATGTAAAAGCCAATGTTTTCTCCCGCGTTTTCACTCCTGTATCTCAGAAAGAGCCCCTCACCCGACCAAACTCAGGGACGAAAGCTAGTCCTCTCAATGAGAATGCAGGTGTATTCCAACCTCCGGCTCCCAAGCCGGATGCAGCACCATTTGTTCCATTCGACTCCAAAACGCCATTCAAGGTCTTCAGTCGCCCACCATCCCACGAAGGTGGTGAGAATGCAGGGAACGTATTTACCCCAAAGCCGAGCGCGTTTAAACCGTTTGTGGATAGTGGTACACCTGAAAACCAGGTGGAACGTGAGGCACCTCTAGACCCAAACCCACCGACCTCCGAGACCTATACTGATGAATCCAGTGAGCCCGCAGACGACCCTCAGCAGAACCTCTCCTCGAGCGATGAGCCTTTTGAGGACGGCTATGTCGAGGCAGAAGATGGAGGTGATATACCTCTTTCTTCATCTTCAAGCATCAGCGATCAGTTCGAAGAAGAGTATGAAGAGGAGGAGCCGCATCAGCCTCTTGGAGGTCGCTTCGGCAAGATCAACGTGATGACTCCCATCACGGAACGCACCTTTGAGTTCAGCACTCGTGGACTCCCTACGCCGGGTGGGGAAAATGCAGTCGAGGCTGCGGAACGACTCGCCGCAGAGCTGAGGGAGGAAGACGAACGCGAGCGAGGATATGTGCATGATGGAGACGAGTCGGATTCATCATTTGCTTCCTATGACCGACCGGCACAGGTCCTACAATACCAGCCAGCAGACTTGGAAGTGATCGAGGAACGCACGGGGACACTGAGTCTCTCAGACGCTCTGGCCGTAGTATCTACTTTCAGACCATCGAACCCCTGCAATCCATTCGACCCTGCTATCATGTCGACTCTGCTTTCCCTCTTACCTGCAGATCAAGATTTCCACGACCTGCGAGGGCAGGACTTGGGTATGCTCGACGATCTGCAGAAGTTCGCCGCCAAGAAGAGCAGACGAGGGAGCGGCTCAAGCTCCAAAGGCTTCGATGACAATGCGCTTATGCTGACACTGGAAGGGAAGAGAATAAAGGTGGTGGACAAACTAGGCGAAGGCGGCTTTGGGGCAGTATTTGCAGCTCGAGATGTTTCGTCCAAGAAGGACAGCGACGAAGATGACGATGAGGACTTTGACGAGGATGACGATGACGATGACTGTTCTTCCATGCTTGCCCTCAAAGTTGTCAAGCCCCGGAACCTATGGGAATTCCACGTCCTACGTAGAATCCATCGCACGCTCCCCGAGACGCTCCGCCGCTCTATCATCTTACCGTACGCCCTCTACGCGTATCGCGACGAAAGCCATCTGCTTATGCAACTATGCCCGCAAGGCACCCTGCTCGACATCGTCAACCGTGCTGGCACTGCTGGTGTCTCGCAGCAAGGGGCATGCCTTGACGAGCTGCTCGTCATGTTTTTCACGATCGAGATCATGCGTTTCCTCGAAGGAATGCATGGCGCAGGTTTCATCCACGGCGATCTGAAGATCGACAACTGCCTTCTACGCCTCGAAGACGTCCCGAGCGGTGCGTCTGCCCTGTCAAGCATATACCAGCCCTCTGGTGATGGCGGCTGGAAATACAAGGGCATCAAAGTCATCGATTTCGGGCGCGCACTCGACACGTCCCTCTTCCCTCACGACCAGCAGTTCATCTGTGACTGGCCAACAGACGCACGAGACTGCTTCGAGCTACGAGAGAAGCGGCCCTGGACGTATCAGACCGACTATTTTGGTCTTGCTGGCATCATCTACTGTATGCTGTTTGGCAAATACATCGAAACGGCGTCCGTCACACCCAAATCCCCTTACAAGATTACGACGCCCTTCAAGCGCTACTGGCAGAATGACTTATGGACGAGGCTTTTTGATATTTTGCTCAATCCTTGCCTCGTACGTCAGGACGGCAAGTTACCTCTGTGCGAGGAGCTTGCTGATATCAGACATGAGATGGAGGGTTGGCTGCAGAACCACTGCAATCGGAGTAGTAACACGCTCAAGGGCCTGCTGAAAAAGATCGAGCTTTCAGTGTACACTGGATAGCATCATCTCACTTCTTCTCGTTCTGTCTCTGTATATACATACCTACAGTAATAACTCTCTTACTGACCTCAGGCCTCGGTCTACACGATCACTTTATGCCAAAAGATGATAGCTACAATATCAACCCAGAGGTCGTCTGGGCAGCGAAACAACAACCCATGGCACAACTGCGTGGAGACAATGGACAACAGATACCGAGAAGAAAAGACGCGGATACCATGCTACTCGTCATTCGGTCATGCGTGACCCACGCCGCCCATTGGTGGAGCCGGGCCAGCTTCGTATGGGTGGGGGGGACCATTTGGTCCTCCAGGGGGCATCATCATGTACGGGACGGCGTGTTGTACTGAAAGTAAGCAACGCGTCAATCAGAATGAAAGCGAGATTAGTTTGAGCAACGTACACTGTGGGCTTTGGTGATAGTATGGGTGCGCATGGGCGGGGATAGGGGTAGGTGGCATAGACGGGCGGGGTCCGGCACCATTGGGTGGGGGAGGGTACGTGCCGGGTGGTGGTTGCATGTATTGTGGTGCTACGAGGATAGATCAGTCAGAGTCAGCATCCACAAAGATAATACGCACGAGGCATCTGAGGCATAGGCGATGCGGCGTACATGGCTGTGGGACATCAGGGACTGTGGTCACGACCAGGCCAAACATGAACTCACGTTGACCATTTGGTGGCATGCCTGGTGGGTAGGCCATCGGTTGCATGAAAGGTGTTGATACATATGCACCAGGTGGGGGAGGTGCCATGCCAGGCATCATCTGCTGAGCAAGTTTGAGTAAGACTCCATACATGAAATATGGAACATACCTGTCCGGGGTAATAAGGGTAGTAGTAAACACGTTGTTCGCCGCTGTCTTCGTATACAGGGTGTGGCATGGGTGGCGGACCGGGCGGTGCCATGTGGACAGGTTGCTGTGGCGACTGGTGTTGCAAGGGAGGGAACATATTCATGTAGCGCTTGCCACTGTAAGGCCACATGGCAACTGCAACAGCGAGATCAGATGCACCAAACAAGAGAGGTGCACGACGTACCGATTTGGCTTGCCTCCACGACTTTGTTGTGCTTGAATGGGTTGAAGTCGTCCTTGATGTGAATCGCTCCTTTCTTGATGACCTTGGTACCAAAAAATGGATTGGGCGTAGGAGGTGACTAAAGCGCTGTATCAATCCCCGATCAACATTCACAGGTCGAATGCCTCACCGATTCAGCTGGCTTAGCCTTGGGTGACGCAGAAGCCGACGTGGAACTCGGAATCGGAGAAGTAGGACCCTAATTACGCAGAGTATAAAACATTAGTCAGTAACGAGGGATCCGAAATCCAGCAACCAGTATTACAGGAGTGAAAGAGTTTGCCTTTGGATTGGGTCTGAACGAGGAGGCATTTGCGTTGAGCCGTGCGGTGCTAGTGGGAGACGTGGGTACGGCAGCGCCGTTCGTCTGGTTCGCAGTGCCATGCGACGGTGTGGGTGAACGCTTGAGGCCTTTGAACGGGGGAATTGGCTGAATATACATGTTGACCGCTGGCTTCTTGCCAAGATCAGCAGGCTTTGTTGCAACGGGTTTAGTGGCTGAGGTGGAAGTACCAGCGACGGGTGCCTTTGTGACAGTGGGCACAACAACAACAGCCTTGGCGCGAGCGGCATTGATCTTGGCAGATGTGGAGACTGGCATGCGAGAGGCGCTGGGGGAGGGACTGAGGGTAGTGGTGACACCGATGGCACGAGCACTCCCCGAGGCAGCGTCCTGCGATGCCTTCTCGCGAATTTGTCGCTGTTTGTCTTCATCCTTGGCAAGGATAACCACCAAATCATCGGGAATAGTCTGGTTCAACTAAATGGATCTCGGCAATCGAACCTAAGTAATGAAGGGGAAGCACCGCAAACTGACCTTGAATGTTTGACTGAACTTCCGTAGGTCAGCTGTCAGTTTGTCCATCTCATTCTTGAAGAGAGCTTGCTTCTTTTGCGTCAAGCGTTGTTTCTCGTTCGTCACAAAGTCGCGGAATGCCGGTAACGGATCCGCCGGCGGCTATCAATACCATAGCAAGGAGTGATGCATCAGTAACCCATCAGTCTCGACCGATCATAGGTAAAACATTGCATATCGCAGCATGTTGAAACAAACAGATCAAGATCGGGATAAATTTTATGACGACTGACCTTATTGGAAGACGATGATGTTGATGGCGTAGGTGAAGGAGACTTGACAGCAGGAGGCGTCGCGTCTTTGGCAGCGACAGGGGCACCGTCGGGGCCGTTTACAGATACTTTAGGAACATCGGCTTTTGGAGGGGGGCTTGTTGCAGAGGGCACTGGTAATCTGCGAGCACCTGGCGGAATATAGGCATTCTGCCCTCGAACAACAGCGCCATATCTAGAAACACGCCGTTAGCCAAGATGATAACCGACTGACGGCTGATCGACGCACTTGTCTTCCTCGTTCATGCCGCTATCGTCAATACTGACATTCCTCTCCTCAGCTATATGGGGATTATTGACGGTACCCTGTGAGAAAAAGTCAGCACAGGTTAAAATAGAACCAGTAGGATCCAAACATACACTCAAAATTTCGCTAGCAATACGTTGAGCTTTACGCTCTTTCTCTTTATAATCAGCGGACGTGCGATCCAACTTAGTAGTATAGACTTCCTCATCAAAAGAAGTAATGACGCCGAACATCTCTTCATTAGCCGCGAATTGATCCCAGGATATGTTAGCGCTAGAGCCCGGGCCAAAGGTAAGCTCGTCGCCTATGCGTTCGGAATGCGTTCCTGTCGGGGGCGGAGAGCTAGCGCCAGCACCGGAAGGCTGCCATGCTTGTAGCTCCCTCTCACGAACTGACTTGTTCTTGCTGATATCAGTATCTGTTCGGAAGGCTAGTGCACAGAAAAATACAAGATCAGGATCAAATAAACATGATGTTTGATCAGCTTCCTGTGTCTGAAGGAGACGCCGAAGGGATGAACTCACAGTCGCCATTGGGGGCTTTAGCGTCCGCGGGACCGGACTGCCAAGTATCGATATTCGCAAGTGCAATGAACAGTAACTCTTTGAGTGGTGCGCCAGGTTTAGATATCTCTTTGACGTCCTTGAGGGTGACACCAACGGTGTCACCCTCAGTAGTGGTAGATGATATGACACCCTCATATCGCTGAGCAGTTTTGGTGGACATCGTGATAGTTGTGCCCTAAAAATACAACATTGGTGGACGTATTCCCGACTCAAGAAAGTGAAAACACACAGTAAGACCAGATAAAGCAGGTAGAATGCGCTCTTGCGCGGGGTCATGAGTGCGAGAGCCGTTAGCTTGAACACCTAGCGGGGGGAAGCCTCCCTGATTAGCGGGAGGGAGACGAGCCGGAATGCTGGCAGGCGAGAAAGTAGGGGATGCCCTAGCACCTGTCTGCCAGGCAGGACGACTGAATGGAAAGGGGGGTAAGTGATGCATTGGAGATTGTAGCGGAAGTTGTAATAAGACTGACCGAGGAGGGTCTGCCATTCCTTTGCCTCTTGGTTTGGACTGGCGAGTAGCGGCTGCCATTGTAAATCCGTATAAAATGAGAAAAAGCAAAGAAAACACAGGAAAGAAATGCAGAAGAGTTGAAGTGAAATGTCGACAGATAGCAAAGAGGACGCGACTAAAGACCGCTGCGTTGGCTTGTGAGAGGTTTCGACCTGTTGTTTTGCGAAGAAAAGAAAGAGAAAAGAGAAGAAAATGAGCCTGTGTGTCTGCTGGCTAGAGGGGAAAGACGAGCTGGCCAGAGGCTTCAACGTCGGGAGCAGCGTCGACGAGTGGGTCGTCACTTCGAAGAGTTAACTTTCAATACCGAATTCCTTGAAACCCAATTACAACGACATCTAACCCGCGGGAAATTATGCTTCCTTAAAGTCCCCGAATACCCTAATCATATTAACCAACAAATCTCCCCTTAATCTTCAACTCAGCCCCTTCTGCCTTTCAAAACATACTCCATTTCTCAATAGTAAAACACGTTTTTAAGTAACTCTAGCTCTCTGAGTGTTCGACGAAGGCGCGGAGTTTGCTGAATCTCGCTCACGGGGTCCTCGACATGAGGCACGACCAGAACAGCACACTGGTCCCCACGCATACAACGCGCCGAAGGGGATTCACCACCAACCAAAATCTGCAAATCAGAGAGCACTTCGGCTCGCCGAGTGGAAGCATTTTGACCATCGTCACAGTGATCACCTGGCAAAATAATCACTCAGTACTCACACTGAGCGAGTGTTCCTCTCGGTAACTTCCGTCAGGAGAAAGACCCCGGTCAAATAATAATCTGGGCGGTGTCAAATTGACAACAACTCACCCCAGCCAGCTGTCTCGGATGAAAGCGCCTCGACCAAAAAAAATGTCTTGCACAAAACAACCGATTTCTAGCTTTCCAACAATATTAATGAACTTCGAAACTCGCGAGAGGTCCGCACACATGGCGTTTATGGAGACGACACAGTGCCAGCCAACGCAGTAAAGGCTCCCGCTGTTAAAGGGTAACATAGCGATGGCTGAGAGCAAGGGCTCGTCCTAGAGAGATGGATGTTCAATGGTCAACACTCATCCTGCACTGGGTGAAGCAAGGTGACGAGACAAAAGGAAGTAGTGCGAAGAACGAACATATAGTAGCACCATATTTGCACTCAGCAACCGGAGCTCATCGCGCGATAAATAGATGTGGCAGGGGAATGTCACAGGCGTGTGTGTCATACTGCATATGCAACTTGGGTTGCTCAATAACGCCACTCCAACCGGCCATGAGGACGTGACGAGGTAGGTCTCGGTCGTTCTCGAATCCAAGTCCCTGCTAACGTGGTGCACACGTTGCTTCGTAGTTGAATATTGAATTGTGGAAGAAGTCGACAAGTGGACTTCCATGCACGAAGCCATGATATCGGAAGCGAAAGATACGGTTAATCAGAGCGATCCAATCCGAAAGCAGCGCAGGACATGTTATCTTTGAAGTGGCACACTACTACTTGAGATCAGTTTACGACATCAACGGAAACCATGCACCGCGGCCCACCGCCGGATCAGAACCAGAGAACCAGATGAAGGAAGATGCATGTGGCCTGAGAGTATTCTGCAAGGAGAACCCCCATTATGAAAATTTGCACCCTTGAACGACTTTGCAAGGATGAGTCCAATTGAGTATATACTGATAGCCTGGCAAACTTGAAGCGTGTAGACTTGCATGCTTCCCAGCCTGTTAGTGACATGGAGCGCATAGGAGTACGAACTCTGCATTCATGCCATGATGCTTTCTGCAACCAACAAGAAGGCGAAACGTCGCTTATATGGTAGACTAACCCATAATGCATAACGTCGGTCCAGCCTATCAAATTTCAACGAGCAATTCACAAGTGATCGCAGCACCCGCATTTCTTCACGGAGTCTCCTTAGTTTTGTTGCGTGTGGATCGCACTCGATTGACCACTCCGAAAAAACAGCAGAGAGATTCCCGTGCCATGGCAGATCTATGGTGTTCAGCCCTAGTTCTTTCTATAGGGCACTCCAATAGTCAGATCAGTGCACTCCGAAAGATTCTACAACATGGTAACTCTATGCATGTCCAGGTCGTGCTGGAATATATTTCTCGGCTACGATAAATAGTTGGCATGAAATCCCCTGCAACGAATCAATCATATTTCGATTTACAAATTGAAATTACGCCAAAAAGTGTGTTTGACAGGCACGACTAAATTTGAAGACCCAACCTTATATCTCCTTTGACTACTCAACTGCCCCACAATATGAGATAGTTTGTACTTATATAGCCCCAACCTCTAGGTCTCATGGTATGATTGACTTTTGAATCGCTCACTCCTCAGCATCGTTCCATGCGCTCTGCCACGTCACGGTATTTCAATAACAGACAAGCGACACGTCAAACAATATCATCGATCCTTCCAGCAAACTAGGCTAATTTTATGTAGCTGCCCCGGTGACATGTTGAACTATCCACGGTCACACCGTAGTCTCCGGGGATGATCAATTTCGTGTTCCAGCGCTACGGAGCTTTCGCCCATTACTAATACGCCTTATGCATTGCGGGGTCATAATAGAGATGAAATCGCGTAGAACTGGCTGACAACAACTCCCTTTCCAATGCAACCGGCCAATATCAATCAAATGATGCCAAGAGACTCGATTAATGTCATTCATTCAGACATCTTTTGGCGACCAGGACAGATTCTATTCCTGTTGCATTACCAGCGGGTGCAAACGCTGCTTCTCGCGGAAGATCAGGTGGATGGATGGCGACATGCTCATGCCGCATTCCTGCTCCACGGAAGACACTTTTTATACTTACGGGAGGAGTGGTACCTAGGAAGGTGGAACGATTTTGGAGTTCGTAAACGGAAAGTTCAGACTTAACCAAGATCATTGATTGACACACATGCTAGCACATGTTGCTGTGCGTTCCTTGAAATTATGACCTGGAATGGCAGTCTACCCCGCGCGGCTATATTTGCTTGGGCCCTGGATATGGCCTCCTGTTAAAAGGCGTCAAGATGCTCTTTACCCCCTTCCAACTCTCATCGTTCCAACCATGTCCCCCTCAACAATTCACCTAAGCGACATTGTACCCAAGCCTCGCTGGAAGACATCTTGGGAGAGGCTTAAATATAAGGAAGCCCACTGGTTCGTGGAAATGGTCGCCGAAATGGCACGTGTATTCCGTCCTTTTTCAATCATCTGACTGACAATGCTCGTACTGCGTAGTTGGGGGTGTTTCTTTACGTTTATGCGGGTAAGGTCGCTTCCATAAAACTTCTAATTCTCTTGCCCATTCTCGTTTGATGTTCAGGTGTGGGAGCTACCGCAGCATTTATTGTCGGTACACTCACCGGGCAAAATGGAATAGGATGTAAGTTTCTGCCTCCTTGGCTCCCACATAAATCATTCAACAATGACTCCACAGCATTATTTACCGTCGGCTTTGCTTACGCATTGGGCATCGCGTTTGCGATTTCTCTTTGTGCCTCGACGTCGGGAGGTCATTTCAATCCAGGTGTCACAATCACCTTTGTGATTTTCCGTGGCTTTCCTTTAGGAAAAGCAGCCAGGTCTGTGACGATGGCCAGCACTAAACACACCAACGCTAACGCATGTTTTAGATATATCTTTGCGCAGATTTTAGGAGCATATCTCACCTGTTTGATCATCTATGTCCAATGGAAAGATTTACTTGTGGTACGTAAAGGCCCAGATATATGTCAAGTATTTAGACATCTTACTCTTCAAAAGGTTGCAGAAGAAGTTTTAATTGAAAAAGGCCTCTATGACACGGTGATGTTCTCAAGCAGTGGGCCAGCTGGGGTGTTCGGCTTGTATGTCATGCCAGGGATGAACCTGTTCCGCGTCTTTGTGAATGAATTTGTCATGGTAACTACTGAAATTCAACCGGAGTACACAACTTGCCTGACTATTATCTCGTAGGATTTTATCCTCGGCTTAGTCATTTGGGGCTGCCTCGACCCAACAAACCACATGATCCCGCCATCGGCCGCACCTGGGCTCGTCGGATTGGCATAGTACGTATTGTTATGTCACCATGTATCCTCGGCGATTTTAACGAATATCCTAAGCGCTGTTGCAGTCTGGGGGTATTCACCTGTTGGAAGTAAGTACGTAAAGCTTCCACATTCTTATTATCTGATCTTGCTGTCCAGTCGCCACTAACACCGCTCGTGACCTCGGTGGACGCCTAGCTGTCCTGACCATCTGGGGACCCAAAGCTTTTGGGGGGAAATACGCAGCCATCGCCGCGCTGGGGAACATTCCAGCGACGGCCTTTGCGGCGCTGATTTATGAGCTATTTTTGGGCTCTACAACACGGAGTATGGTTCTGTCTCTTTTTGCTGTCTTGCAACGCTGATCACATGCCGTAGCACTTACACCCAATCATATCAATTTCCTCCGTGCTCACAAGAAATACCACGAGGACAATAATCTCGCCCCGTACGGATACCTTGAGGCGTTGAACCCGCAGCCCGACCCATCGGGAACCCTCCGGGCCAGCCTAGACAAAGCGCGAGTGAGTCACAGTGAGGAAGTGGAATTATCCGAGAATCATGTTTAACGATGTGATCGAACCGATATTATTGTGCGCCGCGATGCCTGTTCAGGTGCTAGCTGTTACAAATAAAATACTCATGTATTCACAATGCACCTACTTTTCTGTCCCGACTCGAACAAACTGGAAGGGTCAATTCGAAGACATGTCTTAGACATCCGACATCGAGTCCTCATATCCCTGCGTAGCTTCCGTACTTATCTGCAGTACTCTGCCTGGCAGTCTTAGAATAAGTAAAAAAGATGACCGTGTTACTAACAACCAACCCGCTTCATTTCTCACCCCCAAGAATGATAGTTCCTAATTTGCATTTCCAACACACTCGAAGAGAAGTTCATCTCAAACGAATCAAGAATGATATCTGGGAGTTACTTGGTCTACAGTTGGGCAGATACGCGAGGTTCATCCGAAACTTTAATGACTCTGTATCCACTGATCAGCCTTTTTTTGTATGAAAAAAGGACTGGAGTCACTTACAACTTTCCAGTATTGGTCCCAGAGAAGAGCATAGGCAGCGCACTCGGAGCATTGTGGAGGCCTTCCACGATATGGAACTTGCGCTTGATCGATCCGTCAGCCAATCCAGCTGCTACTTCCTCAATGGCACGAGGAAAGTCTTTCGCATAGTCAAAACTTGTGAAGAGGTCAGTAAGTAATACGACATGAGCCCATCGCACGCACACGATGAAACCTTCCATCTTGGCACGTTGCGCGATTAGATTTGAATACTGTGCGAGTCCTTTGGGATTCGGAGCATCTGGGGCACGGGTGAGCCTCCGGATGAATGAATTTCATGAGGACGCTCACTGTAAGAAGAGATAGCCCCTGACATTTGCACATCAGGGTGGGTGCTCATAGATGTAGAGAAGATCACGGACCACATAGAACAATCCTTGCGTGTTTATTCAGCCTCGAGAGAGCTAAATCAAGTATCTCGCCTCCAACGTTGTCAAAGTACACATCTAGGTATCCAACAGCCGTCTTGAAATCCTCCTGGAATGTAGGACTTTTATAGTTGAGAACTTTCTCCACGCCTAATTCGTTCTCTAGCCAAGCGCACTTGTCGGCTGCACCTGCGATACCAATGACGCGTGCACCAACCCTCTTTCCGAGCTGGCAAACGAGAGAACCCACTGCACCGGCAGCACCGGATACGACTAATGTTTCACCAGCCTTCAGCTTACCAATGTCGTGGAGGCCCTATAAGCCAATCAAGACGCGTGCACTATGTGAGACAGGAGCAGAACGTACAAAGTATGCAGTCATGCCTATCAGCACAAGTATTCGTCAGACGCGGTAGTATGTATGCACAGTGAAAAGAAGTCATACCTGGCATGCCAAGCGTGTTTAAGAAGTCAAGGGAAGTTGACCCCGGTGGGGGCCTAGGACAAGGAAGTTATGGAGACAGAATATTGATGAGAAGGAGGTCTCACGAGATCTTTGTTAATGCTTCATCGTTCATAACTGCGAATTCTGTCCATCCTGCACACGACATGAGGACAAAGCCGATAGAAAAAGGACTACTCACCAAATATTCCGGAGACCAGGTCCCCCTCCTTGAACTTGCTTCCCTCGCCCACGGTTACCACGATACCAAGCCCACCCGCGCGCATTACTTCCCCAATCTGCACTGGAGGGAGGTAGCTTCGCACATCTCTTAGCCACCCACGCATGGCAGGATCCAGGGAAAGATAAGTGACTTGGACTAGGGCTTGCTGTTTGCTAACATGGAGTTCATCGAACGCCTTGGTCTTAGACTCAAACGTGTTTGGGAGAATCTCTGCAATAGGGCGTTCGCGAAGGACGATCTGCTGAAAAATTTTGGGTGACATATCGAATGATGGTGGTGGTTAGGACTTAGAAAGGCTCGCGCGTCCTCACGCCTGCGCAATTCTAATTTCTGAATGCCAGGTCATATTCTGTCACGTATGCATGATAGCATGATTGACCGGTTAAAAAGTAAGCCGAGGTCGGCTTCGGCTTTTTCCAGTTTCCAATTCTATCTCCGATGTGGCTGATGTTGCCCGAGGCTGCCCGAGACGTTGCCGACGGACATAACCTCAGACTAATTCTTAACACCAATGGCCACCTACCAAGCGGTCAAAAAATCCATAAACCTAGCCCCGACCGTACGTGCCCTCCCAAGTGGGGTTCCGAGCGCGCCGCGTCTCAACCTCGCCGCACGAGCACCTTCGGACGGGCATGGTCATGGTCATGGTACAGCAGGCCCCCGTGCTGATGTCCCTGCTCGCTTTGCAGGGTCTGTCTCGAGTACTGCAGTGGGTTTAGTTTCCAAGACTTTCATCGGTAAGGAACAATTTTTAACTTTCCTTTGGTTTACCACTTCTCAATGCTAACGCCGACCGAAACGCGTCTTTTTGCAAATAGCACCTCGCCCCACGACCCACCTCCACCAACGTCTTATCCACACCTCCGCTGCAGTGAAAGATGCTCCTGAAGTACCAGACTTTAGCACTTACCGCCCGAAAGACGACAATACCAACCGCGCCATGTCGTATTTCATGGTCGGTTCCCTCGGTGTCCTCTCCGCTTCCGTTGCCCAATCCACTATCACTGGGTTCCTGGAGACTATGGCCGCATCAGCCGACGTTCTCGCTCTTGCGAAGACGGAGGTCCAACTTGCCAGTATCCCGGAAGGCAAGAATGTCATCATTAAATGGCGCGGTAAACCCGTGTTCATTCGCCACAGGACCCCGGATGAGATAGAAGAGGCACGGAGCGTCAATTGGAAGACGTTCAGGGACCCCCAAAGCGACGAGGATCGGGTTAAAAAGCCAGAGTGGTTGGTTATGCTTGGTGTCTGCACCCACTTGGGTTGTGTTCCAATTGGCGAGTCGGGAGACTACGGAGGATGGTATGTAACAATTTCCCCCTCACCATCAGTTATTCTGATTGCTGTATGAATCAGGTTTTGCCCGTGTCATGGTTCTCACTACGATATTTGTACGCAATCTACAAATCCTTCACTCGAGTCCATTACTGACATTGAATTACAGCTGGTCGTGCTCGAAAGGGACCTGCTCCAGTATGAAACTTCCCCTAGCCTACGAAGGTTATTCTTGCTGACACAATCTTACAGCTTAATCTAGAGATTCCTCCTTACGACTTCAATGAAGTTGACGGAAAGCTTGTTGTTGGCTGAGACGATTTGGATACCATCTTTACAATCCTGTAATGCAAGACGTAGACAAAACTAGAGGTCAGCCTGCATTCCATTTGTGCGAGAGTCTCTTGCTAAGGGGTCCCGAGTATAATGCAATGGTAATCAATTTCATATTCCATATAAGTATTGTAAGCACTGGTGGATGAATACCGGCCCAGGATATTAATCGGCCGAGGATAAGGCGTTATCACTGCTCAGGCGAGGAAATGCAGTTTGAAACTTTTAACGAGTCCTTTGAAAATGTCACAGGACGACAAACATTGTAGCAAAGGAATCTGAGGATACTTGATGCTCATTTTCTTCTCCTAACACGCGACTTCACTGCTGCATTACAAGGTGTGACGTGGATCAGGCGTTGCCAAAGTGAAATTGATAGAGGAATCCTCTGACGACGTCCTGGCTTATGGGCACTGCCAATACAGGTAGAATCCGCCTACCTGATCGAGCATCGTAGTTTACGCTGAAAGCTTGTAAATGATGAATAGGAGGAACGAAAAGTATGTTTGTAGAAGGACATTGTGGACGTTGTCTCTTGATCGCGGAGAGCTCTAGAAACTAACTCTTCGAGAGTATGGATACATCACAGTAAATTAGCAACATAACAGTAGTCCAAAATGACAGACTAATTCATGACGAGGAAGCTTGAATGTTCCAGACTTGAAAGCAACTGCGAGCTATCACGTAGCGCCGTGATCGTAACAATCATGAACGGTGAACTTTTGGCGCGGGGAGAAGACCCAATAGCCCAAACGTGAGTGCATAGAGTCCTGACGCTGAAATGCAAGATTGAGATCGCAGATATTATCAGACTGGTTGATTCTCAGCTCACCCCCTACCATTCCTCGCAGATATCCCAAACTAGACCACCTCCCAAGGGTAAAGCACAGAAGCGACCAGCCGACCAAAATTGCAACAGTCAATATTGGGATAACAGACGAGAGTA
This sequence comes from Rhizopogon roseolus, assembly GCA_930272055.1. Taxonomy (NCBI): domain Eukaryota; kingdom Fungi; phylum Basidiomycota; class Agaricomycetes; order Boletales; family Rhizopogonaceae; genus Rhizopogon; species Rhizopogon roseolus. Next base: position 120,514 of record CAKNEV010000021.1, read on the forward strand.
TTCCGGAGTCTCGCCACGAATGATACTGTGTATTTATCAGTATGCATGGAGCTACTATGATGAAAACACCGGACGTCTGGTTCGATGCCATGTATCCACGGTACCAGGATGACGTAGATAAAGAGTATGATCACGAGTCCTTCTAGACCCGTAGAAGCAATAGCAAACACTCTGGATAATCACGCTTGAATAATCACTGAGATATCTCTCAAAGGAGGCTCACCTTCCCAACTCTTCTACATCCGTCCTCGTTAACAGGTCCAGAAAGATTCGATGAGTGTCAAGTGCATATGTAACCGCAGCTCCAGGGATGATAAACTTGAGCTGACGAATAGTATGGTTTGAAACCGATTTTCCGATGGACTGTAGCCGGGCGATGAACATATTGAAGGAATCAAAGAGGTTTAGTGACGGCGGGGCCTCACTGGCAGTCTCGGAATCACATGTCGAGAATGCTACAGCACATGCCTTTTTCGAACCACGATCGGAGCGGGAATCGGAAACTTTTATGCCATTCCTGCAGGCAGTGTGCACTGTGCAAATAGGCAGTCCTTATCTAGCTCGCTGCTGCATTTCCACCTGGGCCGTCAAACTTAATGTTCAAATTCATTCGGAAAACCGAACATCGATATAGATGCTTAGTATGCAAGATGGCCAGATAAGTAGTACCACTGGTATGGCATACTCCACTGAAGTCAGCTGCTGTCCGGGGCAAGATTCAACGAGGGTGGCCCTCTATGGGGTGCTGCCATCACGAGTGAGACCAACTGTCCAAACGATTCAGCGTATGTGGAAGCTCAAGGTTGTGTTGCCGCTGTTTTCCTGCTGCGTAAATATTGACACCCTCTTAAGAAAGATGTCAAGGGACATGTCTAGAACTTCGAGACCTCATCCCCGAGTCAATTGAATACGTACATTCACTTTTGGTCTCCTCGGGAGTCTACAGTGGGTCTAGACCGTCCCTAAGGTTTTGACCCAGTTGAGCGCTCTTTTTCGTTCATGGTCGAGACCGACGGCAAGTGCAACAGGCACCCCTGTTTGGTTGCGACGGTTAAGGCAGCCACTCAAACTTTCTTTGCTTATGGCGTGTGCGATATCTAGAAAGGATCACACTACCCGATGCAGTTCAGCTGCATAATTTTGGACAGAATGTCTTCCGCAGTATCAACCCTGTATCAGTCCTTAGGTCCCTTCGAGCGCTATTCATCGGCCTCGACTGGTCCATCGTCTCGAAAGGATGCACTGTACATTTCAAACCATGCGATAGCACCAGTTTAACGTTATAACGCTGACGTTATGTCTGGTATTCGGATGCAATTGCCTACAGCAAGTGGCTGAACTATGGAAATGTGTGCCCTCACAATCTGCCTCGAGATCCGCCCTGACCCAGTCTACAGGGCCCCCGCAACAATGACCCGTTTAAGTGACCATGCGCAGCCCCTTCGGTGGGGCGCGAATAAAACTTGATTATTATTCTCTTATTGCCACTATTGCATCAACTTCTGGTGGTATCGACCCGGTCTGGTTCTAGATCTATAGTACAGCGGCCTGGGCCAATGTTGAATGGGTCTCAAACCTTTTTCGGCGAATCGACGTCCTTGAAACCTATGTCGAGGAACTATTCACAACATATTGGTTCCAATTGTGCAGCGTAATATTTCATCTATCTGCATGTGTCATAATCGTATTTATCCCGTTTGTATAAAAGTCTTCGAGACTTATGATTCTATTTCTTCACCTTATGCTCAATGACGTCTCAGGGCAAAAATATCGAGTCATCTCAGACTTTTTTACCACCTGCTCCCCATCATGTATCTCCTGCTCTTGCAAGAGACTTGGAAGACTACAGGAAGACTTCCCTGAATTTCGTGAGTGTTCGCGATTTCGAAATCTCCAGATTCCTTACGGTATCTCCCACTTGATAGCTCATGGCATTTCTAGCGTCAGTCTAATCCTGATTGAATGACCCCCGAAGCTCCCACAAACAACCTGTCATTTTTGCAGCCTTCACTCAATTACAGGATCTGACGACCTTGCAGTAGTTACCCTCACCTTGATGCTTTACACCATCAGTCTGCACATCGCTGCCAGTGCAGGTGCTCCTCATGTGAGCCTGAGGCATTTCAAGTCACCTTACGCACTCGTCGTCTAACGCTAATCCCACCACAGCTTGAGATGGTTATATCTGGCATTTTACATGCCATTCCGGTGGTTGGAATTTTTGTCCTGACGTCGGTGCAGTTAGCGATTGCGGTGAAATCACCAATAGTAGCGATCTCTATCACCATATTCTGCCTCCTTCCTACCACGGTTGCAATTTTTCAGTACCTTCGCATGCGATGCATGAAGGCAATCATAGATCAGCTACCGTCGTTGAACTCTGGGGACCACTCCTCAGAACCATCTGTAGCGAGATTGAAGCTTTCCGAAATTCCTGTCGCATAAATTTCACTCAGGTCCTTCCCTTCTCCTAGGGAAGGGTGTATATTTAATCACTTGCATGATTCCTACTTACAATTTGGCCACAGAGCGCAAATGGTAAACTGTTCAATAGCGACTTACGTCATGTAAATATTACATACATTTCATTATACCATTAACTTGAAGTTCGGCTGGCAAAAGCTGGTTCTACTACTTGCCTTAGTAACTTGATTATACCGATGTCGACTCGTCGTGTTTCATGTATCTCCGAGTCCGTCGAGCAACTGCTTTTGTCTTCTCATCCTGTGATGAACTCGACTACGTGGGTCTCTTCCATGCTCTTACTTGAGTTTATAATGTCGAATGATAGCTTTGGTATCGCTCAGTGAAAGTACGTTAGGCGCCAATTGACGCTGTAATTACCACTGTTAATCGATATCTTCAAGATCTTCAGAAAGATAGTTAATGACCAATTGAGTTATGCTGCCCGTTTATTAACCTAGGAACTACATGTTGGATGTCGGCGATTGAAGCTTACCGGTGCGAGCTTGACACCTAGTAATATTGCACAGGCTTCGGTAAAACCGGCACATTCATTACAATATATAAAGCCTATCTACAGTTTGTAGTACGTTGTGAGTTTCTCTCTGTTTTCACTGTGCCGGAACTGGCGTATAATTCAATAGCATTGTAATTAGCAAGATGACCAAGTGAGCACAGCGCTAGCAGATCTGATTCCAATTTCCAACTTGAAATATGCGTTGCAGGCGTCGCCAGACTACCAACAAGTAGTTGGCGTTCCGATGACACAGGGATGAAGATATTTCTCCTGAGTCCTGAGGACTAATGATCCTTCTCCGCTTATTTTCGGTTTCGGCAAGGGGAATGGCCATAAAGTGCTGGCTTACCCGGTGAAGAATCCTTACTCACGTGACTTGGAGTCATAGTCAATTGTACTCATCGTACAAATTCTAGAAAGTCGTGAAACGGTAAACAAAGATTGACCGACGCAACGGGTGTGTTACTTTCTTCAATTTGCTTCTGCATAAAGTCATGGAGGCCTATCACTCGACATTCACCCTTGTACATTTTTTCCCGCAATGATCTCCCTAGTTGTTTCATCGACCACGATTCCGCCTACCCAGCTTGAATCTCCGAGGCATGCAAAAGACTTGGAAGACTGCAGGAAGACTTGCCTGAATGTAGTAAGTTGCTCACGATTCCCGAAGGCCACAGTTACTTACTTTACCATAGCTCATAGCGTTTCTAGCGTTAGTTCAACTCTGATCGAACAAACAGCTCCTGACTGTCTAATAACCTGCAGCCTTCAATCGATCACAGGGTCTACTGGTCTCGCAGTCGCGACTCTAACGTTGATGCTGTATACCATAAGTCTGCACATCGCTGCTGCCGCTGGTGCCTCTCGCGTGAAGCATTTCACTTTTGATCTTGCATGCGCAATGACCAACAATTTCCTGCAGCAGCTCGGGGTGGTTGTATTTGCAATTTTGCATGCCATCCCAGCAGTCGGAATATTTACCGTGACATCGGTGCAGTTGGCACTCGCGGTGAAATCACCGACAGTGGCGATTTGTATCATCATATTGTGTTTCATTCCTACCATAGTAACAGTTTTTCAATATCTCCACTTTACCATCCCTAAGGACCCCCCGTCGGTACCGTTTACAGGGAAGTCAGATTCTGCTGAAATTCCTGCATAGCTCATCCCTTCTTCGAGTAACTTCCACTTTGGCAACAGTTTCATGTACAGCAATCGTGATATATAGACATGCCCAATGGCCACGTACGTAAAAAAAAATATAGTATATCTAGCCAAACGCCACTGCAGCTACATTGCAATATAATTTATCCTCCCTCTCGTATAACAGTGGTTTACATGTCCCATTCATCCCATAAATTCTCCATAGCTCTGAGACCCTAAATCTGCCACCACCGAACTGTCAATTTTTCGCAGGTGACTTCGCCACAACAACAGCACTAACAGTCGTTCACTCGCTTGCCACACTCCAAGTGGGCTTTGCATTATCGCAAGCTAAGTTCAAACGGCGTTATCATGTCGGTCGATCTTCCCCCAAATCCTTATCCACGAGATTCAATGCATGCAAATGCGTATGACCGATGTATCATGTTCGAAACTCGTGCTCCTAACCTTAATTCTAAACCACCAGCAGTCGTGTGCGCGAGACTGCTAGGTTACCTCCTTATTTATGCGCCAGTCGACAAGGGCCGAGATAGCGTAGCGGACGACATTCTCAATTGTCAGTGCAATGAGGACCTTTTCGAACTGGCGAATTTTTTCATGACACATTTGTTCTGCTGCTGTGAGTACCCGTTGAAGCTGATACACACACGCAGCCGATGCATCATTCATGATCTTGACATTTCGAACTTTCAGTCAGGGCCGCAAAAGGCCGCACCCCAACACCATCCAACCATCCGTCACACCCGGAATTCGAAAATACTCAGGAAATGCTGGGATACTTACTTGAAGAGAGTCCAAAAGACCATTCAACGGCGAAGCGCATGGTCGGTATACCACATCCTGTCATCTGGATACAGTTCATGATTGTTTCAATCAGGCCCTGGTTCGCGATGGGTATCGCTGCATGATCACTGGACTCTACGACACATACAGCTACGACAAGTTCCCCGAAATCAAGCAAGAGGCTATGACCTTCGGTCGCCGGATTGTCGTCACTAACGCATCGCATATTTTCCCTGCATCAACAAACAAAGGGATAAGTGGGGAGCAAGAAGGTGGTTGGAAGGTGTGATGTCTTTCGCCGCTGCCGATTTGCATTCACACCATCCAATAGTATAAGTATGCCTCTGGTGTTTGGCCGGTCATGGAGTGCTTCGGGGACATCTTGGTCACTGATGAACTCAATGGTGCCGGTATGCATCGTCTCCAGAATATCTTAACTTTGTGTGGGGAACTCCATGCGAAGTTTGACAGCCTTTCGATTTGGTTGGAAGAAGATCCCGTGCGTTATTGACTAAAATGGATTGACTGTACTCAAATTTCCAGAACACTGCAAACAAATATCATGTTTGCAGTAGGGACCCCATACACACGATGGAGATCCCGGCTACTGTGACATTCACTTCTAAGGATAAGAAACTCCCCCTGCCTGACCCGCGATATCTCCGAATGCATGCAACATGTGCTAAAGTTGCCCATCTGTCCGGCGCTGCGGAATACATTGATATGATCTTCAGGGACATAGAGGATACACGGGTGTTGGCGACAAATGGATCCTCTGCAGAAATGTTAAGCTATGCCCTGAGTGGCAATGTTGGACTAGCATATTGATGTCATGGGTCGGATCACCTTTGGGTTGCCACCATAAATGTTTCAAACTCCGTTACTAGTTCATTGTTTGCAGTCTTTTCGTCGCTCGAGTTAGCCAATAAACAGTCTCAATAATGGGGTATAGTAGTAAATTCCGTTGTCGGAAAGGTCGCATTCCATCGAAGTGGGAAGTACTGTTTTTGTCCTACATTAGGGTAACTCACCCGGGCCTGTTTGTGATCTTCGGGAAGATACATTTGAACCCACCATATTCCTGTACAACGTATTGGAATGGCATTTCAACCACCCCTTAGCATATGTGGTGGATGACATGGCTGTCCGCTTGAATGAAGCTCCGGGAACCAAGGTGGAATGTTCGTACTGTACAGACAAAGAGTCAGGTGATCACACGACAAGAACAAAATGTTCACGAAGTGGGAATGCATCAAGAGAAGCAACAATCCCGGGTCTGGTTATTGCTAAGTTTGGCAGCCTTCCAACGACGGAAATTATGGGACCATCCCTTGACGCTGGTTCGTATCCGTACATGATAGACATAACAGTGGAAGTCGAGTGCCTGATTTCCGAAATCAGTATCAAATCAGCACAGATCAAATAAGGATTCCTACGTGTGGAGATGTACCCTCCGACTTATTGGATCTTCGAGCAAGTTGATCAACAACTCTCGAATCTTGCGAAGCTGAATTGGTTGATAAGTAAGAGCTACTTCTGGGCGGAATGATATGCTAAGATATCAATACGAGAGATGTGAAACATCCGCTGTATGCCGATCCGAGACCCTTTTATAGACTAACTTATATAAGCTTAGAGTGGCAGATGACTAAGGCAGCACGCTACGCCAGTCTCCGTGTCCTCATTCTGAATCAGCCACAATGTCGATGGAGGAAAGCATTAGTCTCGAGGAGACCAACAAGATCCGTATCTCTCTTGGTCTCAAGCCTCTTACAGATGACTCTGCACCAACCGACGACAGAGAGAAACAAGCGGAGGATAACTATGCCAAGCAGCGCGAGCGCGAGGCGAAGGAGAGAGAATCAAAGTATTTATATGGTTCGTTACAGAGTATACGACTCGTTCTGATTAACGTTCCTTTTCCAGGAAAATATTTGACCGGATAGCGAAGTGAGTAGCAGTCTCCTAGTTCCACGGTTTCCTGTTAATGATTTCTGCAACCACAGGGTGAGGAATAGGCGGGAGCTCAACGCCTCACTCAAGGGTGCAACACTTGGTGACCCCGACAACGATACAGAAGATACCCTGAAGTGGATCAAGAAAGCTAAGAAGCGTGATAAGGAGCTGGCGAGGAAAAGGCAGCAGGAATTGGACAACTTGGATAAGGTTTTCCAGGGCGATGAGTACACAGAAAGTACGTGTCTCTGGTAATCTGTAATAACTTTTCTGATGGTTTATCTGCAGAGGACTTGGTTGGTCTCAAAGTCAGCCATGATTTTGAGGACCTCGGAGAAGGCGATGCCCGTATCCTTACTCTGAAAGACAGCCGTATTCTTGACAACGAAGGTGCGTTGATTGGGAAGCTTTCTATAATACACCTACTTAGTTTTATACAGAGGACGAACTTCAGAATGTTGAAATGGCGGAAGAGGAACGCTCCCGGAAAAATAATGAGCTGAAGGTCAAGAAACGGGATTATACTGGCTACGACGATGACGAATTTACGGAAGGCAAAGCTGGAATGAAGAGATCAATTTTAGCGAAATATGATGAGGATATCGAAGGTGCTCGCGAAACCGTACGTGTCTTGTCCGCAGCAGGAGTCTAGCTAAGTCTGTACTTAGGATTTCCGTCTGGGCAGCTCTGTTACATCCACCAAAATCAACGGAGCTCAGGCGAAACAGGAACTTGCGACCGTAAATAAATCTCTACTGTCAATAAATTACGCCAGTAAGTCCTTTCTTCGCTATCCCTCATGCCTTCTCCCAATCTCCGCTACTTTTAGAAAATTTGGAAGCGTATGATTACCTACAAGAGGGAGACGTGGGTTTCAAGAAACCAAAGGTAAGTCCTAGTACGTTTCAGACCCGAGGTCGATTTGACTTGTCATTAGACAAAAAAGAAACGTTCATCACGTCGTGCCCCCATTGAGGTTGAAGTTGACGAGAATGCAATGGAAGTTGACCAGAAGCCGATTGTGCCTAGGCCACGTGAGTTAGACGCTAACTTTGTCGATGACGATGAGCTACAAGCTGCCCTTGCTCGATCCCGAAGAGCGAAACTTCACAAACTCAAGAAACTGTCTCCGGAGGAGATTGCCCGTAAAGGTAGGCCCTGCATTGATTCTTTGGCCTTGTAGTGACTGTCATTTTAAGTCGCTGAGGAGCGCAAGCGAGAGCAAGCAAGTCAAGCAGATGATGTCATAAAGATAGATGACACGGAGGATGGTGGTGCCAACGGTTTGACTTTTGACGACACCTCGGAATTTGTTCGGGCTATATCGTACAACCCGGGCGCACTCAAGATGGAGCCCGCAGAGGCAATAGAGCCCGCCCGAACCACACAGTTATCGCCCGCTCGCGACGGCTCGGTGGCTGTAGGTGATGAGGCTGTCGACGAAATCGAAGCCGGCGAAGTTGTTGTCAAAGAAGAAGAGGACAATGATGAGGAGATGCTGAATGCCATAGAAGAGCTTATCAAGGTCACAGAAGCAGAGGAGAAGAATGCCGCAGCCGACCATGATGAAGTCGGGACATTAGGGGAAAAGACGTTTGGCTCTGGCATGGCGGCCACCCTTCAACTCCTTCGGCAGCAGGGCGTATTGCCAGCGCCATCTGCAGATCAGAGTGAACGCGAGGTGGTTCAATTACAGAGAGATTTATGGCTCGCCGAGTATCGTCGTCGACAAGCACAACGCGAATTGGAACGCGTACAGTCCCGCGGTGGTAACAAGGACCAAGCGACGCGGGAATACGAGAATCGAGTGCGAGAACAACAGGAAGCTCGCGCGCAGCTGGACTTGTTCAAGAACTACAAGCCTGACGTCAACATTGTTTATTACGATGAGTATGGTCGTTCGCTCACCCCGAAGGAGGCCTGGAAAGCCCTATCCCACAAATTCCATGGTAAGGGCTCCGGGAAGATGAAAACAGAGAAGAGACTTAAGAAGATTGCGGAGGAGAAGAAGCAGGAAGCTATGGCAAGTGGTGACACTCCTCTCAGCATGAATCGTGCCTTCCAGATTCGCCAAGAGAAAACTGGTCAAGCTCATTTCGTCCTGTCTGTGGGTAATAGAGGGTACGTCGTTTTTCTGTCTATCCTCTTGCTTTGGCTGATTGCATCCCTACAGTGCTGTTCCTCAAGCGTCAGAGTTCTTAGACCCTCAACCACTGTCAAAGGGCAAGACTGAAAAGACAAAGAGCAAGAAGAAGGACTTAGGGAAGGGCGGTGCTCAATTGCTCGATTCCGGTGGTTTCATGACTCTGCCAGCGCCACAGACGCAGATGCACGTCAATTCTCAAAGTCCTGCCCCATCAGGCTTTACGTCCATTCTACCCGCTAATGGATCGATATCACCTCCGGCTATGAAACCAGGCTTTTCCCGTATTTCGTCAGCTGCAGATACGCCAACGCAAACTGGTACTCCTGTGCCCGCGGAGCGGACGAAGGTGGCTTTTGGCTTCGGATCAAAGAGGAAGGCGGCAGAGGACTTTATGGATCCGCCACCGTCGAAGAGACGATGAGTTGAAGTACCGATATATTGGTGGTGTATTATTATCATGTTTTTGTTTTGTCACTACAGCAGATGCAGCAGGATACCGTGGCAATACTTAATTTCAGGAATTTTTGCACATATTCCCGATAGGAGTGCGTTGTTGCTCAAACAACTTCCATCTGACTGAGATGATCATACAAATACACGAGTAATGCATTGTAGGTACGTGAGCGAAGGAAACGTTGTCTTCATATAAAGTGCGTTCTATCTCTCTTGTCAACAATCAGTTTCTTGATCTCTGATTCGCTGTGACATGGACAAAGGGAAGGTTCTTAAGTTCCTCTCCTGGAAAAGTACAAGCTCCCCTTGAAATCATGATAAGTTCATGTATTGGGCTCTCTATCAGGACACCAGTGAAACAGGTCTGAGACAGTCGTATTAAGTTTGCAACGAGGCATTTCCTGATCAGATTTAGAGCAGCTATAAACTGTTAGTCTCGCTCAACAGAACCGCTCTGCCTCCGCCCTGAAAATGGTAATCTCAAGCTGTTCTACATCTCGAATACAGAAGCACACGTAGGGTTCAGTGGACCATATGGAATGTTTCCTATGACGAACCTCCACCTTTATAAGGTTGCATGAGTTGAAGTGTTGGGAGAGAACGGCAAACACGCTTTCTTCCCAACTCTTCGAGGATGTTGACAGTGCTGGAGCTTCTGACATATTTGACAGCTGTTTTACTGCTGTGCGTTTCCATTCGTGACTGGAGGCAACGTAGGCTCCGGGGGGGCTTGCCGCTCCCTCCAGGGCCGAAGGGTCTACCGATCATCGGAAATATACTCGATGTCAATTTTTCTGCACCTTGGCTGTCGTATACCGACTGGGCGAAGAAATACGGTACGTCTCGACTGAGCGATGTATGATGCGATCTAATGACACATGGTGCGAAGGCGATCTGGTTTATTCCACCATCCTCGGACAGGAATTTATCATTATCAATTCTGAGGAGCTTGCGCATACTCTTCTGCAACAGCGTTCTGCAATATATTCCGATAAACCATATTTCTCCATAATGAAACTGTATGTCGACATTTATCACAGTGCCGTTCCTCAACAAACTAACCGCCTATAGATTTGGGATGGATTTCAACACCGGGGCGTTGCCCTTTGGAGACAAGTGGCGCCAACGTTCGTCTATATTTTGTCATGATCTGGCGTTTGAATTGACTGGTTACAGACCGGAAGATGCTCAACGTAGGGCTCAGGATGGAAGCCTCTCGTGAATACCGGTCCATGGAACTTCAAAAGATCCACCAATTTTTGGAGAATCTCATCGTTTCTCCGACGCACTATCCTGTGCATACAAAGACGTATGCAAGCTGAATAACACCCCTTCAATATGAATAATTATTTGTGCAGATTGACAGCTGCGATCGCCATGGCTGTCGCATACGGTTACGACATTGCGCCGGTCGAGGATCAGTTCGTGGGCAAGGTTGAAGGCTTCCTGGATTTGTTTTTGCATGGAGTCACACCGAAGCGGGCTGCGTTGATCGAAGCGTTTCCATTTCGTGAGTGTTTAATCGAAGTGGAACAACCCCAGTAACTTCATCTTGCTTATAGTACAATATATTCCGTCGTGGTTTCCGGGAGCGAGTTACAAGCGCCGAGCTGCAGAGTGCCGCAGTCTCGCTCGTGATGTCCTTGATGGTCCCATGAAGTATGTGAAAGATGAAATGGTAATGTTTTTTTTTGTGGATAGATGTTCGTTTCTCATGCTTTAAGCCTAGGCTGGTGGGACGACACGACAGTCTCTCGTCAAGGAGCTTTTGAACAGGTATACGGACAAGGACAACATGGACAGCGTTGAATACGAAGAGACAGTCAAGGAGGTTGGTGCTACTGTATTCACAGGTGCGTTTTCTGCAGTTAAGGCGAGATAGGCTCACAAGAAATGTGTCACGAAGGTGGAGTAGAAACTGTAAGTGGAACTTGTTCTGGTTCCTCAGTGGCGACTACATGTCTCGTCAGACGGACGCCGTTATACATGTCTTTCTACTCGCCATGGTCCTTCATCCAGAGGTCCAGATCAAGGTCTGATCAATATTCGCCTCCCAGTCCTCAGACTGAAGTCTTTGTTTGTCAGGCTCAAGAAGAGCTTGATAAAGTGGTTGGTACTGGTCGTCTCCCTGATTTCAGCGATCGAGAAAAGCTTCCCTATATTGAGGCGGTATACCTCGAGACTCGTAGGTGGCGAACGACAGTTCCAGTCCGTGAGTTAAGAACAAACTAAACTTGCTTTCAAGCACTGATGCGATGCACAAGCCCCCCCGCGTATTACGAGTACCAGTGATGTCTACAATGGATACTACATTCCAAAAGGTGCGGATACAACCTGTGCCACCGGTCAACTGCATAAAACCCATGTCAACAGGCGCCATTGTTCTCACGAATTTCTGGTAAGTTCGATTCAAATTTGGTTTGTCAGTATATGGCGTAAATGGTCGAAGGGCGATTACACAAGATGAAACACGCTTTCCGGATCCAATGAGCTTCAAGCCGGACCGCCATCTATCATCCACCGGTGAACTCATTCAAGGCACTGCACCTCCCACCTTTTCATTCGGAATGTACGTGCCCAAAAATTTACTACTCAATATTCTCAAACAGACGAAACTTCAAACAGACGAAACTGTCCCGGAAGGTATCTCGCAGATCAAAGCGTTTGGGCCTGTATTGTGTCCATCTTGGCAACGTTGCGAATTGGGAAAGGGAAGGACTCGACCGGATGTGAGATTGACGTGAAACCCGAGTTCACTTCGGGTGGGTTAGAAATGTAAGGGACTTCCGACCAAACATCGCGCATGATATTGATTGGCTTGGTAGTCGACCGAAATATTTCGCATGCTCCTTTGAGCCGCGCTCTGCTAACGCGGAGAGATTGATCCGCGCGAGCAACAGGAGGGAGTAGACAGTCCCTATTCTCGCAATTCTAACCGAATAAGATCGCGAGCAACGTAGTGTAAATTGAGTGGAGAATGATGACTTGAATAGGCTTCTGAGTGTGGAGTAGAGTGAATACATTATGCGAAGTAAAAGACAGTTCTATGCCTAACTGATCATCTGGAACGATGTGCGAAGTCGTAACAACACCTACCGATTGTAATATTACGTGCTGTCCAGCAGAGGAAATCCTTACGATTCCTTATCGCCTACTCATGAATGAGGCGCTGTTTTCCTATCGTCAACATGAGAGCCGAAAGCCATTTGCCAGAGCTCGGGGCCATCCCGTATCAAAGCCTGATATGGCGAGGTGCATAAGATTAATGCGGAATGCGGAATGACCATGGCACGTACGATGACAACCTCCACGGCGATGAGGGCGATGATAACAAGTTCCATCCGATGAGTGGATGACTACGAAAAGCTCATTATGTGTGCCCGCAGTTTTATCACCAGATGACGTACCTCAGTGAGTAGTTGACGGAGAGTCGATTGCACCTGGGAGAGGGTGGTTAGTTGATGATCCTCCCTATGTCGATAATATCACCTCAGTGGCATAAGTGATTTTCTCATTGACCGCATTGGTCCTAGCCTTCACCTCGAGAGCGGCTGTCATCGATTTGAAGAAACCTTGTTTTAAAAAACTAGTTGAGATCGACGTAAATATCTATGACTGTCAAGGACCCAACCTTCTAATTCAGGTTCAGTCCAGTACAGATCTGGAGTATCTGAGAAGTTTTCCCTGTTGAGGTTAAGGCCCTGGCGGAACTTCATGAGCGCCCCAAGCTTTTTGATGAGGGCTTCCCTGCTCAAACCAGGCCTTCCCGTTTTCTCAAGGGAGTGTGGGAGGAGTGCCACGGAAGAGAGATAGTCTTCGAGTGATACTTCAAGAGCCGAAAGCGCTGTAGAACGCGACAATGCCTGGGAAAATGCATATCGCGCTAGCAGGGTATCTGCGGGGAGCGCAGGGGAAACTGGTAAGACGGCAGGGGTATTTTCAGAGTACTCAAGCGGCGCCACTCGCCCGAGTATAATTAAATCTCCTTGTATTCGAGTTTTTCTGCAAAGGAGAAGGAGGTTTAGGTTAGTGCACGCAGTTTGGATACTTCAACTGGGCACCTACTCTGTCGGGTCTGTCACAAATTCCAGTTCCTCTGTCTCTGGATCGTTTAACCGGCCGACTTCACTAGGAGCGAGGACTTCTCGTGCGAAACGTCGCGCTTCTCCCTCTCCAAGACCCCAGCACACGAAACTTCCGTTCGAGAATACAAAAATTTCTCCCCCATCACCCCAGTGTGGAACCCACCAGGCATCGTGAAGCGTCTGAGCCTCAGGGAGACGGGAGCGTAACCTTGACAAATGGTAACGCTCTGCTGTTGCAAGGGTGAGAACAGGCCTGATAGAACTTCTAGTAGGTGTCGGGTTAGAGCGAATGGGTATTGATGCAGAAGCAGTACGGCGAAGCGGGGTACTGGCTTTTGGCTTGTGCTTCGGTGCCTCTGAAGGCTCTGTGTCTACAGACGCTGAGAAAGAACGGGTAAAGAGGAACCAACGATCATGATTCAGATATTTCGATGTAGACGCGACAGCACCGGTGGAAGGATTGAAACACGAGCGCACATTCGCACGGAGGATGGTAGTCCTGAGTGCTCTGCTGACGCTGTTCATGGAGAGACTAGGAAATTAAAGCCAAAGGCAAATGTGCTGAGTGACAATTGGAAGAGAGACGTTATGTAACAAATTATGGTCAAGTAATTACCCCGGCACCAAAGTTACTCGTTCATAATATTCACATACGACTACCAGCTACCTGCGGCCTGCTATGCCAAAGCAGACTTGTAGTCAACTACAGGTATGGTATTGGCACTGTGTCTTGCATTTGTGTTGCAGGGCTGGTGGGGGTGCAAATGTTGAGAAACGGAATCTAGTAACTTCACGTGTTACCGTTGAGATGCAGGAGACTGAAACCAATTCTAATTCCATTGCATGCATATCTCTATGCTCGGGGTTGCTAGTAGGTATTCATTTCTGAGCGGCAGTCTCAATCCAGCGAGGTATTTATGCGCCGCAACTTACCGCTGATAGGTAGTAGGTCAGGCGTACAAAGGAATGCGAGGACGTTTGCTCCGTCAACTCACAACAGGACATGGCATATCACCAAAATAAGCCTCACGGGCTTTTTTCTGGCTGCGCATTGCGGATTTCTGCACGTGGTGCCATCTCATAATTTTCGAACCCGAGAGATTTCTGAACGTCCTTGTCGCTTGCGTCTGGCTCAAGATGACCTTGAGCGTTACGACGGGCTCTATACACACACATACAATTTAAGAGTGAAATTTTCAAGAGGCCACTAAAAGAGACGTACCTGAAGAATGTGTACGAGAGTACGACATCATCGATGCCCCTACATGCAGGGTCATCGAGAATGTCCTTATCTATAAAAAAGAGGAGTGGCATATCGACTTCCTCGCCTGCAAGCAATTTCTGCTCTTCGAAGCAGAAACACTCTACTTTTGAAAAGTACGGCGCGATCTACACCATTAACAATCAATGGCTGCTGGGTTCTGGTGTCTGAGTAGCACCCACCCGATCAGGCGTAACATTGTACGTCGCGATTCCAATTATATCCTTGGGACTTTCATTCTTTGCCTTGTAGAAAGCAAGGCTGGTCTCTCCGGGAAGCACCGTCACGAATTTCTGCTGCGGGGTAAAAGACCATGGCAGCGCTTCTGCACGGTCGGCATTGAAGTGGACCTTAATACGTCGCGCCCCTTCAACGGGAACTAGGCGTGTAGGTTCGAACCGGCCTGTTCCAACGTTTGGCGTGCCAGCGAAGCCAGTAGCTGCGCAGAACATCCGGTACAGCGGAACCGCAGCGTAAGTTACACCTACTGCGAATACAATCTATGGGAGCTGTATTTAATTAAAATATAAGATATGGCGCAGGATAAGCATACGACGGCAGAGGAGTACATGAGCAGATTGCGGTTCCGAGCTGCATATAATGACTGTCGGGATGCATATGGTGGGACGCGTGAACTGGCGTTCAAAGGGGTTGTCGGTCGTGAATTCGTGGTCATCGCTCGCGAAACCAGTGACGATCGCAAGTATGAACTTTTAATATGGGTTGCACAAGGATTGCTGTTGAGAGTGTGCAATGAACGGCATCGGGGAAACGCATTCGGGCGGTAACGGGCAGTCTATGGAACATTGGGTTTAACGAATAAAAGGTCTACAGCATGCTCACCGACCGCGTACAACCTGCCTTAAAGAGAGGCGCAAGCAGCTTGAAGGACATCGCCGTCAACGTTCAAGTTGGCGAGCAGAGACAATTTCCGCTTCCAGCTTTGACACGTGACTTCTGCAGGGAACAACAATCCAGACGGAGTGACTGCGACGACGACAACGAGAAACGACGACGACCAATGTCTACAGGAACATCAACTCCCTCTAGCTCGAAGACACCCACTTCAACAGCAGATACTGATATAGAGCAGCTACTTTCTCGGGAGGCATCTGCATTCCAACGCGAAATCGAGGTCGAGCGAATTCTCAAGGCGTTTAAGCTCAAGTGCGTGACTATATCTTGCTTTTGATCAGTCCTTGCTGAATTAACATGATAATGCAGCCCATATGATATTCTCGACATAGACGACTCTACAAAGCCAGATGGAATCAAGCGTAGATATCGACAGTTGTCTCTGTGTGAGCGATATTGCTTCACTTGCGCTCTACTTAATTGAACATAGCTGACGGATTTGCGGCTTTGTACTCATGGTTTTCCGATCGGTGGTTCTGATTGACCTTGGCTTCACTTCTTGTCCGGTTCATCGTGTGCATGCGTACGTTGTTCCGTAACCAGTCATTCATCCTGACAAGACCCCCCACGCTCGTGCTCCAGATGCATTCGACCTTCTCAAGAAGGTGCGTTTTTACAATCTGATGTTGTCTTTCCCAAGCTCCCGTTCTTTCTTACCTTACTGCTGCATTCATTTCTGTACCACTTTCGCCACCTTTGGTTGGAATACCACCTTTCTTATCACATCGCTCATTTCGCTGAATATGTTTTCGTGATCCGCATTCTTACTTCCCAACGCAGGCTGAATCTGAGCTATCTGACCCCGCCAAGCGCGAAGCCCTTGACGCCACAATCGCAGAGGCGCGTCTACAGCTCCTCCGCAGTCTCGGTTTCTCCACAAGCACGCAGGATGATGATCCGAAACTTCGAGCACTCGTCCCACCCTTCAAGGTACAGTTGCGTGCGAAGGCCAAAGACTTATTGATTGAAGAAGAGGTCAGGCGAAGGAAGTGAGTCACTTTTCTTTGATGTTAGGCTTCGCCACAGTCCTGATGACTTAATACTTGCCAACAGAGCAATTAAGATGAACCTTGCGAACGAGGGACTGGAAGCCCGGAAGAAAGAAGAAGAAGTTGCTTCAAAGAAGCGTAAAGCCGAGGAGGATAAATCATGGGAAGGTGGGTTGTATGGTTTCTTTTCTGTTCCGTTCACATGTTTAATGCTTGCCCATTAGAGACCCGTGAAACTCGCGTTGATTCGTGGCGTTCATTTAATAACACGAAGAAGAAGAAAAAGACGAAGACCCAGATCCTTGGATAAATATATGCATCTTGATAGTGCGTTTCGGGACTTGGCCTTGTCTCCCGCGTGCGTCGGTGTACTTAGATGAACCTCTGTCTTATCTTGTGACCAATAGCTGCTATATAATAGATCTGATACACCGCCAGGGTGTTACTTTGTAGCCGACACGCTGGTACACCACGAAAATCACTCGAAATGCGAAGCTGCCAAGTCGATTGACGTATAGTATTATTTGGAGGGGGGTTGCATATTTTGTCACCTTACCAAGCTTGCTTTCGGCAAACTTGACCAATACCATTCAAGGTGGCCGGTGTGAGGATTGTGGGTATAGAAGTACATATAGGTATGAAGCAAGAAATTCGCCGAGTGTGCTAAAGGGTTGCATGATTCGTGATAACATTCAATCAGAAATATCAATCACTTCCACTTCTTCCACATCCTCGTCGTCCACCGGGAGCGTTTGTGCTGAAAGCGGAATGTTTTCCTTCCCCCCGTCCGAATCATCTACATACATCTCATCTTCGGAGTCAACGACAATGACACGTTCACGTAAGTTGGGGGAATAACGGCGACGAGAAGGTGCAGGCGCCGGAGAACGCCGTGTTACAGATCCTGCGCGCTGAGTGGTGGCGTGTTGAAGATGGTATTTGCTTGATGAACTAGATGTTATTCGCAGAGCACTTGTATTTGCTTGAGAACGTGCACTTGAGCTAACATGCAAAGCATTCGTGCCCAACCGCATATCAGAACCTGGACCTTTCACGCCTGACGTGGATGGCTGACATACGGCTGCCAAGGCATCCGCCTCCATTTTCTCCATTTGCGCGAGCATCTCGTCATCCACGTCGAGGTCCATCGAATCCACATCATAATCTGAAGGTGGGGATGGGGGGTGGGGCATTTCAGAAACATTTGGCTTCGAGGGCAGTTTTGAGATAGACTTTGGGGGTGATGCAGGTCCAGATCCAGTGACGAGGGCTTCGAATTCCTCATCATCCAAGGTATCACATCGTGGCATGGGAGAGAGAATGCGGGCCCGTGCCAAGGGGGCGGAAGGATTATCCTGTCGATTCGACGTGCTAGATGTTGATGTTGAAGGGTTTGTGGAACACAGCGTAGAGGATGTAGAAAAGTACGGCGACGTGCTTAGCGCGGAGTGAGTAGAAGACGAAATAGGCTTGAGCGAAGATGTCGGTTTAGAGGATGATACAAGGGTGGATGAGGTGGAAGCGGGAGTGGAGCTTGACTTTGAGGCTCCTGGTGCTGGACTGGCTTTGAGTGCTGCGGTAGATGTAGGTTTTGGTCTGACTGCTGTAGATGAGGCACTAGAACGTTCTGGCGGATTAGTCTGAACAGACAATCTATCAGCAGCACGAGATGGGGGTCTGACAGCTGGGGTTGCCCGTTGTGGAGCCTCAGCCCCCCCAGCTGGTTGCGGATCGGGGTTTGGATCTGGTTTTCTGGAGAACCATTAATTGATGACAATCCACGCGAAAGCCAACTCACCCAAGCCTCCGATTCAAGCTGCGCAAGAAAATGTTATCTTGCATCACCTCATGGTCCTCCGTCTGATGCCCTTTGAGCTCAATCGTGTTGGGTTCAAGGAAGATGATGCCTCTGCGAATCCGCACATCTTTCAGCAGGATCTAACAGCAGGATCAATAGAATCATTGATATTCGCGCAGTCGACCAACACATACCTTGTACCCCAATGGAGTGACACCTAGTCGGAGCTGCGGTATAGAACGATATTCCACAGCCTCGACGGTCGTGAAACCATCACTGAGTTCTAGTCGTAACATACCTCGTGGATATTGTGGCACCGGGCCTTCATCTTCTTTTGCATCCTCATCGCCCTCCGTTGCAAGCCCAGCCAAGTCTACTCTATCTATACGATTTTGCCTTACATTCATCAAGCTGAATGCGCTGTTACCGATATCACTGATGGCACGAATCTCTACAAGACATGGGGGACCTGTAAGGCGCGCTTTGCGGATGGCATGGATGTCTGCTGAGAGGCCAGTGTTTTGCAGGGTGGAATCTGTAAGGCTAGACTGGAGAAATTGAGAAGTTATATGTGAGGTAAACTCTTGAAAGTCTGTATTAGAGGTTGAAGAAAGGGAGTAGGAAGACGCTATCCACGCGCAGCATTCACGAAGCCAATCCTACGGGTGAATCAATACTAATGAAAAGCCAAACCATTGAGGGGGAGTTTACTGGATCGACAGCTGGACGGGGATTTTGTTCGTTCACCCATTTAGTGATGTTGGCAGGGACAGCAGCCATAGTGCAAGCAGTAGACGCCGTGACGACTGAACGCGCTCCAATAATTTGCATCACGTGCGCGGGAACTAATTTTTGAAGTGCTCTCATCGTCTGGATATCATGGGTTTGTCATGATCTCCAAGTCATTGCCACGCAGCTATATTTCATCCCGATACTGCCCGAGTCTCTCGTCGAGGTGTGCAGCGTTGAGAACTATGGCGACGCTGCCACGTTTGCCTGTGCCTGACCTTCGCAAGACGTTACAAGGCTACCTACAGTCTATTCAGCCATTTCTTCGCGAAGATGAGGCACGTGGTTACAATCTCTTTGACGCCAGCTATGCAAAGCGCGTTCAATGGGCAGATGACTTCGAGAAAGGCATTGGCCGCATCTGTCAGCGTAAACTCCACGGTATGTCCTTCTACCGTGCCAGCACAATATCTGTCACTAGCCTGCCTCAGAGTTGGATGCTCGCTCTCCCCGTAACTGGTTAAACGATAACATTTGGACCTACTTCGCCTACCTGTCCTGGCGTGCCCCGCTCCCCATTAATTCCAACTGGTGGCTTACATTCATCAATGATCCCTCCATACCCGATTCCGTTTTGCGCGGGGACACTAATTCAGGCATAGAGCCCTGGCAAGTGCGTCGTGCTGCATTCATCCTGCACCGCGTCCTCGATTGGCGCGCCCGAATGCTCAACCAGCTTCCAGATCCCGATACCACCCGGACTGGTGTCTGGCTCCTCGATAATACGGAGAAGATGTTCAATACATGTCGTTTGCCAAGAGCCGGAGCAGATGTCCTTGCACCTAGGAATCCGGCATCTGAACATGCCCAGGACATCATGCTTATGTTACACGACTTTGTGTATACGGTCAGGGTGTGTGAGAATGACCGGACGCCATTACCTGTACAGACCATTGAGGATCGCATACGCGCAGTAGTACTGGACGTGATTAGGAGAACAGAAGCTGGAGACAGCGCCGTCCCGGTCGGTGTCTTGACCTCGGACGACAGAGACCGTTGGGCAGAGGTCAGTGCACTCCGCATTTTTTTCTGCCCGTCGCACACTCGGTCTTGCTGTCGAATCTTCTCCTATGAATTACCTACTAAAGTTCCTCCTATAGAACTATGAACACTTGCTTTCGCTTTCACCCACAAATGCCTCGACTCTCCGCGCAATTAACGAATCGATTATGGCTCTTTCTCTCGATCATTACACTGCTATGCCATGGCATTATCCGACACCAAATTTTTCTCCCCAATCCTCTCATTTAGATATCCCAGTTCTGGACTCTGACGCAGAAATCCACGCACACCTTCACAATACCCGCTCCCCTCATCTCGCTCGAAACAGATGGTTCGACAAGTCCCTCACACTATCCCTGGAGCGCAATACACGTGCTGGCGCAATGGGTGAACACTCACCTGTCGATGCGTTAGTGCCTAGCATTGTCTTTGACTACGGTGTCACTGCTGGTATCGACTCTTCAGCATTTTCGGAGCCTGAACCTCTACCCTTGACTTTAGAGGAAGCCCGCGTGAGAGATGTAGGAGAGGGATGGACCCGTCTCAATTGGGTGACTGACGAGCGGATCCAAGCTCAGATTAAAGAAGCGGAAGGACGAGCCCAGGTCTTGATCGATGATTCGGACGCGGGGATTTTGGCGTTCGAGGAGTATGGAATCGACTGGATTAGTGGTGTCGGTAAGTTTGCGAACTTTAGTATTTTCGGGCGTCTTGCCTCTTTTATGGGCGGTGAACACGTGAATCTTCCCTATGTCTGTGAAGTCCATCTTTTCATCTTGTGATTCCCACTCTTCGCGACTTTTCCTTTAAGATTGATTGTTGATTATTTTCCCTCTTTAGCCCGCCTTCCACCAGATGCCTACGCTCAAGTTGCGCTCCAACTCGCCTGGTACCGCTCACGTGGGGTCATCACAGCGACCTATGAAACCGTGCTGACGCGCATGTTCGACTCTGGGCGGACAGAATGTGTTAGAGGTGCGAGTGTGGAGGGGAGGGATTTTGTGGAGGCTGCTAAGGGATGGGGACGTGGGGCTGGGTGTGTCGCGGAGACAGTTCAACGTGAGGTGGATGTGAGATTTTTGCGCTCATAGTAGCAAAGATACTCACAATATTCGTCTTTTCTCTTGTACAACTCATTATGCAGCCCCGCGTACTTTTCCCCCTCCTCAAGCGCGCCGTCCAAACACACTCAAGGCGCACGAGGGAAGCTGCCACTGGGCGCGGGATCGACAGGCACTTGTTAGGGCTGAAGCTAATGTTGGACGAACTCCCTCCTGATACATGCAAATCTGTCTCCTCTTCCTTGGAATCTCCAAGTACATCTGGCAGCTCAAGCCCCACTCCCACCTCGGCAACGCCCATTGGAAAGGCCACCCACCCTCTCTTTACTGACCCGCTGTTCGCTCGCTCTCAGGAGTGGAAACTTAGTACCAGTGGCCTGACCGCTGGATACCAATTCCGAGGAACGGGCTTTGGAACAGTCTTCCCAGACGGTTATGGGATTAATTGTGAGTTATTTTGAGTTATTTTGCAGCGCCATCTTGGTGGCACGTCGGTTCATTCTGGCGGTTCCATTTACGTCCATATAACCACGCTTACACGCTTTCCCTGATAGACCTCATAGCACCCCAACGCATCAGATTCTGTATCGAGTCCAAGTTCTCATGCTCGCTCACTTCCACCGCCAAGTTCAAGCAGTACATCGCGGATGCACTGCTGGATATGCGAGCGATTTGTGAGGCTGGTTTAGACTCAGCTGATGGACTCGGGTTGGAGGGTGGAACCGCCAAAAAGTCTGGCATAGATCCCCAGGTGCAGGCGCGGCTGTGATCCTAGTGGCGCCTACCGAGGTATGTCGTGCCTACTTGTGAGTTCAAGGGATCCAGCACTGATGGTTTTGTATCGATTTTGACCACAGATAGTTGTAAAACAATCGAACATTACCATTAGAAGCTTGTAGAACATGTAGACCATCAAGCAACACCAGTTCTTATCCACTCTCTCAGCATCGTTGACAATACAACTATCCTTTCTGCTTCGCGCGGCCTTCCAGCATACCGACCTGAAATCCGTGACACATCCTTCGAAGGATTCTGCAACCCTTTGCTACGAATTTCCAAGAAGATATTAATAAACTTACACCCTTCCATCATCTACGGCTCACAGTGGTCATCAACGCTTTTCCTTCCTTCTAGCCGTACCTACCGCAACTTCGATCGCGACGTTCGAGCTGCACGTTTGCAGATCTCGGTAGTCCCGTTCACGTAGACTCTTCAACTATACCTACTTACGGCGTACAACGCAATCCTACTCAGACGCACGTAAAACGAGAAAACCCGTATTTTATTCCAAAAAAAAACAAATGTTGAGGTATCTTACACCGACCGCGAGAACAACCGACCGCCGTGAAGTATCGTACAACTGACCGCAAGGTATCTTACATACAGCTCAGCCCCCCCTTGACCGCCGCACCTCCTACAACGCAATGCTCTCGAGCTCTTCCCTGTCCACCCAGTGGTTGTCATAATAGCCCAAGAGGTTGCCTACGAGCGACTTGTCACCTGCACGCTCCATAAATTTCTGGCTGGTACAAATGATCATGCCTCTTTTGCACCGCGTGAGCATAACATTGGTTCGGCGCTTGTCAGCAATGAAACCGAGTGCTGTGGAGCGCACGAGAGAGATTACAATATAGTCTTCCTCATTACCTATTGCGAACGGACCGCACTTAGTAAGATCGATGAAAGTTTGCGAGAACAAACCTTGGAACGAGTCAACATTGAAACACTTGTCTTCCCAATCAAGCTCCTTGGTCTTCAACCCTTCCTCAATCAGACTCCGCTGAGCATCGTAAGGCGTAATAATCCGGAAGTTCTTGTTCTTCTCCTGCAACATGGAAGCAATCTTGAGGATGGTTTGACACTCTCCAAGGTTCTATGTGCAAGATTGTTCAACATTTCTGGTGATCGAAACGAAGCAACCCACCTTCCAGCTAGTTCCATGTGGTTGTTCCTGGCTGGGAATGTTGATAAAATGGCAAGCCATCCTCTCCATTGTAATGGGGTGTTCTGGGTTTGATTCAAGTTGGCCATCATAGATGGCCTGAGAGATGAAGTGTCCAATTTGAGGGGGCATCCGGTCTATGAAACAAATGATCAAAATGATTGAGAGTAAGTCAAAAGACAGCTTACATTGGGTGTCAAGAAATATTGCATGATCTTTGAGATGCTTGACCTCAAAGATGCTTTTCAGCTCTTGAATGTCTTCCTGACCATGGGGTGGCACTAGAGAAAATCAGAACAGTTTCTGGGCTGCAGGGGGATGGCTTACATTGTTTGTCATCACCAATAAAGCAAACCTTTCTGATGGTGGAGTGGGAAGTAAAAAGAGGAATATAATCACCAATCTCAATTTGAGAGGCCTCATCAATGATAAGGGTCTTGATGGGTGCAGTAGTAAAACCTCCAAACCTGCAAAGAGTAGAGGAGGAGATCATGGAAAGAGTACAGAGTACAACTGGACAACCCAGGAGGTGCTTGTGAAGCAAACCTGGTGTGGTGAAGTCCTCAGAAATAATAGTGTTGGCACGAATGTTAGTATAGAGGTGCTCATGCCTAGAGCACATTAATCTACCTAAATTCGAAGGTCCTAGAGCATGAAGACTCACCAATCTTCAAAAAAGTCCTTGGAGACAAGGAGTTTCCATCGTGTCAAGCCAAAGTTAGCTAGTTTCTCAGCAATGTTTTTGACAGCAACATTTGACTGAGCCATGAGCCAGATGCCAGAGAGCCCACCAGCAATGGCAGCCTGGACAAATGAGGCAATAACAGTAGTCTTGCCAGTCCCAGGGGGTCCCTGGATGACAGTAAGACGGCCATCATTGGATTGCCCAAGCATCTGTTTCACTGCTCTAGTCTGAGAAAGGTTGAGTGGACGACTGGCACGGTCAGGACGGAATCTGATGCAAGGTGCAGCTTCAGCTTCCTCTGTCCATGCAGAGGGCCATTCAAAGTTACTCCTGGGAGAGGCAAAGAAAATAAGCTGTACCCATGGGTTCTCATGCTCCAGGTCAATGAGACCTTGGAGCATCTCCAAGACCTTCTGGGCACGCTGGACCTGAGCCTGAGTAGGATCTTCGCGGCCAATGATCCTGATGGAACCAATGATCTTGCCTGCGAGGTTGAGGTTGTCGGTGGTAGTGAGTTGGGCGATGCGACCCTGAGAGTTCGCAACGCCACCGCCAACAGTGAAGCCCGTTCCGGCTTCGCCAATGGCGATGGATGCGTACTAAACAAATTAATCAGATAGGTGAGGTAAGCCATAGCACCAGCACCATACAGACAACATACCTGATTGCGGCTAGCTCGTATTTTGTTGGCGTATCGGTCTGCCTTCGCACGGATGCGACTATTCTTCGGATCGAAAGAGGTGTGGAAGTGTCGGGTGACCTCCGTGGGCTTCTTCTGATCGAGCTGGAAGGATTCCTTCGAGCTCTTAGCGAGGAATTCCAACGTCTGAGATCACAATCAGTAGTGCTGCCGTTCACCAAAACGAGTGACCTACACTGTCAGGTAGACGGAAGGTGTTCACGGGGGGTACTTGAGCCAGGCGGTCCTCCATGGACGCGAGCTGGGAGAGATAATGCGCGATCCACGCGCGAAGCGCGAGTGGAGTAGTAAATTTATCGAGGGGTTTGTCGTGATGGTATTCGGTAATGGTATCGGTGGAAAATATGTGTTTGATGTTATGGTCATAAACGTGATGCAGGTCACCAACTGCCTGCTTGACAGTAGCAAGTGGAGCGCGCGTCCGCGGCGATCCTGCGCACTGCATATCAATCGCGTTCGTGATTCGCAGGCCGAGTGTCTGGAAGAGAGCAAGAGAGAGAGGTGCGATATCGAATGCATACAAGAATCCGGTGGGTCGCTGAAGGAGATTATCAGTCAAAAACTGCCGAGCGGCGGTGTTGTCCTCAGGTGTAGATGATCCTTTATCGTGTTCGTTGCCCTTGAAATCGATGATTACGATAGTGGACGCGTCAGCGATGGCAAGCATTGCGAGCTGTCCAGTGGGCAAGTACGCAGCAGCAAGGCCAAGGGCGCGGCCCTCGTTCCTTTCCAGTACGGTGCGCAACTTATCTTGCTCCTCGATCAAGTTAGATTCAGAGATGATATGAGCCGATAACTGCCCGCTGTCGAATTCGACGAGATTGTTGTAGAGTAGCCTTGTTGCTGTGAGCATGATGGTTGATGTTGGTGAGTGGTAAAGTGTAACGAATGAAGTGCAAATTCCTCGAAGTCAAAGGCATCGATGACCTTCCTGCCTCGTTGCAAACATGCCAAGTGCCTCGTGGTCCATGTTCTCCGCTTACCCACCGCTCTATTTGTGTTATCTATCACCACCATCGCATCGCCTTTGTTTCAGTACCCAGATCCGCCAGTTTGCAGCTCTTCCTTACTGCGGAACTACATTGAATCTTTCTTTCACAAATCACAATCTTCGACTCGACCTCATCACTCTGCCGCACAGGTATTGGCGTTATTTTGGTGGACCGAACGCTAAATATTTCAAGTCACTGTATCGAGGCTTTCCGGAAATCTATTTCCACGTGCTCTTTCTTTCATGTCATTACCATACGACATTAGGACCATCATGATACCAATACTTGGGTCGTTCCTTCCCTCGACGACAGCACGTATGATAACGCTTGGCTGGCATGCGAGCACTTGTTATTGGCGGCCAGCAGTATCCAGCCATTGTGTGTGTTGACCTCGTACACTTTGGTCAGAACACTCACTGGGTGAGATCATACACGGTATAACTACAGCCTCGAAAGGTTCCAGGTGACGGGTGTTTGACGTCGGGCCTTGAGGAATGGACTGTCCTACGGTTTTATGATGTCGAATGACCGAGCACACTGCAGACTTCCCGGCCATTCCCAGACGCATGCGGTTATACATAGCCAGTCTCTAGACGTACAACACGCAAACACAATATGCTACATAATACAAGATGTGAGTCAACGTGCAATAAGGTTCGTTCTAGGCGTGAAGTGTAAGTCTGCATCAGGGTAGGACGCCACGGAGGACATCACGACTGTCTAGCCACCCCTCTGGGCCCATGGCCGCAGCAAGCTTCCCGACCAGCGTGTCTCTTGCATTACCAATCATCACAAAATTGCGGCTCGTGCAAATGATCATGCTTTTCTTGCATCGCGTTAGCATGACGTTCGTCCTGCGCAAGTTGTTCAAGAATCCTACGCGCTCCGAGCGAACAAGAGAGACGATGATGTGATCTTCTTCGTTTCCTGCAGCGAATCGTCAGAAAGGTCCATCAGCATGTCAAAATCTACCTGCCTTGGAAAGAGTCTACATTAAAGCACTTGTCCTCCCAGGGAACACCTGCCGATTTGAGCTGCCTTTCGATCGCAGTCCTCTGTGCATCGTACGGGGTGATAACCCTATACTGCCTGCCCTGCTGATGGTATAGTCGAGCGAGATGAATAATCACTGCTATCTCTTGCTCGTTCTGAAGAGAGATGAATAGATATGGAGACAGTGATGAGGAATGACATACAATCCAACTATTTCCCGAACTCTTCTCCTGGCCTCTCTTGACATCCACGAAACGACATGCTGTCTTGCTGTTGATATTGTGTTCGGTCTTCAACTTGTGGTCGTATACGTTCCGGGAAATGAAGTCCCCGATGATGACTGGCATGCGGTCTAGCTTGAAGTTAAAACGACGAAGGAATGAAGGGGAGAAAAGCGGTTACACTGGGTATTCAAAAAGCAAGCCCGCTTTCGGAGGTGCGGGAACTCGAAAACACTTTGTAACTGCTGGATATCTTCATGACCGTATGGCGCCACTAACAACTAATCAGTGACAGAGGAACGTGACAGCTACCTAGATCTCACATTGTTTGTCATCACCGATGAACACCATCTTTTGAAGGTCGGGCTTGAAACGGTGAAGCATAGGAAGGTAGTCTCCCACTTCGATTTGACTCGCTTCATCGAATATAACGGTCCTCACGGGTACGATGCGGGAGCAAGCACCAAGCAGCGGATGGGACAGCATACTCAAGGTGCAAAGCACGACCCTTGAGTCGAGTATCAGCCGGCTCATAGCAACGGACCCATCGACGAACGACTCGGATAGTATAATACAATGCTTTAGTCGCTCATAAAGGTGTTCATGCCTACGAGATGAAAACTCAGTGTGACGGAAAAGACGAAAGGATCGCAACATACCAGTCATAATGGAAGTCCTTGGATACAAGAAGTTTGAATTCGCGGAACTCAACCTTGTCAAGCTTTTCTGCAATATTTTTCACAGCGACGTTCGACTGCGCTACCAGCCAAACCGTACGATCCTTGTTGCCATACTCCATGATGCTGAGGATACTGGCTGCTATGACTGTTGTCTTGCCAGTTCCAGGAGGACCCTGAATAAGCACTACACGATCCTCATCTGCTTCCGAAACAATCCGTCGCACCGCGATTTCCTGCGACGCATTCAATGTACCGCATGGGTAGTGTATAAGGGGATTTGAGACAAGTGCATTGGTGGAACCATCCTGAACGAGAGGGGGCCATGAGATGCCCAAAGACGGTGTCCAGATACTACAGAAGAATGGATGTTGGGTCAACTCGATAGTACCCTGAAGAGCCTTTAGCACTACGTCTTCTTTGAATGTTTCTGCGGCAATCAAATCTCCTTTTCCAAAAGTAGTGACGGAGATGACCTTCCCTGAAGGATTTACAGCGCCTTTGAGGTTGATTTGAGCTCGTCGACCGTCTATATGCGCTGCGCGACCAGTGACCGTTGACTTCCTATCTCCAACTAGCGTTTCGATGTGGATGACCTGTAAGTACGTTCAGAGTTGATAGAAGAGCGTCCCATGAATTTTCGTACTTGCTCTCTGCCCTTCATAATGCGCGTCCCGAAGCGAGTGCACTGAAGGTTAAGGTTACCCTCTTTGGAAACAAAGTCTCCTTTCACGTCATTGACTACTTCGGTTGGCTTCAAAGACTCTAGCTTTTCAGCATGGCGGGAGATCTTTGCTAGGGCACTCAGATACTGTACGATCCATCAGAGGGCAGTCCACGAGGTGACGAAGATTACACACAACATCAGACATCGTGTCTGTGGCGATTCGAGATACGCTAGCATATCTAGATGCCATCCCTTCAAGTGTGGCAGCGCGACATGCTCCCCAAGCCTGGAGCGCACGTGCGTCGCCCCCTTTTCCACGAAGAAAGATAGCCTCCACGTTCACCTTCCGGATTAACAGGTCGCCACCCAAGGCGTTTATAATTGCCTGGAGGGAGCGTCGACCAGCTTGAATAGAAGACACTGACAGGATGTCAACTGCAGCATTTATTCGAAGCGAGAGATCCAGGAAGAGCGCAACTGCAATCCTGTCCATTCTGAACCCATAGAGTTGGATATTGGGGTCACAAAGAATGTAATCTCGTAGGAGGATGCGTCCTCGAGAAACGGAAGGTTGTTGTTGCTGTTGTTGACCTCTTCTCATCTTCTGCGCAGTCGGTTGCGGCGAAGGAGAGAAGTGGACGATAAGAGCACGAGTGAGTGTTGCAAATGCCAAGCCCGAAAGAGAACAGTCAGGATGGTATGTGGTGGCCAATCCTACGATGCCGTCTTTTGCTGAGTCCACAAGGCGCAGCAAGACTGGAGCAAAAATCATGTTCTCGTGAACATCTTCCACAAAGATAGGATCATGAGTGCCAAAATATATATTCTGTCGCACAGAAGAAATCGCATGGGTCATGAGAGAAAGAGATGGAGGGGGAAAGGGCACGGCAACAGAACAATGATTGGGAGGATCTGAACGTGGTTTACTGGCCAGCTATTTATTGCATGATATGAGCGTCTACTGGCACAGAATAGAAATATATTTTGTACAGGTAACGAGACGGGGGAGAGGGGTTGTAAGAACAAAGAATAGAATGAGCCTTGTATATTCTGTTAATAAAATCAATCACTTGCATTACAGCAGGTTGTGAGATAAACAAAACCAGCGCATACATCCAGGTATTCTGGAGGTGGTTTCTCGTGACATGCAACATCTCAATATTTCCTCTTGCCGAAATCAAGAAGTGGCTGTGAATTCACTGCGTGGTTTGACTCAGTGTGCTGGTAGTGCGGAAGAATGCGGATCTCGAGACGCCGACACAGCCAAGGATTTCATGAAGACGAAGGATGCCACTCTCGTACAGGCTGATGGCAGTGTGAGCGAGGTTAATAGTATCGACCTTTCGGTTGTGTAATGATACTATTGGTTTACATAAACAGTGTTCTGCCCAACTTCGTTCACTGACCGTGAAGGGTGGGAAAGTCGCTGACCTTCGATGTTCGCTGACATTATATCACTGGGGGGATCAGGGCAATGTGTCCTTTGGAATAAATCTGAACACACCATGAGGAATGACAGAATTTTACAAAGCTGAGCCACTTGAAATCATGGTGAACATATTTTGAACACATTGTGAAAAATGAAATCTGATTGGCTAATCAGCATTTGTTCAGAATGAAAGCAAGATTTTTCGCCAGATTTCAGGGTGGTCTCAGTTTGTCTTCGATCACGGTGTATTAAAATTTGACTCTCTGGAAAATAGGCCCTTGTCCCCAGTGTACACAGGTATACGAGTACTATATCTCTCATTATCTATCAAATGCGTTCGAGACTTTGTTCGGCTCGGTATCTTGTCTTCCTGGATGCTATCGTATCCGTATCGCAGATAAAGGCCGGCCTATCGTCATCTCCAACCGTATCACCGACGAGTACACGAAGGGAACGTAGACATACTGCACAAGAAGAACTTGTTCTCCCTTGGTGAAGATCGTTTCCTGGCAACACTCCTAGACACTTCCCGACGTTCAAGACGAAGTTCATCCCGGATGCGGTCGCACATACCATGGCTCTGAATCTTGGTGTGTTCTGTTCTCACAGCATCGACAGTGGATCAATTCTACGATTCATAATCTGTGCGAGTTTGTGATTTTGCCTGAATTTTGCGGCTTTTACTGTTTCTCAATGAGGTTATTCGTCTTCATTGACTTGTTGGGCACCATCGTGAGTGTTGCATCCCGACATGGATCTAACCTTCGACTGATGTCTTCTTGTAGATTCTGCCAGCCACAGTTATCCATGTGAGTTTCATGCACTTCATTTGCGAGGCTTTTTTTTTTTGCCTACGATGACTGGAAGCTCTCAGATGGGCGGCTTTGGAATCCTTCCTGCTATCGGAGGAGATACACGACCGCTATCGATGTTCTCTATGGCAACGTCCGTAAACGCATTCGCTGGTTTGAGCTTCAACGCCTGTACTGCCGACGATGACCTCTTCAATGCCCTACGGAACTATTTGAGTATGCAAGACTTGATGACAGTCGCGAAAAAGTAAGTCGCACACGATAGATTTACTGTTCTTTACCAAGTGTTTTTGCAAAGCCGCTCGTGATGCGATCATGGCCAAGTTCCCGAAGGCCAATCTTACATCCCGAAAAGATCTAAACGAACCAATCGACAAAATTCTGTCGCAATCGTAGGAGCAGTGACCATACTGATATGCAATCTCCATGTATTCTATATTTCACCACATTGCCGACGTGCCTAGACACTCACCTACTTTTCTGCATTTTACCCTCGTCATCCGCCTTGAAATTTATCACTTGCTTTTGTAGGAAGCAATTAAACGCATTTTTAGAGATAGACCTTCTTAGGTCTCCTTATTACAAGCAGACTTCAAGCAACATGGATGCAGCTGCTAATCCTTCTGACTTCCGGCGGATTCTGATCAAACATCTCTTTGATTTCTCTAAAGCCGAGGGCTGGCTTGGATCTTTCTTCCACTCAGCAATCCAAGGTTTAGATGCTGAGATCGAGCTATACGAGCTGTTGGATCTGGATGCCGAGGATCCGGAATTTCCGCAGGCAGATGAGATTTTGGACGAGTAGTGCTAGCAGTTGTTGACCACTTTTTCCGTATCTGTTGTGATGTATTACTAGTAGCCGTATGTTTTGAAGCCTTTAGCCTCGGGCTTTCTGCAGCTATGTAGACCGCGTATCATTATTATCTGCCGTTCTCACATCCAATGTCACTTCTTGTCGGAATATTTCGGGCGTTGTTGAAGTCCTTCGCATTTCGTATGTGATGAGATAAAATTTACCTACGTTTGTATAGTCGTATCTACGAGTCGAGAACCTTTGCGCATTTGCAAAGAGTTCCCCGGGTGTAACACCGTCATATGGTTTGTATTACGACATCATGTACATGCTATGACTGCAGCCTCGAAAGGTTCCGGGCTCTTAGATGAGGCTTGGCGGGTGCTCGACCTCGGGCCTCGAGGAATGAACTGTCCTATGGTTTTATGATGTCGAATGACCGAGCACATTGCAGCCTTCCCGGTCCTTCCCAGATGCATGTGGTTATACATAACAAGTCTCTAGATGTACAACATGCGAAAATAATATGCTACATAATACAAGATGAGAGTCAAAGTGCAATAAGGTTCGTTCTAGGCGTGAAATGTAAGTCTGTATCAGGGTAAGACGCCATGGAGGACATCACGACTGTCTAGCCACCCCTCTGGGCCCATGGCCGCAGCAAGCTTCCCGACCAGCGTGTTTCTTGCTTTACCAGCCATTACAAAATTGCGGCTCGTGCAAATGATCATGCTTTTCTTGCATCGCGTTAACATGACGTTCGTCCTGCGCATGTTGTTCAAGAATCCTACGCGCTCCGAGCGAACAAGAGAGACAATGATGTGGTCTTCTTCGTTTCCTGCAGCGAATTGTCAGATAGATCCATCAGCATGTCAAAATCTACTTGCCTTGGAAAGAGTCTACATTAAAGCACTTGTCCTCCCAAGGAAGACCTGCCAATTCGAGTTGCCTTTCGATCGCAGCTCTCTGTGCATCGTACGGGGTGATAACCCTATACTGCCTGCCCTGCTTATGGTATATTCGAGCGAGATGAATTATCACTGCTATCTCTTGCTCGTTCTGAAGAGAGATGAGCAGATATGAAGATGATGATGAGGAATTCATACAATCCAACTCTTTCCCGAATTCTTCTCCTGGCCTTTCTTGACATCCAGGAAACGACATGCTGTCCTGTTGTTGATATTGTGTTCGGTCTTCAACTTGTGGTTGTATATGTTCCGGGAAATGAAGTCCCCGATGATGACTGGCATGCGGTCTAGATTGGAGTTAAAACGATGAAGAATTGAAGGCGAGATATGAGGTTACACTGGGTATTCATAAAGCAAGCATGCTTTCGGAGGTGTGGGAACTCGAACACACTTTGTAACTGCTGGATATCATCATGTCCATATGGTGCCACTAATAACTAAGTCAGTGACAGAGGAATGTGACAGCTACCTAGATCTCACATTGTTTGTCATCACCGATGAACACCATCTTTTGAAGGTCGGGCTTGAAACGGTGAAGCATCGGAAGGTAGTCTCCCACTTCGATTTGACTCGCTTCATCAAATATAACAGTCTGCACGGGTACTATACGGGAGCAAGGACCAAGCAGCGGGTGGGATAGCATACTCAAGGTGCAAATTACGACCCTTGTGCCGAGCATCAGCCGGCTCATAGCAACGGGCCCACCAATAAACAAGTCGGATCGTATAAAGCAATGCTCCAGTCGCTCATAGAGGTGTTCATGCCTACAATATGAAAAATCAAGGTGACGGAAAAGATGTAAGAAGTGCAACATACCAGTCATAATGGAAGTCCTTGGATACAAGAAGTTTAAATTCGCGGAAGCCAACCTTGTCAAGCTTTTCTGCAATATTTTTCACAGCGACGTTCGACTGCGCTACCAGCCAAACCGTACGATCCTTATTGCCGTACTCCATGATACTGAGGATACTGGCCGCTATGATTGTTGTTTTGCCAGTTCCAGGAGGACCCTGAATAAGCACCACACGATCTTCGTCCGCTTCCGAAACAATTCGTTGCACCGCAATATCCTGCGACGCATTCAATGTACCGCACGGGTAGTATATGAGGGGATTGGAAACAAGTGAGGAACCATCTTGGACCAGAGGCGGCCACGAGATGCCTGCAGACGGTGTCCAGATGCTGCAGAAGAATGGATGTTGGGTCAAGTCGATAGTGCCTTGAAGAGCCTTTAATACTACGTCTTCTTTCAACATTTCTGCGTTGGTCAAGTCTTCTTTTCCGATAGTGGTCACGGAGATGATCTTCCCGGAAGGATGTACAGCGCCTTTGACATTGATTTGAGCTTGTCGACCATCTATATGCGCTGCGCGACCAGTGACTGTTGATTTCTTATCTCCAACTAGCGTTTCGATGTGGATGACCTGTAAGTGCGTTCAGAGTTGATAGCAGAGTTTCCCATGAATTTACGTACTTGCTCTTTGCCCTTCATAATGCGCGTCCTGAAGCGAGTGCACTCAAGGTTAAGGTTACCCTCTTTGGAAATAAAGTCTCCTTTCACGTTATTAACTACTTTGGTTGGCCTCAGAGACTCTAACTTTTCAGCATGGCGAGATATCTTTGCTAGAGCACTCAGATACTATACGATGCATCAGAAGGGCATTCCACGACGCGATGAAGATTACACACAACACCTGACATCGTGTCTGTGGCGATTCGCGATACGGTAGCATATCTAGATGCCATCTCTTCAAGTGTGGCAGCGCGACATGCTCCCCAAGCCTGGAGCGCACGTGCGTTGTCCCCTTCCCCATGAACGAAAATAACATCCACGTTCATCCTCTGGATTAACTGGTCGCCACCTAAGGCGTTTATAATTGCCTGGAGGGAGCGTCGACTAGCTCGGCTAGCAGACACTGACAAGATGTCAACTGCAGCATTGATTCGAAGCGAGAGGTCCAAGAAGAGCGCAACTGCGATCCTGTCCATTCGGAACCCATAGAGTTGGATATTAGGATTACAAAGAATGTGATCTCGTAGGAGGATGCGTCCTCGAGAGACGGAAGGTGGTGGTGGTGGTTGTTGACCTCTCCTCTTCTTCTGCGCAGTCGGTGCCTGCAGAGGAGAGAAGCGGACGACAAGAGCACTAGTGAGTGTTGCAAATGCCAAGCACGAAAGAGAACAGTCAGGATGGTATGTGGCGGCCAATCCTACGATGCCGTCTTTAGCTGAAGTCACAAGGCGCAGTAAGAGTGGAGCAGAAATGATGGTCTCGTGCACATCGTCGACAATGATAGGATCATGAGTGGCAATATATATGTTCTGTCGTACAGAGGAAATCTTATGGATCATGAGAGGAAGAGATGGAGGGGGAAAGCGCACGGCAACAGAGCGATAAGAACGTGGTTCACTGGCCAGCTATTTATTGCCCGACACGAGCGTCTACCGGCACAGAATGGGAACATATTTTGTACAGCAAGGGGACGAAAGGGGGGAGAGGCTGTGTAAGAACAAAGAATAAATTGAGCCTTGTGTTCTGTTAGAAAAATAAATCGCTTGCATTGTGGCGGTTTGTGAGGCAAGAAAAAACCAGCGCATATACTAATTCAGGTGTTCTCTGGAGGTTTCTCGTCACATACAACATCTCACCATGTTGCCGGAATCAGGACAGGGCCTGTGAATTCGCTTCGTGGTTTGACTATATCGCCGGTGTGCTGGTAATGCGGAAGAATGTGGATCTCGAGAAGCCGACACAATCAAAGATTTCATGAAGACGATACTCTGCTCGTACAGGCAGGTAGCAGCGAGTTTGAGTTATCGGGCGAGATCTTTCGGTTGTGTAATAATAGTTGTGTATGTGCAATCTCGCCAGTGCTATAATTGTGGGTGAGCCAATAAAGAAACGGGGCAGTATTGAGGTGAGGTGTTTTTTGAATTCAACACAGCCACGCCTTCTTTTCTTCGTCATCACGCGCTTTTCGCCTTCTCAAAGTTTCACTACAATGGCAACTCCTGTAATTGTCGGTGTTGGAGCTATCACAGCTGCTCTTGTTGGACGACATCTCATTCGCAGTGGGGTTATTGGAAAGCGTGCAGCAGACCAGTGGGTGAAGGGAGGCTTTAAAGCAAAAATGGATCGCAAGGAGGCAATTGCGGTCCTTGGACTCAAGTTCGCATTTTCAGCACACTCTAGCTAATATTTTCTTCGTCTGACTGTGTCTCTTTTTCAGAGACGGTATAACAATACGCAACAAGTTAAAAGATGCCCATCGTCATATCATGCTTGCAAACCATCCTGATCGTGGAGGCTCGCCATACCTGGCAAGTAAAATCAACGAAGCCAAAGATTTGTTGGACAAGACAGATGGAAAGCTCAGATAATACCTGCTCTGGTGTGTTGATTGCTTGTGCTACTGGTAAGCCATTGCCAAGCTCTTAACTGCGGAGTTACTCAAATCCTTCAAGTTCTGCTCTGTATTTTTATTGCATACATCATAACATATCCATCATAATACATATCACCACTCGTTCTGTCCCTCATCTGGTCGTGACCTGCTAAACTAAGCTGGACTGATCTCGATGCTAAGAGTATTAATGACTGAAAAAGTGCTGCTTAGTAACCGATTGATTGTATGATCCTCCATGTCTTTCCAGTCCCGCGATTGAAGGTAATCGAAACGTTATGGACACCTCGGAGCTCGAACCCTCAAAACTTGGTACGAAAGAACAGTAGGCGTGTTTACCCTTTATGCAATCTTGCGGATCTCAACCACTCATCGTCGATCGATAATCAGCTGGGATCATGTTTACGAAGAAGAATTGGACAACTTTAGTGAAAATGGAGATGAGGGTGAAATATGGTTCGTATTTTGATTGCTCATACGGCAACTATGTATACTTCTGATGCCCAGGTTCGGCAAGAAGGCGATGATTGAG
Organism: Rhizopogon roseolus; assembly: GCA_930272055.1. Taxonomy (NCBI): domain Eukaryota; kingdom Fungi; phylum Basidiomycota; class Agaricomycetes; order Boletales; family Rhizopogonaceae; genus Rhizopogon; species Rhizopogon roseolus. The sequence goes on from CAKNEV010000021.1 coordinate 156,711, forward strand.
ATGGTCAAGTGGGTCAAGCATCACACACCCCCACGACCCGATATTTCGGTCCTCGAAGTGGGAAGTGGGAATGGCGCACTATTGTTCGCGCTCGCTGGAGAAGCGCGTTATCCAGCGCACCGACTCATGGGTATCGATTACAGTGAAGGTGCCGTCCAGCTTGCTCAGTCCGTTGGGCGTTCTCGGGATCTTGCGGCCGTTACGTTTAATGTGTGCGATTTCCTCCAGGAGGACCCACCATTACTCGCAGACAATCACATAACCGGTCGGAACGGAGCTTGGGATTTAATTCTAGATAAGGGCACATACGATGCCATCGCTCTGATGGAGAAGGGTGACAATGGAGCAATCCCTGTACAAGGATATCCGATGCGTATCGCGAGGCTCTTAAATCCAGGCGGGCATTTCTTGATCACATGTGCGTATGGCGCTTCCACTTCGGTGAAACTGTACAAAGGACCTTTCATTCAGCTTGCAACTTTACGGAGTCCGAGCTACAAACAAAGTTCATCACCGAAGAGACAGGCTTACAGTATCAGTACGCAACACGGATCTTCTTGAAACTAGATGCTGATGCCTCCCAACAGTTCTCGTATAGAACATCCCACCATTTCATTCGGCGGGAGCACCGGCAGTGCATGTTCTAGCGTAGCATTTACGAAACCTGCATCTCGTAAATAAAAGCCAACTATAGTCTGGGGATATGATCCATTCCCGTTTGTAACGTCTCTTTTGCTAATGTACTAGCCCACATCAAAAAACCATCCTCTCCTTTGAATGAATTGGACATGAAGAACACCAGTCCAAGTCCCAAGTTCTCGATCCTGGATGCCTTCACGAATATCTCTTCAAGCGCTCCACGGTTCCTCGTAGAAGGATAGTCATTGGAGTTATTGCTAAGCAAGGGCGACGAAACCTGACTTGCGACGAAGAGCTGTACGAACAACTCTCTTAAGAAAGCGTGTGTCTGCGGTTTGAGCAACGTGAAGTCCACAGGCTGTGAATCCGAGGTCAGCAGTGCCCTGCATAAATTACACCCGGGCTCACCTTGAAGATCGTCAGCGTGCAGCAATCCTTGGCTATCCACCAAGCATATGCTTTGGCGATGTTCTTCATTCGCGTCGGGGACATGGATTTAACTTCAAACCTGCCGGCGTCGGTCTCTTTCAGGTTCTTAATTACCTCTACCCCACCGACGCTGGTTTCGCCCAAGTCTCGGAGGAAGTCCCATAGACAGAACTGCAGCGTTATCTTGTACGAATGTGACCGCTGAGACAAGTACTGACAAACAAGTGTGTAAAACGGGTTGTAAGATTTTTCCTGCGATACCGGCTCAGTCCCGACGGCAACGTAAAATTCCTATAAAAATCACGTACATTTCCACAGCAATGCATATTGACCTTGATGATCTCGCGCTGTTGGACTTCCGTGAGGCCGAGTTGCGCAAGTCGTTCGCAAGCGTCTATATAATCCTACAAGAAATGAACGAGTTTCGTAGCAGGGATTTGATTTGACATCAAACCACTTACATCGCTGCTCATGAGCACGACGAAAATACTGCGACGAATATCTGTATTCATGCCCTGCTTCTTCGCAAGCTTCAAAAGCGCGGTGTTACTGGAATCATCTGTCCCAGTTTCCACAGCGCGCTGGGGATTTTCGTGCTGCTGATCGACCAGAGGGTTTCCACCCCACGCGGCGCCCACAAGCCACCACTTTCCTTTACTTTCTGCCGAATGAAGATCCTCCAACGTCACGCGCAATGGTTCGTAGGCAAGCACTGCATGCACATCAGTGCTATTCAGATAATGGGATGAATTAGCCGAACATACCGTGCTTCTTTTTTCCCAAACTTGACAGGAACTTCTTCATCCGCTCGACAGCATCGCCCCCCTGATGCTGTGCTGCTGCAGTCTTCTTGACCTTATTATTCGTCAGGTTGTTCAGTGTCTCGATCATGAAACTCGTCCGTGAGCTGTGTCGTGATGAGAAGAGGGTAATGAATCGGATAAGACACGATGGTACCTAATAGTATCGGCTTGTCCAGCGACCCGAGTCTGTGAGAGAGTCACGATGTCCTTCAATGCTGTAGGATCATCGTGGCGTAGCTGTTGGCCAGAATCTAGTACGATTTTAAGATGCGCCGAGCATACATACCACAGAACTTACTTCGGAGAAGTTTTAGCAGAAGCTCTACCTTGAACTCCGATAGATCCCCGTCTAGAAGGCCGCGGATGATATCATAAATGAGGATGCACGAGATCACTTGAAAGTTGTACAGCTCTGAGAAAAGCACGACTAGGTTGGAACACTCTTTTCCTATGTCTTCAGTTATTTCAGTTGAATTGGGCGTTGAATTTTCCTCCATTGAAGCAAGGTGTCGTTCGTATGATGCAACGACGTTTTGCACAAAATAAGCCGCTGAGCATGAAGCGCGTCAGCTCACGCTCGTGGAGGTGCCGTTACACAAGACACGTACCAAACGCAGTACCGATCAATTTGTAGAGACTTGATATGAATGCCGCGTGGAGGACAACGTATGAGTCCAGAAGGGTTGAGTGGGAGGATATTCCATCAATGATGAGGTTAGTGAGGGTTGATGTAACGTCTAAGAGGGGGAGGGTTGAGTATGTGAAACGCTCAGTGCATGTAGAAGAGGAACTGAGCACGAACCATGTCGGCTGTAATTACGATAGACATCTTCAATGCCGTCTAGAATAGTTGCGATGTTTTGTTCAGACATTCTGAGTGCGAAATAGGATTAGCGTGGGCTATGACAATACAGGGGTGTCTTACCTGTTCATCAAACCTTTCAACTGACGAGTAAGTTTGAGTTGTTCGTCCGTTGCATGTGTGTCGCCGCTAACTTGTTTCCTCAATCCCGGCGGTATATAGCATCCTAGAAAGTATAGTAAAGTTCAACCCATATGTAATGGGCGTAGGGAAACTGACCAGAAGCCTTAGCTTGAGCAACGGGAGGCTCGCCTTGTTTTTCCTCCTGGTCGTCATTGTCCGCCGATTCATCGTCGCTAGCCTCGCTCCCATCACTTATGCTAGCCTCACTAAAGCCAGCCCACTCCTCATCTCCCCAAGATGTATCACTTTCATCCCCTCCAGACGTTGACTGATTGTCATTCACTGCATCATCATCCGAAACGGAGTCCTGCGAGGGCTTTCAGACATGACGCAAAGCTTATAATTGAAAAACCGATTTACTGGCATCGACGTCATAATATTCTCAGTGAAGTCGAAAAGATCTGTGCAAGAACGATGAGGTGATGAATTCTCCAGTAACAAACGCAATGAAGGCGCACCTCCTAGTCCATCCATGTCATCATCCTTACGGCGCGAATTACCACCGCTATACCCAAGCTTGGATTCAAGGTATGCAATGTATGCATCTTCTTCTTCTTCTTCGCGAGACCGAGGGCCCTTCGATGCAACTTCTTTACGAGGTTTAGCTTTCGATTTATTGACAAGCCTCTCTAGCGCAGTGGTTCCACGTTTCTGCTTCGGCACTGATTCGGCAGTCTGTAGCTCATCGGGCTTACGAGATGGTGCATTGGTGGTGGTAGTGGTGGTAGTAGCCGTATGATGTGACTTTGGCGCAGAAATCCGAGAACCAGACTCTTGTGATATCTTTACGCGTTTTCTCTGCGGCGACTCGACGTGTTCCTGCACCATCTTCCGTTTTTCAGAATGGGCGGTTTGTGAGCAGTGATCAGCCTTTCTCTTTTTACGATCTATTCGCTCTTGTTTTCGCGCATCCTTGCGTGACGAGTGGGAATGACCTCGGTGTCGATGAGAGCTCTGCTCTGCTTGGATTGTCAAATGACGGAATCCGAGACAAGTATTATATGATTACCTGAAGCATTTATCTGCTCGAGTAAAGACTTGGGTAGGGTGATGCCATGCTTGCGCCCCCGATCGCCCATTAAGATTTGAGGGGAAATTTGAGGAGTACTGAATAAGGAAGTTGATCGGATGGTTGTTTGCGCTTGCTGAGTAGCACCTTTGAGATCAAACAAGGATAAACACTTTAATCAACCCTACCTCTGTTACAGAGCGTCACATGCGGGTGGTATCCAAACGTCATATTTTTTATTGTGTCGCCCACTTTCATACATAGCTCAAACCGGACAGATTATTGTGTTCTATCTTATTGTGAAGGGTGGATAATTTAAACACTTCATTGAACGTCCCGCCTGCATCTCACAGATCACCGGTCAGGATCCCATCCTGTCCAGATTTTCCGACAACATCAAACTCTGGGTCAGTCGGACCGGGTCGGTGGACTATTCATTCGCACTCTTCAGAAGACCTGCGTACTCCTATGTATTGAATATAATTAAATGGATCAACTTATTGATATAATCTCTAGACGCCATAAAATTCATCAGTGATCTTACAAACTAAATCCATGCTCCACCTCAAAATACCCCCAAAATATTACTGAAAAAGCAGACAAATGAACTCATAACGCAATGATTTATACACTCACATCGTTGCATCAAATGTTACATAGGCGCATGGTTTTCGCAGACGTTTTAGGAAGCGGAGAAAACTCCGGGCGCAAGCGCTTCTTAGGAAATGCTTGGCTTCGTCCCACATATCAAAGGGTTAGTGAAACTTATCAATGCACTCCCAAGACGCCTATCCAGTTTGCTAATTTGCCTCCGCACAGGTCACATTCCCCTCAACAAATACCTTCACCGCATCAAGAAGCACGAATCCCCCCACTGCCCTCATTGCCCCCTCACGGAAGAAACAATACATCACTACCTTCTAGAATGTCCCAAATACCAACACGAGAGGAACCTACTGAGCGCAACTTTGGGAAGGGATGCATCGTCCATCCCATACTTGCTTTCGGAAATGGAGGCAACGTCTCCACTTGCACGGTATATAGACGCAACAGCACGCCTAAAAACAATGTTTGGTGAGGTATCTCATAAACAGCGCTGATCGAACCTGATGCTCGATTCCCCAAGCAGACGCAATATCACTCAGAACCAGAATGCGACAGACTCGCAACTCACATTCTTCGCTCCATCA